>JAKTWY010000004.1:0-487790 GCA_030582335.1 Yamadazyma nakazawae
AAAACTTTACCCCATAATCTAAAATCACCGCCATATGTTACAGCTGAGCCAGTCATTACGACTACCAAAATCAATCCCGAGCAAAATGATTTCCTAGTCATGGCATCTGACGGATTGTATGAGATGTTATCTAATGAGGAAATAATCGGTTTGGTGGTTAAATGGATGGAAAAAGAGAAGATGATAAAGCCAAAGCATTCTTTCTGGAGTTATTTCGGTTCCAAGGAGAATAAATTGCCTGAAGTCCAAGATATCACAAACGATAAAACTTCAAAAAAACCATTTAGGAAAACTCGCTCTCTTTCAGGTAATAATTATTTACTCGATGACAAAAATGTCTCAACTCATCTTATCAGAAATGCCTTGTCCAATGGAGGCTCAAGGGACCAAACATCAATGTTGATTTCTATTCCAAGTCCTGTATCAAGAAGATATAGAGATGATCTTACTGTTACTGTTGTTTTCTTCGGTAAGGACATAAAAGGGAAAGATGATAAGGGTAAACTTGAAATCAATGGAGATGCTACAGCTGGGGGGATTGATTCTTCCAAACCGAAACTTTGATTTTTATTTCTTTTTCAATTGTATAGACATAGTATATAGTACCTAAATCAAGTTTTATGTATCAATGATAGTAAATATCACTTGCGAGCATTTTGAAGTACCCAAGTTCTGTCAAACTCGCATTTCGTATAATTTAAAGATCTAGTCGTTTATTTTTTTTGCTGATGTCGTCAACAATGGGTACCCTGGAAAGCAGTCATGAAGACAGCAGATCTTGGTACGATAAAGAAGTGCTATATCCTAATAATGAATTAGTTTGGGACTTACTTGATCTCGTAAATAATGATGAATCCCCGGCAATGACAAGATTCTATGACGAACTTTTCAATTCTCCAGAAACGATTGGGAGAACTGCATTCCGTTTTACTAGATCAGGGATAAAAGGGGAAATAGATGGATATAAAGAGCTAGCACGTGTGAATGAACTCGATAATGCAACTTCGTCCAACTCACTATCCATTAATAGAAAGTTCACGTCAAAGAGTGACTCCATCAAGGGTAAAACCAGCTTTTTGCCTTTCCAACCGGGGGGATTAGTTGATAAAAGTAAAATCACCCATCAGAAAGATGAACTGACATATTTACATAAAGATGAGTTCGGGCTTTTCGATGTGCCACAAGGGTTCACCAGAGGTCTCCAAACTCAACTGAAGACCAAATCGGATCAAAGACCTGATATTGAAGACATTGAGAACAATCAAGAACAAGACGATTTAGATCTTGCCCCATTTGATGGTATTAAAGGGGAAGATGCGAATCAGGAGTCTGAAACCAAAGATCTCCCAATTGAAACTTCTGATATTGACGGTTTAGTTTCGGTTGATTATGTAGCTTTAAGATCAGAAATTGCCAACCAAAAAGAAAAGAAGCACCAATGGGCCCATTTAGTTGATCTTTCCCATAAAATCGAAGATTTTGATGAAGTTGTTCCTAATATGGCCAGAAAATGGCCTTTTGAGTTAGACACTTTTCAACAAGAGGCTGTATATCATTTGGAACAAGGTGATTCTGTATTTGTCGCCGCCCATACATCTGCAGGTAAAACTGTTGTCGCTGAATATGCTATCGCAATGGCTCAAAGAAATATGACTAAGGCTATCTACACTTCTCCTATTAAGGCTCTTTCCAATCAAAAATTTAGAGATTTCAAAGAAACCTTTAAAGATGTGGATGTGGGATTAATCACTGGTGATGTTCAGATCAATCCCGAAGCCAACTGTTTGATTATGACTACAGAAATATTGAGATCTATGTTATATCGAGGGGCTGATCTTATTCGTGACGTTGAATTCGTCATATTTGATGAGGTACACTATGTGAATGATATAGACAGAGGAGTAGTATGGGAGGAAGTAATTATCATGTTACCAGATCATGTGAAATATGTATTGTTATCTGCTACCGTCCCAAACACTTTTGAGTTTGCGAATTGGGTGGGACGTACAAAGCAGAAAGACATTTATGTTATCTCCACTCCAAAAAGACCAGTTCCTTTGGAAATTAATATTTGGGCTAAAGAAAATTTGTACAAGGTTGTTGATGCAAACAAGAAGTTCCAAGAAATAGAATTTAAAAATCACAAAGCTGCTTTGGAAGGAACCAACAAGAAGCCTCCTAATATCAGTGCTGGTTATGGCTCAAGAGGTGGAAGGGGTGGTACAGCAAGAGGTGGCAATAGAATGAGTAATAGAGGTGGCCGTGGAGGAGGTGCTAGTGGTGGTGCTAGCGTAGCACACAAGCAATTCGCAAGAGATGGTCCAAATAAAAATACTTGGAATTCTTTAGTTCAGTATTTGAAGAAAAATACACTTCTACCAGCTGTCATCTTTGTTTTTTCAAAAAAGAGATGCGAGGAATATGCTGATAGATTAAATGGGGTTGACTTTTGTAATGCCAAAGAGAAGTCAGAGGTTCATATGTTCATAGATAGAGCTGTCTCTCGATTGAAGAAAGAGGACAGAGAGCTACCTCAAATTCTCAAGATCAGAGACATGCTTGGGAGAGGTATAGCGGTTCATCATGGTGGCTTATTACCCATTGTGAAAGAATGCATTGAAATTTTATTTGCTAAAACTCTAGTAAAGGTACTTTTTGCTACTGAGACCTTTGCAATGGGTTTGAACCTTCCAACGAGAACAGTAGTTTTTGATACTTTGCGGAAACACGACGGTATCGATTTCAGAAACTTATTACCTGGTGAGTTTACTCAAATGAGTGGAAGAGCAGGTAGAAGGGGATTGGACACTACTGGAACAGTTATAGTCATGGCGTATAACAATCCCCTTCCACAAGGAGACTTTAAGCAAGTTACATTGGGAACCCCTACTAAGTTGGTATCTCAGTTCAGATTAACGTACAATATGATTTTGAATCTTCTCAGAATAGAAGCCTTAAGAGTCGAAGAAATGATCAAGCATTCTTTTAGTGAAAACAGCACGCAGACTCTTTTACCAGAGCACAAAGAGAGAATGGAAAAGCTTCAAGAGGAAATTACCTTACTTGAAGTTGTTGAGTGTGATGAATGCCATTTGGAGGATATGCCTCAATTATATCTGGAAATGAGACAATATCAGAAGTTATGGGGTGAGATAGTCACTGAAGCCACGAAGCTGTCTATTTTGCAGACTTCCTTTTTAAGAGTTGGGAGACTTGTGTGTTATACAGATGATAATAACAGTCTTAGGGTAGGGCTAATTGTTAGGTCTGTCCATGCTACTCAACAACTTTTGATTTTAAGCTTTGACCATGGTGAGAAATTTACCGAAACACCATTACCATATATCCCTATAAGAAGGTTTTTGAAAAAGTTCAACAATATTCAGTATAAAGCTGGGCTTAAGGTTATTCAAGTGAACTTCGAAAATATTTGTTTTGTATCAAGATACAGCTTGAAAGCTAGTATTAAAAGTATTCTTCAAAACAATCCCGATGCTCTTGCAGAAGCAAAGGAGCAGTTATCTTTGGTTTTGAAGTTCTTCACTAAATGGGAACCAGCTTCCTTAGGCCAGGCTACTCAACTATCATTACATGAAAAATTACAAACTCAGAAGAAATTGGTGACCAAGATCGAAGAAAGTAAATGTTTATCATGCATTAACTTGCCGTTGCACTTCAAGCAATTTTACGAGAGAGATCAAATACAAAGTGAAATTGAGTCGCTAAAAAACTTAATATCCGATGAAAACTTACAGTTGTTGCCAGACTACGAACAGCGTCTTGGCATTCTTCAGCATCTTTCTTACATTGATCCACAGCATAATGTGATGTTGAAGGGAAGAGTTGCCTGTGAGGTCAATTCTGGTTGGGAATTAGTCATCACAGAATTGATTTTGGATAACTTCTTGGGTGATTTCGAACCAGAAGAAATCGTGGCATTATTGTCTGCTTTTGTTTATGAAGGAAGGACAAAAGAAGAAGAGGATTTGCCATTGACTCCTAGGTTGGAAAGGGGTAAGCTGAGAATAATGGACATCGTCGAATCTATTTCCAGAGTATACACCGAATTTAAAGTGATGTTAACATCAGAAGAAGAGGAATTCCAGACTAGAAAGAGATTCGCTCTAATGAACGTAGTATACGAGTGGGCCAGAGGAATGCTGTTTAATGAAATCATGCAAATTAGTGTCGAAGCAGAGGGAACAATTGTTAGAGTCATCACCAGACTCGACGAAGTCTGTCGTGAAGTCAAGAATGCTTCATTAATCATCGGTGACTCAACATTGCACTCGAAAATGAGTGAGGCACAAGAAAGAATTAAAAGGGATATAGTTTTCTGTGGTTCATTATATTTATAATTCAATAAAGGCGTAAAGAACTCAATCTGAGTTTTAATATATACAAGCTGTCTTGAATCGACAAACGCTATTTTTTTTATTTGATACCATCGTTATCATGTTTGCTCGTATGTGATTGGAGCTCCTCTTTGAATGAATACTAAAAGATTACACGGTCTCTTACCAATTGTCATTTGTTGAGGATATTCGATTTGTGATGATTTCAATAATTCCATTAGCTCCGTTCATTACCTTTGATACTATGAATTCTTCCACTACTCGTTCTTTGCCAAATTTAATCGTAAGGAGACCTATCAAGAGATGGAAGCTTTTAAGCACTGACTCATCTTGAATCGATTCCTGAATTGCTGTATATTGTTTTGGGTCTACTGATCGGAATCTTTTAACCCCTTCGGAAGGGATTACTAGATCATACAACGCGAAGTTCTTCATGTACTGAGGGACTAGCACAGAGTCATCATCTATCTGCTTCAATGCTGTTCTCAAATCAGACATGGGAGTTGATAAGAATTGAAGATCGCCGAACAATAATAATGTATCTTTAGCCGTTGTGAACACAAGATTCCCTAGAACACGGAGCTTGTTTGAATTATAGAAGACTGAATGGCTCCTACTCCCACTGATAGGAACATCAAAATCAGAAGAGCCACAAAGAACGGCTAGAGACTCTCTTGTCAGTATAAGGAAAGTTTCTCCAAGAACTTTTTTGAGTTTAGTTGATCTTTGTGCTAAAGAGTGAGGAATTTTGCTTTCTTCGTCTAAGACCATGGTAAATAGCTGACTTTGGCCCAGGGTATACACATCACCAACCTCTAGTATGTCGGATATCACGTCAGCCATTGACAACAGTTTGTGAAATTCTTCGTGTAAATCTTCTGACAGAGTTATTCCGCCGATTATATTACTTTTAGCAGTAACAAAATGTTTATCTGAGACATCTGTTTGGGTTTCATGTTTGCTCGTCGTGCCATTTATCCTTCTGTGTGGCAATATGGATAGCATTATTCGCCTGGTGGACTTTCGTAGTATGGGCCGAAGCATCTATGTCTCTCTAGCTGTGATGAGATGAGATCCGCGATAAATAAAATTCAAGCTATTTAAATAAGAATATAATGAGTACTAAAAGCGGTTCCAAAGGCAAGAAAAGTCCTCCTGTTGGTCCATCTTCTGTAGATACACCTGCTAAGAAGATAAAGATTCCAAAATATTTCATTGTAAGGCCGTCAATAAACCAAGGAGCGAAGAACGTAGCTAAAGTTTATTTGCATCCTGACGTATTCGATGCGTTAGATTTCAAATCTTCAGATATCGTGTATTTAAGCAAACATGAATCAGCAGATCCTGGCTTATTAGCCTGTATATATGGTGACCCAGAGATTCTTGATACAAATGTTATTGGCGTTTCTGAAAGCTTCAGGTCCTTATCAGGTATTTTGTTAGGTGATCGTATTCAAATGCAGAAGTATCTCAGACAACCGGTTTATGCTTCTGAAGTTCAACTCAATTTTTCCGGTACTGACATGGAAGCCACAAGTAGAAAGATCGAAAAGATACTTGGAGAAGTAGGACTTATAGCACCAGGTCTTGGAATTGATGGGATTCAAGTACAAGATGAACTTGTTAATGTGCATATCATAGACGTTTATGTCTCCAATGACTTAGAAAATTCACTTCAAAGTTTATCCCTTGATCAACCAGAGTTAGTATCAGATACTATCACCCCGTTTTATCTCTTTTCCAAGGGATCCACTAGGGTGACATACACTGCAAGCGAGTCTGTAGACACTATTAAGTACACCAATTTCCATAGAAAGACACTTTTCGAACATATTGGTGGTTTATCGAAACAAATAGCATTGCTTCAATCGACTATTGAAGTTCCTTTATATAATCCAAAGTTATTCTCCGAATTTGGAATTTCGCCCCCAAGGGGAATCCTCTTACATGGACCTCCGGGTACGGGTAAAACGTTGTTACTCAAGTGTGTTGCTCAGAATATAAATGCACATATACTTTCAGTAAACGGGCCTTCAATTGTTTCCAAGTATCTAGGAGAAACAGAAAATGCTATTAGAGAAATTTTCTTCGAAGCTAGAAAATATCAACCATCCATAATATTTATGGACGAAGTCGACTCTTTAGCTCCGAGCCGATTATCCGATGATAGTGGGGAGGCCGAAAGTAGGGTTGTAGCTACTTTGTTGACAATGATGGATGGGATGAACGAAAACGGGAAAGTTGTGGTGGTGGGTGCTACAAATAGGCCCAACTCTATAGATTCTGCTTTAAGAAGACCTGGAAGATTTGATCAGGAAGTAGAAATCAGTATTCCGGACGTGGATGATAGGTTTGATATTCTCAACAAATTGATCGGTAAGATGAACAAATCTAAACACAACTTGTCGGAAGATGACATTAGGAAGGTCTCCTCAAAGACCCATGGTTACGTGGGTGCTGACTTATCGGCATTATTAAGAGAATCAGTTATGAAATCAATAAACAGAGGATTGAAAAATAACAAACAACAAGCGGATATAAGACTTTGTTTGGAAGATATGCTTATCTCGTTACCAGATATTAGACCTTCTGCAATGAGAGAAATATTTTTAGAGATGCCAAAAGTGTATTGGTCGGACATTGGTGGACAACACGAACTTAAACGAAAGCTTGCGGAAGTAGTACAATTACCTTTACAAGCTGCTGAAACTTTCAATAAACTAGGAGTTCTGGCACCAAAAGGAGTTTTACTTTTTGGTCCTCCGGGTTGTTCCAAAACTTTAACGGCCAAAGCTTTGGCTACTGAGTCAGGATTAAACTTTTTGGCGGTGAAGGGCCCAGAAATATTCAATAAATATGTTGGTGAATCTGAGAGAGCCATAAGAGAAATATTCCGTAAAGCCAGGGCTGCTTCGCCGTCAATCATTTTCTTCGATGAGATTGATGCCATTTCTGGCGATCGTGAGTCCGCTGGTACGAGCGCAGCACAGCAAGTTTTAACTTCTCTTTTGAATGAGATTGATGGTGTGGAAGAGTTAAAGGGTGTTGTTATTGTGGGTGCAACTAACAGGCCCACAGAAATAGATCCCGCTTTGTTGAGACCAGGGAGGTTAGACAGACACATATATGTTGGTCCTCCAGACTATGAGGCCAGACTCGAAATTTTGAAAAAATGCTGTCGAAAGTTCAATTTATCACAAGATGTATCCTTACATGACCTCGCAACAGCTACAGATGGATGTTCTGGTGCAGAGGTCACCTTGTTATGTCAAGAGTCTGGACTCGCAGCCATCATGGAAAATATTGAGGCTGATTCTGTCAACAAAAGCCATTTTGAACAAGCTTTGAAAGGTATATCAAAGGGTATCACCCGAGATATGTTAGAGTATTACAAAGCGTTCTCACAAAGAAGTGAATTAAGCTTATAATGATATAGTTAACTACAAAATGCATCGTACTTATTGTTGCTTGCAACCATCCTCTAACTCTTTTTCGATATCTTTTGGGATATCCTTGTCAGAAAAGTCCAATCCATCAGCTCCAGTACCTGGAGCTCCTAAACCACCAAATCCAGGAAAGTCACCAATATCACCAACAAGGTCAGAAGGAGGTTGACCAAGTTCCTGTAATGATTCAAGGAGACTATTGACCTTTTCTTTCTGCTCCTTATTGTCATCGTGATAGCCTTCCGACTCAAAGATGGCAACAATATCATTCGTTATTTCATATTGTTTGGTGTAATTAGCATGTTCTTCTTCTGATATCAGCCCTTTCTTCTGCTCTAAATACTCCGGGAATTTGGTATTCAAATCCTTAATTGGTTCATATAAAACTTCTTTCGAAGCTAATTGATCTAAAATATCGACAAATAATTTGGACATATCCATATCTCCACCTTCCCCACCACCTAATCCAGCCAATAACTGAGACAACATATCCTCAGGATTGGATCCAGATTGGTCATTTTTAATCTGTTCATCAATGTTTTTTCCTGAATTCTTCAATCTCTCCATCGTATCCTTCATGATATTATCAAAATCTTTTTCATCTTTTGGAACTTCATCAACATGCTCTCTTTCAAAATTCTTGACCAATTGCTCAAATTGATTCTTGGTATCTGGATCTTGAATGTTCAAGTCTTTGATTAAATCTTCCAATTGGCCTTTGAATTCATCATTTACTGGTTCATCTATTTTAGTATCTTTCTTGCTTCCAGTATCCTCATTAGCAGTGGCTGAGCCAGGCGGTTTACTTAAAACCTCTCCTGCAAAATCATCTAGTAAATCATCCAAATCATCCAAATCATCTTCGGGAGTACCCTGCTGTACAGGGTCGTTTTTTGGGAGTTCTCTCTCTTGTTCGGACATGATCGATAAATAGCTTAATGTGAATTCGCAAATTTTCTGTGGGGGGCTGAAAATTGGCTAGTGCCGTGGTTGCAAATCAATTCGAGTCTGGGGTAGTGGTTGAGTCAGAATAATATATATTTATCAATAACGTTTATACATGTTTGAGGTAAAGACATTCCGAAGTGCTTCTTCTATTATGAGAGATAGATAATTCATAAATCCTGAAATCGATATCCTACTTTTGATAACTATGTGTCTACACTTTAAGGTGATAGTTTCCTCGCGATTTTAAAATTTTCGAAATCGCACTAAGTCATAAACGATGTCTCTAACACAAGTGAGATTGCAGGAAGAGAGAAAACTTTGGAGAAAAGATCACCCATTTGGTTTCTTTGCAAAACCTGAAAAGGGGCCAGATGGCTCTTTGAATTTAACTGCTTGGAAGGCTGGTATTCCTGGGAGAGAGAATACCCTTTGGGCGGAGGGCACATATCCAATCTCTATTAGTTTCCCTGAAGAGTATCCTTCAAAACCACCAAAAGTTAAGTTTCCAGCTGGTTTCTACCATCCGAATGTTTACCCCAGTGGTACTATTTGTTTGTCCATATTGAACGAAGAACAAGATTGGAGACCTGCCATCACTTTGAAACAAATTGTGTTAGGTATTCAGGAATTATTGGATAATCCAAATCCTGACTCTCCTGCCCAAGAACCTGCATGGAGAGCATTCCAGAGAGATAGAGTAACATATGATAAAAGGGTCAAAGAGCAGGCTAAGAAGTATGCCAATTACCTGATCTAATGAACGATAGCTTCCTAAGCTGGTCATAATAGAAAATTGTAAATTATTGTAATCTGGTATTGATAATATATAATAGCTTGGATAAACAAATTCAAGTTTTTTTAGTTCCTTCTCAGTAATCGGATCATAAAAAAATCAGATACAAGACAAAAATTTTTAATTGATTTTGATCTCATCACCCTGTATAATATCTCTACTCTTTGAAGTATTTGCAGATTCCCTTTCGCCCAATTGAGAAGTACCCTTTTCTTTATATGTACTTACAGCAGGTATATCGGCTTTTATTCTGCTAACCAAGGTGGAATATGCCCTTGGCTCTAATTTGATCAAAGTATGCAATGGTATAGACATCCAGGGAGATTCTTCTTGTGGTACATTCATAAAGTATGCATAAATACATCTCAAAACAGCTTGATGAGTTATAATTAAAATGTTCTCTTGCCTTTCCAATTCCATGATAATTGGCTCTAACCTAATAACAATATCACGATATGATTCACCTCCTCTGTACCTATACTCGTATTTATTATCATCTCTTGCTTTAAAATCTTCGGGAAATTTTTGTTCGATCTCTTCATAAGTCATTCCATCGCATTCACCAGCATCCAACTCATCCAATGCCTTCCATTGTAATTTCTTTTTGTAGGGCAAAAACGAAGCTGTTTGTTGAGTTCTTTTCAATGTGGAAGTCCAAACAGTTAAATTGGTATTTTCATGTTCGGGACCCAAAGATTTCAACACAAGTTCCGGCAACTTCTTAGCGTATTTCCAACCTCTTTCTGAAAGGTTTGCATCACCACCGATTTGACCTGTCAAATTATACTCTGACTCACCGTGTCTTGACAACCAAATACTTCTCGGTTTTATATGTAAATTCATAACATAGTAAACTATACGAGATTCCAAATAACTTTCGATTCGATTTAAAATTACTTGACTGCTCACGTTCACCAATTTTATGAAACTCAAATTCTTGTCAGAAGTTGCGTCTAATGTTTCATAAACATCTTTGTAATGTTCAATTCTTTTGGTAAAATCATTCAAAGCAAAATCTTGATCTTTATCCACATAGTCGGGTGATGTGGTTTTAACATCTGAAATATTTTGCCTGATTAATTCTTTATCATCACACCAACTCTCCAAAAACAACGGCTCTATGTAGTTTTCCCTACAAATACGTAAAATTTGTTCTCTTCTGTCCCTCGTAGTATTTGTAGCATCCAAGATACCCACTACTCCATTCTCGTCCAAGAACCATGTCATCATGTCTTTAATCGCTGATTGAACCGCTTCTTGTCTGTATTTGATACCTTCTTCGTTATCAGGAGAAAAGAATGAAGCATCAGCATCAGCTCCTGTTCCTGATGCTAGTTTACGCCTGTAAGTACCGACATTGAAGCACTTTGATTTTATTGAAAGCCAAGATAAATATCTGACAATTTTTTGAGCAATTAATGACTTCCCTCTGGCAGGTAATCCTACCATGACCACACATACTCTGACATTCTCAACGTGCGAGATTGAATAGACGGGCATGATTATGTGTGTGTGTATCTAATGATAACTATTACGAGATCGAAGTTAAATTTAAAAAGAATGGATAACTTGACTCAATTACCCCGTACTTTTCAAAAAGTGAACAATCTTTCAACTTTATATTTTTTCTCAAACCCCAAATATGGTGAGCTCCAGGAGAAAAGTGGTATGATAGTGAAGAGAATAAATTAAGAAAGGAAAAAGCTTTCAAATTAAAAACTAACATCTTGGATTAAAAAGTTGTTAATCCAATAACTTTTTGCTTCGATTTTTTACTATTGTATCAACCACCCTATATCAGTGACTCTAGAACTAGTGTGGAGTATCATCTGCAGGATCTTTGGTCGTGTTGCGGATAATTCGCGAGGGATTTTTAATCTTCCTCTTCAATCAAACTATACCAACATAATGTCGATGAAGAAGTTTTTGGGTCGTCGTAAAAAGAGTACTAGTCATGAAGATAACTTAAATGAAGCATCTCTGGTGAGTGTAGTGGGCTATTCCAACTCTAACAGACAAAGCATCAGCACTGCTGGCTCAAGAGATTCTATAAACGATGTTCCCTTCTTTGATGATAATATTAAAAATGATACGTCTTTGAATATTAACCCTTCTATACTGGATAACAATGACTCAAAGAGGGCTAGTCTGTCACTCTTCACCGAGGAATCTAGTAGGAAAGAGAAGTCTATTTTTTCAAGTGGTAAGCGTACAGTTTCTACTAACCAATCTTCCCAATACTCTAAGCACAATCAAGGTTTCAAAATAGGTATATCTCAAGGTGTTGGGTACGGTCAAAGACTTCAAATTTTAGAAGTTCAAGAAGAAATTCATGAAGGTGATATAGAAGAATCGATCATTGATAAACTTAGACAGTTGAGCGAGGATATGTCTTTCGCTGTTCACCAATACAACAATTCTATACTGAATTTGAGTACTACGGTTATTAACTGTATCGGCTTGTTAAAAAGTTTTACTTCCTCTGTGAAATCGTTAGCAGAATCTGCTAATGAATCTGCCTCATGGAGTTTTGATTCTTATAATAGCTCATCCTTGAGAAGAATCTTAAAAATATATCTTCATTTTTACGATAATTTGTTACAAGAGGATGTATATATCAAATTAAAGCTTTTATTATTGAAAAATTTCAATGATTTCGTGATCGCCTTGGACTCCAGAAGTATCGGTGCCAACCATGATCATGCCAGCATTATTAAGCCGCAAAATTATGCTATTGGATGCAATGACAGCAATAGATTACCCAATGAAGATGTTATTATCAACATCATCAACAAAATGGCGGCTTCCTCGGTGAAAATAAAAGAACAAAATGGTTCTTTTATTGCCCCAATAGTTCGTGGTGTTGCAAGAAATTTGAATATTTTAACCCTTTACTTTGGTTACCCTAATCCGACAGACTATCACCTAAAATTGACACAGAGTTTGCATGACTTATATGACGACATACATATCATTGTGAAAAAAAACTACATTGAGTTAGCTGCGAGTACAGTGGCTCCTCAGCGCATGGACGTGCCTGTTGAGCCACCCGCTGATGTCAAAGTCCATTCTCCTAGACCTGAAGCAATTCAGAAATTTAAGCTCCCTTTCAGAGTTCCTAAGGACTCCTCCGAACCACTGATGTCCTTGTCAATATCAATTGAGAATGCTTCAAGAACTTCTGGAACCATGGGTGGATTCATTTACCCTATAATTGACTTAAAAAAACAACCTCATCTTGAATCATACTCGAATTCAAAATTTGCTATATCCTGTGGCCACGTTTGTCTTAATAATAATGATGATGTCACGGAATACCCTCATGTGTCAGCTCCCTCATCTGTCTTGATATCTCTCTATAAAAAAGCATTGGTTCAACAGTACGAGAAATTATCAAGGAATGAGAATGATCCTGCAATGATGGAAGCAAAAGTCGCTTATGGATCCGCTTTGAAACAAGTTGATAACATGTTTCCTCTCAAGAAAGTAAAATTGAAGAATGAACAAAAGCAAGACTACTTTGAAACTCGAAATTTACCCGTTCACAGATTTGGTCAAATAATTTGGGGAGAAAGAACTTTAATAACGTCTCACATTACAAATGAAAAGAAATTGTCGGACTTGGCCATCATTAAGGTTAATAAAAACTTAAAGTGTAGTCAAAACTTCCTTGGTGATGATATTTCTTTCAATGAATTTGACCCTGGTTTGATGTTTGATAATCTCTATGTCAGAAAAGTTATAGGCTTAGAAAGAAAGAACGTAGAGAATGACGAATTGGATGTCGATATAGATGAAACTTTGGAAGATGAACCTTCGGGTGATAACAAGAATGCTGGACTACCAGTTTTCAAATATGGATCAACTACCAAGTTCACCCAGGGAAATTTGAATGGCATCAAGTTGGTTTACTGGTTAGATGGAGCAATCCATTCTTCTGAATTTGTGGTGAATTCCATTGACAACAACTCTGCTTTCGCTGCCGGCGGTGATAGTGGATCATGGGTTTTAACAAAATTAGAGGACTGTGATTCAGTTCCTGAAACTAAAGGATTAGGCGTCCTTGGAATGTTGCATTCGTATGATGGTGAGTTTAAACAATTCGGTTTATTCACCACAATGGTGGAGATATTAGCTAGATTAGAAGAGGTCACAAAAATCAGATGGGGTGTTGTAGGTGTACCCCAGAAGGATTCAAAGCTCCTGGATGATTCTGAAGTTGAAGCAGATGATTCCAGTTTTTCAGGCTTGAGTGCCGAAGAAGACAGTGACGCTGAATTCGATGGTGCTACTCCACCTGATATTGACTAAATATAATAAACAAAGAATTGTACATTAAACTTCAAAGAACGCTATACACACTGTCAATCTTAAGCTTAAGTGGAACACAGTCTTCAGGGATCTTTCCTTTGACATAGTTTGTCAAAAGGTATTCTTGTTCACTATACCTGTAGGGGTCATTAACGTTCTTACAGGCGGCAAAGCCATTAGTGCTTCCATTGTATGAAAGGTAACCACCCTCGAAACTAACAGGATCAGCCCCCACAACAGAGAACTGGGCAATATTGCCTTGAACGTTGAATGGGTATTCATACTGACCTATGTCTTGACTGAGGGTCATACTAGTTTCATTGTACAAGAATGCAGCTGGTTCTTTGGCAAAGAAAATATAGTTTATTCCTGCACCTTCGTGTTTACCTGTGAGACCAGTTCCATTAAGACTCCTGTTTTCAGACTCAACTGAAATAATGGCATGAGTTACAGGAACGGTGTTCATTGGTGGACTGTTATCACTTGTTGAAGCAGATGATTCCTGAGATACTGTGGGTGCAGCAGAGACTAAAGAAATAAAGGAGGTGGCGGTAGCAAGAAGTGTTGAAAGCTTCATAATGTTGAAAATAGTTATTGTTCAAATTGAAGCTGGATTTTTCTCTCTTTTATAGTGATTTGCATAAGGTTAACATTTAACACTCAGTGACATACGAAACCAATTTCGCATCCATGACATCATTAAGTGTTTAATTTCAGGAACCAAAGTTTTAGGCCCTGCGAGCCGCATATTCTAAGAATAGCTGTATTTTGTATTTTGTATTTACCAGTGTGAGGCTATTGCCATCGAATTTAAGCCAATCATTTCTGTAAATGACTTATCCAGTAGGAAATCTGAGGAGAATTGAGGCTTAAGGTTTCACAGTTCTATCCTGAATTATTGTGAACCCTGAATACTTGCAAGGCAATGTCTACTTTTTGACGAAGCTAAACAATGTACGCTATATTTATTGATTGCGTTGCACTATAAACAATACGTAATTTTGTAGCCAGTGTTCTTTTCATTCTATTTTTACTCATTCTGTGTTTTTTCGGAATCCTTGTAATGAATAAATCTTCCCAAGTTTACCAACGTTTCCTCCCCTTTAACTTTTAACTCAGGATATCTGTTCTTGTCTGTCTTCTTGTACATTTCTTTGACGGAAGGCTCCAAGGATCTGAGCCTCTCATTTAATCTTTTCCCTACATAAATTTCTTGGTCATAACTGTAACTCATATCGCCAAAAACTTCGAATATAAGATTTACACATTCAATGACCAACGCTATAGCTTCTGGTTTATTTTGGGACTGTCTAAAGTCAACATAGAATTCTACAGTTCTGAAAAGAAACTCGGATATATTGTCTGTTATTGAGATATCATCAATAATCATGGCAACAGTACCAACGAAACCAACAATAGCCAAATAGTACTCTAGTTTTTCGCTGTTCACATTCTTGTTCTTTGATTCCTCTGTGTAGGCGTCACATTGAAAAATCAATTGATCAATCATTTGAGCATTGAGTCTCGATTTTGCTTCTGGACCGAGAAGTTTAGTGAGAGCCCAGAGAACGTTCAAGCAGTCTTTTTGAGTAACCATATCTTCTGTTTGAGACACCTCGATAGCAGCTTCCCAAATTTTTGGAATTAGTTCAAAAAATTGTACAGGTATATGCTTGAGGGAGAGTAAAAGCCACGAAAGATTGTTCAAACATATAACTAGTTTATCTGATAAAAGTAAAATATTATTGTTTCTTTGGTTGAATGCAAGTAGTTGAAGGACTGATGGTAGTATAATATTAGTTATAAGGTCACTCAAGTCATTGTCTAGCTCAATGGGTTGAGTGAAATCTTCATTGATTGCCAAATACTCAAACAAACTAGTTGTTAGATCGATTACAATTTCAATGTTCTGCAAGTCAATTTTTGCAGAATCCATTTTCTTGGTGGAACCTGATATTTGTTGGTCAATGTCCTGTGTAGTTGAACTCTGGATAGGTTCGATTGCGTTATCATTCGGTCTTAAGTCTTCCTTCAAATTCTCCAAATCGATGTTCTTAAGATTATTGAATAAACTCGATAAAATTTTGAGAGCTACTTCATTTTTGTTGCGGTTTAAATTTAATACTTCGTTAACGTGAAAAGTGATACCATCAATATAAGTATTCACTAATGTGTTAGATTTCTGGGCTTTGCTTTGTGCACGTACAGATTCCAAAGAAAATTTGGTACTCGATAATGTCTCAACAAACTCATTAGATTCACTTGAAAATTCGTAAATGAAATCTAACAATGTACAATACAATTTAGTAGATAGCTTATCTGTTTTAACATGAAATTCAATCAAGTCAGTAACAAACTCCAATATAGGACCTAATTTTTCTGAGACGCTAAGGAAGAGGTCCTCTGAACCACTAGCTATAATAACCACAAGTGATAACAAATGTTCTGTGAAATCGAACAACAATTGCTTTTTGGACTTTTCGTCCTCTTTCTGTTTTCTCGATAATTCTTCAGATAAACGATTTTGTTGTAAAAACCCGAAAGAACCCTTGATCTTGTTCAAAGAAGATTCTATAGTAACCCAAATGTTAGACCTCCAATAATATTTCAAAACATCGTATCCTTCATCGATACCTATGTTTCTTAACAATCCAAACCCTTCGACTACTAGTTCATCATTATTGTCATTCAAGCATTGCTCTAAAACAATCTGGACAAGTTTTTCCTTCAACAATAATTGTCTCATACGATCATCCTCGCAGAGAACAGTTATGGCACCCAATGCCATCGATCTATCATTAGGACTTGACGACAGTAACTTCTGAATTAAAGGCAATATCTTGTTTTTTCGGGTTGTTTCATCCTTTGAAATGTCTATTGGTATCTTTTTCAGACATTTTCCCAATGGATTATGTCTTACTTTCTGATTCTTTCTACCCTTTTTTAATTTACCCATGGCATTCAAAATGCTACCAAATTTTTTTTGTGATGAGGAAGAGCGAAGAGCCATATGCAGGAATTCAAACTCTTGACTATATTTATACTAAATACCTACACTTCACTTGAAAGCAGATCAATATTATTTCTGAAACGACATTGGTATAATTATCTACTTCGGCGAGTTCGAATTCTGTGCTTTCTTTATGTCGCTTAGCGTTTCCTTCAAGTCTTGCTGATACTTGTCATTCTTTTGAGCTTCCACTTCAGGGTGAATTGTTGCCCGTATACTTGATTTTATATCATCCCAAGATTCGGGCTGTCTTTCAAGTTCGGGTATGTTTATGTCTGAGCGTAAGCTACCATCTTTTTTAAGTTGTTCACTAATGGTATTGTTAGTTTTCGTTCGGATTCAACTGCACCGACTAAAATCAGTGAGGATGTTGTACGTACATAATTAGTGGTTGCCAGAACTTTACTCCTGCATACCAACTGATACTCCCCACTAGAAAGAAAGACATGATCTTCACACCATTTCCCGACATGTTATAATCAGACCGAGAAAACACAGATTCGCATTCACTGACTTCTGTAATTAGTCTAGTAGAGAATAAAATTTCAGTAACTGGAGACTACGCTAATAACAAATAGTTTAAAATAAAACCTAACTTCTTTCAAACTCCATCTCTATTCTGAGTTATTTTATTGTATAATTTTAGATAAATTGTTAGTAGTTCTTGAAGTATGTAAATTTGTGAATTTTGCAATAAACCTACAATTAGAAGTCACAAACAAAAAAACAAAATATTTAACTATTAACTTGAAATGTAAAGGCTGGTGAAGAGAAAAAGAGAAAATTGAATTTTAGCTTGTTACTTACATATAGTGACAGTGTTAAGTACTTTCAGAAGATGCATACGCTAAGTTCAAGTTCAATCAAGCTACTTTAGAATCCGGGTAACATGCGAGCATCGTATAAAAATTAAAATGGCTTTCAACATTTTTTTCTTCTTTAATCAAAAAGTAAAGGGAACATTTTGCCACGACGGGGTAATGCATATTGTCAAGTTACCAACGTTGCCATATTTATTAATATTCTCGTTCCCGAGATAAACGTCTCCCATTAGGAAGTTTGTTATCGGTTGGGTCTCTTTAGTGAGGCGATGGATTTCGAATGTCGATTAATGGGATATATTTGTAGCTAACGATAGATCTCTGTTTTTAACGCACTGTAATTTCGCCGTAACGTTCTTCATCTTAGATGCATGGTATTTGACTTAACCAAGAGAGATATTGACTCGTAATGTCTCAAGAAATGGGGGACTTTTTACAATTTTACAGTTTTAAAACTATGTCTCCCAGCTTACATCTTTTATGGTTTTGAAATTACCATCTAATCATCCAAATACTCGAACAAATTAGTTTTACATATCTGTAATCTTACGCTTAAGATTTATAATTCTACGACGTTAAATACTGAAAATTTTGTATTTTGATATATGTGAAGAACAGGCTTCAGTTATACCTATTTAAATTAATTATACACAGTAAGCCATTTTAAATAATAAGTTACTTAAAAGATTTTAATGCATTGGTCATAATCTAATAACTTAACGGAACTTGTTGAAACCAATATCAGAGGCTCTTTCTCTGAAACATTGACGGCAGATGTTCAAACCGTACTTTCTGATCAAACCGGAGTGGGAGGAACAGACTCTACATTGTCTAGAACCTTTACCGAAGTTTCTTGGGTGGGAAAACCAAACAGATTCGTGAGCCATCTAGATTATGTTAGTACGGGTTGTGTTTATTAACAAGCTTCAGGCCAAGATGTTTATGTAGTACCACCAGACAAACCAAGTAGGCAACAAATACTTGTAAGGACAAACAAGTCTTTGTATTCTAGCCCTGATTCATACGCAAGAGTTACTCTTTATACCCATTGTATACGGCTTGATAATGGGTGGTAACTATAGTGCCCCTCTGTACATGTAACTCTTCTTCTTTGCCTTTAGAATTCAATTGTGGGCCTAGGGTCATGGTGTTATCTACTTTATTAACGTCATCTATTCCTCTTCTGTGTCTTAATTTAACATACATTTGCTATTGATAAAATTAATAAATCTGAAGTTAATGAAAAATTCTGTTAGAAGCGAGAAAATTTGAGTAATGGGATCGCGGACACAAAATTAAATTACACAAAACAATCGCGATTAGCAGTCAACAATAAGCCCTTACAAGCCCTATTAACAAACACGTGACATTAAGAAAAATAATTTTCCGCAATGAGATGAGATGATTATCTACAGTTCAAATCATTGTAGTAAAGAATCTTATTAGTTATGGCTGAAGGCAGTCACTCACATAGAGCGACAGTAAAAAAAGATCATAAGACATTCAAATCAAAACATGCATCGAAAGGTCAATTGAAAAACATTACCAAGGGTAAGGTTGAAAAGGCCACAGGACCTGGGAAACAACTCAAGAATATGTCTAAGCTGGAAAGAAAGAATCAAGCTAAACAATTCAAAGATAAAAAAATTTTAGAGACTAAGTTGACCCGTAAAGTATTTGATGGTGCCCAAGGTGCCGAAAAGATCGTCACCATAATCCCTTTGACAAAAGATTTATCTGCCAGTCAGATCGCATCAAGTTTATTGAATATCGTAAAAGATCCAAATGATATTGAATATGAATTCGGATTCCCATCTGTTACAAATGTAAAAGTATCTAGATTTAGATCCAACTTAAAGATTATCGTTCCTGATTCCAATGATTTATTAGCCGTATTGGACAGCGCTAAGATATCAGATTTTGTTTTATTTGGTATCTCTGCTACTGATGAAGTTGAAGCTAATTATGGTGAACAAATTTTGAGAGCAGTAATTGCTCAAGGTATTGCATCTGTTATGGGGGTCCTCCCAAACTTGGTAACGGCTTATCCAAAGAAGAATTTACAGTCAGACATAAGACAATCATTGTCTTCATACTTTGCCCACTTTTTCCCAACAGAAGAGAAGTTGTTTGCATTAGAAAATGAATCTGAATGTTTAAACTGTATCCGTATAATCTGCCAAAAGTTTCCTAAATCAGTCAAATGGAGAGACTCTAGAGGGTACCTTGTGGCTGATAATGTGTTCCAAGAGAGTGAAAACATTTGTGTAATCGAAGGATTTATTCGTGGTATCGGATTGAATGCCAACAATTTAATCCATATACCAGGAAAAGGTGACTTCCAAATAGACCATATTGAAAAACTTTCAAGAGACATGAGTGATTTGATAGTTCCAGATGAAAACCAAGAACCTTTAGAAGAATTGAACCCCGAAGAAGAAGCAATGGAAGATGACTGGGATGGATTTGAAGACGAAGGTAATGACTGGGAAGGCGGTGGCGTTCGTATGGATGGTAGATCATATTTCGAAGATGAATCCAAATTCACCCAAAGGAGAAGATTTAAGGCCCCTCAAGGAACATCAGAATACCAAAGCAAATGGTTATTAGATGACGTTTTGGAAGGTGTTTCTGATGCTGAAAGTGCCGATGAACAAGATGGAACAGATGACTTACGAGCCAATGCCTTGGAAGATGAGGATATGGCTTCTGACTCTGATGTTATGGAAAATGACATGGAAGAAAATGATGAATCTGAAATGTTTGTTGAGTTATCACCTGAAGAGGAAGAAAGTCAATTAGAAGAATTCAGAGCTAATGCCAAAGAAGACAAAGAGTTCCCAGATGAAATTGAATTACATCCTCAAGAGTCAGCAAAGAATGCTTTGAAAAAGTACAGGGGTATCAAGTCTCTAGCTAACTGTGATTGGGATCATGACGAGTATGATGAAGAAGCCCCAGAGGAATGGTCCAGATTGCTAAGAGTTTCTAATTATAAAGCATGGAGAAATAAAATCATCAAGGATTCTATTAAGCATGCACAGGTCACCATCGGAACAAGGATTAGAATATTTCTTAAAGCTCCTGCTAGTATAGTAACCGACTGCGCTAGCAAGCCTTATATCATTTATGGATTATTACAACACGAACATAAGTTAGGTGTGGTGAACTTTTCCTACGAAAATTGGGAAGACTTTGAAGAGTCTATTCCATCTAAATCAACGATTATTGCTCAGTATGGACCAAGAAGGCAAATTATCCAACCTATTTTCAATCAAGCATCCAACAATCCAAACAACGTTCATAAGTTGGAGAGATACCATCATGCTAGAAATGCTTCAATAGCTACTTGTATAGCCCCAATCCTTTTCTATAATGCTCCAACCATATTTTTCAGGAAGAACGAAGATGGCTCATTACAATTGATAGGCCAAGGAACATTCTTAAACAGTGATCACACAAGAATTGTAGCTGAGAGAGCTATAATAACAGGTCATCCAGTCAAGATTCACAAGAAGGTTGTTACTGTCCGTTACATGTTCTTCAACCCAGAAGATATCAACTGGTTTAAAGCCGTTCCTTTGTATACGTCTCTGGGTAGATCAGGGTTCATTAAGGAAAGTTTGGGTACTCATGGTTACTTTAAAGCCAGCTTTGATGGTAAATTATCTGCCCAAGATGTGGTAGCTATGAACTTGTATAAGAGGACTTGGCCCGAACCTTCGATTATGTTTGAAGATTCAAATTAATTAAATAGAGCATATGTAGTGTACAATAGAAATTTGACAGGGAAATTTGATTGATTGTCTACGCACTAGAATTTAAAACCTTTTTTAAATTAGTAATGGCTGCTGAGGTTAACTCATTTATGCCGCATGGTTCTACACCGCTGACATCTTCCTTCACATGTAATACATGCGGTATTCGATTTGTAGCTGCGGATATGCAGAGACAACATATGAAAACAGACTGGCACAGATATAACCTTAAAAGAAGAGTTGCCCAATTACCATCGATTTCTTCGGATGTCTTTGCCCACAAAATTCTACTTCAACAGCAACAGGCTCAAGGCCAAGATGATACGGATGAATATGGTTTTGTTGTAAAAACCAGAAAACCCAGTAAAAACTTAAGAAAAGAGAATCTCATCAATAGAGGAAGAGTATTAATAAAAGAAGATATTGAATCTAGAGATGCTAGTCCTGCGAACTCAACCACAAGTGAGTTCTCGCAATTCTCTCTCGGAGAAAGTGTTACATTACTGTACGATTCAGAGTCCAACTTTGAAACTGGATCTGAGACTAATTTCACAGACAACTCTGCAAGCGATGCTGAGGAGTATACTTTCACTAGTGACGAAGAAAATGCAACTGAATCAGAAGTAGAGTCCGTGAATGATTTTGTAGAAGTTATGCCTATCAGTTATTGTTTTTATTGTGGTGTTAATAACCACGAAGTGGAAATCAATATAAGGCACATGTACAGTAAACACGGTTTGTATATACCTGAGAGGACTTATCTACAAGACTTAGAAGGGCTTTTAACTTATGTAAGTGAAGTCGTAATGATAGATCATGAGTGTTTAGTTTGTGGGTTCGTTGGTAGAAATCTTGAAGGGATTAGACAACATATGTCCACCAAAGGTCATTGTAGAATTCCTTATGAAACACAGGAAGAGAAAGATGTTTTGGATGAATTTTATGAATTTGATACCGGTGAGGATAATTTGGGACCCAAATCATCTAAAAAGGTTTCATTCATGGATTCTGATGACCGTGTCATAATTAATTCAGTGCCCAGCATTTCAAATTTGAAGTCTGATAAGACCACCAAAGTACTTGCTACAGGACTTGAAATTGGACATAGAAGTTCTTTCAAGAAGACCCACCATCCAGCTACTCTTGTCCGTACAAGTCGAGATTCACAAAAATCCGTAGCTTTGGTAGATCGAAGATATGCTCCAGGTCTCACACCTCGCTTAGTTTCAAGACACGAAAGAAAGGCAAAACAACTCGAAGTTAGAGCAAAGACATCTGAAATGAGAAGACTTACTGGTAAGAGAAGCAACAATATAGAACATTTTAGAGACGAGCTTTTACAATAGATTTTTTATACAACTCAATAGACACACAAGGAAGGTACTCATTCTAATGGTAAAATATAATTGCTAATATAGATTTCCCACAACAAGGACTCTTGTTATTATTGTTTAATGCACTCAGTGGAGAGGATAAAGACGCCTCAGTTTTAAGGATAGTTATTCTCAAGATTTTACGCTCAACACATTTTGGTCCGCGTTTAAATCCTTATCTGAACAAAATGGGTAAGATAAGAAGTGAAAGACAGCTACCACTTCTTGAACCGGGCAAAATGGAAGGCGACTCGTCTTCAGGAGCTGCTGGATTATTAGCTAGTGGAGTAATTACAGAAGAAGAGAGAATTTTACTGGAACTGAATACCTATGATGCTATCGAACAGGATATAGAAAATGGAAGTAGGGGTGTCCAAGGGTACACTGGATATGCGTTAAAGGGTGTTCCATTATACAGCTTCCTTTGTGCTTCCTATCTTGCTACGCTTTTGAGCGCTCTAGATGGTACCGTGGTCTCAACTTTGATGAGTGTAATAGCTTCAGACTTACACGAAATTCCAAATATGAGTTGGATTGCAACATCTTATCTCTTATCTTCAGCTGCTTTCCAACCTTTATATGGAAAGATTTCGGATATTTATGGAAGAAAGCCTGTTTTAATTATATGCTCTGCATTATTTAGCATTGGCTGTTTTATTACTTCTTTCAAGAGTTTTAAATGCGTTATTATAGGCAGATTCATTACTGGTATTGGAGGATCTGGATTCAACACTGTAACCACCATATCTCTTTCTGATATCGTTCCATTGAGAGACAGAGGTTTATTCCAGGGTCTTGGGAATATTGCATTTTCAATTGGAGCTGCTTCGGGAGGAATTTTGGGAGGAATCATAAATGATCTCTTCGGCTGGCAGCATGTTTTTACGATTCAAGTACCTTTAGCTCTTATTATTGGAGCAATTTTCTTCATTTTTTTTAATTTACCTGATGGTTCACCAGGTTTGGGATCACTGGGCCATGCCATGGAAAAATTAAGAAGGATTGACTTCTTAGGTTCCTTTTTTTTGGTCCTGTCTTTGACTACTCTTCTTTTGGCAACTTCCTTAACAAATCAATACTTCAGCTATACTTCATGGACATTTGCAGCTTTAATCATCACTGCAGTTCTATTCTTGGTAGCTTTTGTCTACGTCGAATTGAAAGTTGCCATCGAGCCAGTTATACCGATCCATTTATTATGCCAGAGAACAGTTGCTTCTGCTTCATTTACCAATTGGTGGGCGACAATGGCTTGTTACACATACATTTTCTATTATCCTCTTTACTTATCGGCTGTCATTGGCCTCCCGTCAAGTGAAGTTGGGTTGAGAATCATCTCAAACTTCGTAGGCGTTGCTATTGGGTCCCTCGGGGCAGGAATCTACATGAAAAGGACAGGTAAATATTATGCCTTAAACATAATTGCGATGTTGGCAACATGTGTTGGGGTTTTCAACTTCTTCTTGTTGACACCTAGAACTTCAAATTTCATCCAAATGATATTAATGTTTCTTCCTGGTTGGGGATATGCGAACATGTTGACTATATCATTACTAGCTTTGATAGCAGCTGTTCCCACCAAATACCAAGCGGCAACAACATCCATTCAATACACCTCAAGATTTACTGGCTCTTCCTTGGGTGTTGCAATTGCTTCTGCCGTTTTCCAAGGTATACTTGGATCCCAATTACGCTCAAGTATACCCAAGGTGGTAAATGATCCTGAGAAAGCTGCAAAGATTATTAGTCAAGCTTTGAAAGATGCCGAGTATTCTCGAAGAGTTCCAGATACAATTAAGGTCATCATTATTAGCTGTTATGATGCCGCCTGTAAGGGTGCATTTCTTTTTGCCTTTATTACTGCCACATTGGGACTTTTTTCAGCTGTATTTATTAAGCAACACAAATTACACGCTAGTTTAGATAGAGATTGAAATATAATATATATCTTATGCAGTATTCTTACGGAGAGCATTCTGGTTTTTATATGCAGTACTTATCTTTAGGCTGCAAAGAAATTAATAGAAACTTATCGAATATCGAGCGAAAGATTTACATACCGGACGCGCTTTACAGACACTTAAACTAAAGGGTAGAATAAATTTGTAATTTTACAACTAATTGAAGAGCAGTGAAGAAAGCTTAATAGTATCACAATGGTAGTAGAAACTGGATTATACGATATTCTTTCAATACCACCTTCTGCCAGTGTGGATGAAATATCTAAATCGTATAGAAAGATCGCATTAAGATGCCATCCTGATAAGACGAATCATGACCCTAAACTTACAGAGCAGTTCAAAAGCGTTACAAGGGCTTATGAAATACTTAAAGACATCAATACACGTGAAATATATGATAGGTATGGTGAAAATGGTCTTGAAGGAGGAGTTGCTAATAACCGTCGCCCATCTAACAAGAGAGCTGGTAGTTTCAAAACCCGAAGTGCTACCGATGTTTTCTCTCAAGTTTTTAACGATATGAACAGCGTGTTTAGTAATCAGGTCCCTGATCCATTCCGGGGGTTTTCGTTTAACCCTTTCAATATGGAAGATCTCAATATGAACATGGGACCTGGTGGTCCTATGGGCCCTAACATGGGCGATGGTCCAGGTATGAAGAGAACAGTCAGACCAGCATTCTGTAACAAAAAACATGATGATAGGGTATTTAAAGGTAAGGACATACTCCATACTTGTAAGTTGAGTTTAGAGGATCTAGCCCATGGGAAAATAATGAAATTACAACTTCCGAGAAAGACAAAATGTGTCAGTTGTGAAGGAGTAGGTGGGTTCAATAAAACTACATGTAAAGCATGCGAAGGATGCGGTCAGGTAGTAACTATTGTGTCTAATCAATTCTCAAAATTCCAAAGTGTGGGCCTGTGTGGTACATGCTCCGGTATTGGATACAAATTCTCTCAAGTTTGCGATAGGTGTAACGAGGGATATAATGTTCAAAACAAACTAATAAAAATAGTGGTACCCCCAGGAACGAGAGATGGCCATCAAATTGTATTGAAGGGTGCTGCCGATGAGGGTAAGAATGTGATCCCTGGGGATCTAGTCATCAAAATCAAAGAAACGAAGCACCCTTTCTTGGTCAGGAAATTTGACAACTTATATATGGAGTACGATATTGACTTGAGAACGGCATTACTTGGGGGGTCAGTTATCGTAAGAGACTTTTTGAAAAAGGGTAAAGATTTAAAAATATCTATCAATGTTCATGGAAATTCTGATTTAAATGAAAACATTGATTCGAATGTTCGCTATGGTGAAGTAGTAGGAACCATTAATTCCGATACACCAAAAATTGTCAAAGGATTGGGAATGCCTATAAACAATCAGCACATAGATGGTGTATTTTACCAAACCGATGAACCTACTAGTACAACCAATTTAAAGGATTATTCAAGAGGTGATCTATTTATGAAGTTCAATGTCAAAATTCCATCTTTGGAACATTTTAAACCAGAAGACTTATTTACTTTAGGAAGGGTCTTACCACTGAGTAACTCCAAGCAAATAAATGAAGCTGGGAGCACAGAAACAGTTCATCTCAGTAATCTCCCCCAGTTTTCTAAAGCTGAACCTTTCAAATGTCCGTCCCTGGATAAAGCTGGAAGCGTAAGCTCTACAGACGAATCTTTTGTTGTGGGTCTGTCGGAGGAACTAGAATAATTCATTCCCTGATACGAATATTTCTGCCGAGCCCAAGATTCAGAAGATCTAATGATAATGACTAAAATTTTTACTTCATATACGTAAAAGTATGTAATAAATGTAGCTCACGAGTAAAATTTACAGGATAGGATACAATATCACCGCGCGTAGGATTGACCATTTGATCTCAGGGTTTCGAGAGATAAACTATACTAATTGAACATGGAGAGGAAAAAGGTATTGGATCCTACCATCATTAAGGATCTTTCCAACCATATATATGAGAAGCGTAAGGCTACCGCTTTCCAAATTGAAAGCTTGACTAAATCTGCCCTAGAAAGAAATGATAGTGAGGAGATATATAATATTGTTCGTGAGTTGAATGAACTAAGCAATGGTAGCACAAACTCGGCAAGGATGGGCGCTATTACAGCATTGGGAAGTGTTTCTGTTGCATTGGGTCCATTTGCTATCGCTTACTATCTAGATGACATCATCACTCCCATATTTTCAACTTTTAAAGATACTGACGCTCGTGTCAGATATTACGCTTGTGAGTCATTGTATAACATCGCCAAAGTTGCAAGAGGAGAAATCTTGTTATATTTCAATGAGATATTCGATGTACTTTGTATTCTTGTCACTGATTCAGAGTCGTCAGTCAAGAATGCTGCAGATATTCTTGACCGATTAATTAAAGATATTGTAAGTGCTAAAGCCACTAATTACGTGTCTATTTTACATCAGCAAAACGAACTCAAGGATGAGAATGGCGAAGTCAAGAGTCATATAGTAGACGAATCAGGCGTAGCAATACAAGTTAACCAAATCCAAAACACTCAAAAGGCTTTCTCCTTACCAAAATTCATTCCCACGTTGTTGGAAAGAATGTATATAACAGATCCGTTTGCTAAAAAATTTTTGATCGGCTGGCTAGAGCTTTTTGATGATATTCCTTCTTTGGAATTGATTACTTTTTTACCGAATTTTCTTGAGCCATTGGTAAATTTTTTGAGAAACGGATCTCCCTCCGATGTTAGAATTGAAACACAGAACATTCTAAATATGTTCTTGAAAGAGGTAAAATCGATTCAAAAAGTAAAGCATGAGGTTAAAAAGAAACAACTCGTGAAAGAAGCGAAAAATCGTATTAAACAGAATGAGAAGGAAACTAAGGCTCTCTTTGAAGAACAGGAAAGAAAGGAAGAAAGGCATAAAGGTGAGAATATATCAGAACTCGAAAATGATGTTCAAACGGTCAATTTGAGAGATGAGTCACTAGAGAAGCAATCCCTATCAAAGCTGATTGACACAACCGACCAAACTTCGGTCACAGAAAAGAGTAACCCTACTCGGGAAGAAACATTGGATGTAAAAGAAGACGAAATAGAAGATGAAATTGAGGAAGGATTCCTTGAAGGTCAGAACATTTTTATCGACTATCAAAAAATCATTGACATACTCTTATCATTTTTGAAAACTGAGAAGTCAGATAAACTTAATGATATATCGGGTGATGGTCACGAGATTACCCTAGAAGTCCAGCACATGGTATTAAAGTGGTTGTTGGAGTTAATTCAATTTTCTCCGATTAGTTTTACCAAATTCTTTCCAGACTGCGTCACCATAACAATTCAAGATCTTTCCATAAGTGATAACAGCAAAAATTTTGAGTTAAGGAATCTATTCCTCAAGTTCAATTCAGCTTTGCAGTCCTTTTTTGTAAAATTGAGTGATGAAGCTTCAAAGGAGCAAGAAGAAGAAGGAAAACGAAGAGAAAAATCCGAAGAAGATGAAAGGACAGGAATTTCACAAGAGACAAATGAAGACATCGAGAAGTTTTCTGTGTCAGTTAGTGAAAATTCCATTTTGGGTTTGAGTAGGGAAGTCTATGAGGAATTCATCGAATTCCAGCTCACTAAGACCTTGCACACCATCATGAGAGAGTGCTTGACTTGTGCTAATGAGTTGGCTAGAATTACTCTGCTCGATTGGTTGATATTCTTATACTCCAAGGAGCCAGCTAGTTTTGTTAGTATTGAAGGAGAGGGTAGTACATTCGATCTCACTGCATTACTTCAATCAGCGACTGATTCCAGTAACGAAGTGATCCTGAAAGTTCTTCAATTGCTATCTAAAATATCCGAAACTAATCAAGACTTCTTCAAAGATTTCATGGTCAAGTTGATTAATTTTTTTGAGCAAGAAGTTCGTGATGTAGATCTCGATAGTCCTGATGCTCCTCCAAGAAGCCTTAACCAGTCCACGTTAACAAGGAGCAAAGTGGAGTTTATTATAAGAAAGTTATGTGTTACTCTAGACTCTGAAAAGATTTTTAGAACTTTATCAGAGGTGTTATCTTCCTTGGATGATGAAAGCCATGAGTTTTTAAATATGATTATCGTCACTTTGAACAATATCCTACTTACTACTCCAGAGCTAGCAAGATTTAGGAAAAAACTTAAAAATCTTGACGTTTACAGATTAGAAGACTGGTCTTTATTTTCCACTTTATTCCAAAGCTGGTGTCATAATCCTGCTAGTGCATTATCTGTCTGCCTTTTGACAGCCAATTACGACTTAGCATTCTTATTAATCAAGAGCCTTTCTGAACTGGAAGTGACATATCAGCTTTTAGCACAATTGGATATATTGGTACAACTATTGGAATCTCCAATTTTCCTCAAATTGAGATTACAGCTTTTGGAACCTGAAAAGAATCCCTATTTGTACAAAACATTGTACGGACTATTGATGATTCTTCCTCAATCTTCTACCTACACTTCATTACATAACAGATTGTCATCAGTATCAGCGGTCAATCACTTGAACTCTGCTTCATTCACAGTAAATCCAACTACTGCACTGGTATCGACACCGGTTCCAACACCTGGATCAACAACTACACCTGTGAGTCAACAGTTATCTATAAAGAGGAAGAGAGTTTATGAGATGCTAGAAAGATATAACCGTATCCAAGAATCCCATGAAGGACATTATTTGAATCGTAAATTGAGAGAGTCTGCGGCCTCGTCATTATATCAAAATGAAGATTTATCATTTCACAAAGTTTCTGGTGTGAAGCCCCAAGATTCACACCCTATTAAATCAGATCGGCTTATTAGTTATGCGACTAGCCAGTCTGATAAAAAAGACTACTTTTCGAACATAGATTCCATGACTGATAATAAGGGGAAAAGAGTTGGGAGTGGTAGATTTCTTCAAAGATTCAATGGCTCCTAAAATGAATCTTAACTTTTCAATTTAAGAACTTAATCTCTATTCATTTGTTACGTGTAGGTGTGTGTTGAGAATTTTAAAATTTTACAGTTTTTCCATTTCACAATTTTACATTTTTTAAAGTAAACTACATAAATTATTTTACGTGCGTGAACCAGTATCACTTGAGGTGCTCTAACGCGCATCTAATTACAGGTTGAAAGAATACACTTTACAACTTAGACATATATCAATAAATTTAACAGGTTGTATTATTTATCAACGATAAACTACACTGTTAAGTTTTCTTTTTCATTGAATTAAGATTATATAGAACAAAGTTCATTGATACTCAAAGAATCCATTTTATAGGTTTGATCAAACACCATCATAAAGTGGTATTATAGAATGAACCAAGATCGAGCTCACAACAAAATGCAAGATACCAAGTCTATTAAGTTCAGTCCTTACGATTTGAAATCAAAAGCTTCAAAGTACAAGCGATGGACCCCTAAGATGGACCAATATCTAACTAGATTATTGTCTGATGTCGTACACAGCTACCCAAGGGATGCTCAAGCTCAATTAAATAAAAAGGCCTGGGCTTATATATGCAACCAACTTCGGATTGCAAACCCTGAGACAGTGTACTCCACATATACAAAATACTCGTGCCAGCAACATCTTTTACATGTAATTCACAACAGATACAAGTTATGGTTTACTCTAATGATGCATAGTAACAATAGTGATGCTAATGTGGGATATTCCTTTAAATGGAATCCAAATTTGGGGAACTTTCAAATAGTAGTTACTGCTGATGCCCATGTTATAACAGATGAAAGTGCAATCAAATCAATAATTTATGGAGAAACCTTACCTTTACCTCCACTAGAAGGCTTCCATAAAGGTAACATAGTGGTGAATGACTTTTTTCTTTCAGATAATTATCTGTACATGTCCGAATATCATAATGAAATTCTTCCGATGTTGATAGATAGCGATGCTAAATTTGGTGAAGATTTAGGAAACGTTTACAACAAAATTCCCAAATTTGATTATGAGGGTTTTAACAAAGCTTACCTGGTTCCTTTACAAATGAAAAGAGCAAAAAAGGGTGAAGATAATGAGTCTTCATTGAATTCAAGTGCTGAAAAATCGGCATCTGAGGTAGTTTCTTTGGGATATAACCAGTTTCAACCACCACATGCAACTAGTCCTAATGTAATGACTTTGACTCATTCGCAAAACCATCGAAACAGTCATAGCCAACATCATCACCAAACCCACACTTCCCCGGAAGAACAGCACCTTACCCATAATCAACACAATCTGTCTCTCAATCAACTTCAATCCCATAATCAACCACAACAGCACCATCAGTCTCAACTTCAACAGCACCAACCACAACACCTGGCACATCACCTGGCCCCACATCAAAACCCACCTCAAAGTATTCAACACCAATTCCAGCACATGGTTCAACAACCTACCAGTCACCCACAAGATCCATCAGCAAATCTGTCCAACCATATTGCAACCCACCACGACGTTATGGATAAAAGGAACAGAGATCTACATACTGATTTTGATGGTGAATTGACTGCTTCTAGTATAACAGAATTTACCTCACCCGCCCCACCGCCTCAAAATGTTAATGATCCTTCCACTTACCAGAAAGACCGTCCATGGTTCACCAAGTTAATGTACCTCCATGAACATAATTTGATAAGTATCAATGAGTTTTTCATGGTCTTAGAAGGGGTGAGAGATAGCAAATTCCCTGCTCCATTATTGAATATACTAGACCCTGGAGTTGGTGAAGAGAAATTCTCTAATTTAGAGATAGCGAAGCGTACCAAATTGTATATTATTCCCTTATGTGAATCTTTTAAAAATTGAAATGTTATGAAAAGTGTATAATTATTGTTTATTAGATGTTAATATTGTATTATGTTATTATTATTATTATTATTATGATTATTAAATATTTTAGTTTGTTACATACAGACTAAAATTTATGCTAGTTGAACCGATTTCTTTCATAATCGAATAATTTGAGGTTTTGAAAATTTGGTTCCGTCCTGGAGCTACTTCTTAATTTCTGGTTATCATAGTTACTTGAGGTTTCATTAATAGAATGAAGGTTGAAGTTGGAGTTAACAATATGAGAATGGATATTATAGTTGCTGTGTGAGTAACCAGTGGAAGTTTCTGACTCAATGACTGATATAGATCCTTTCATAGAAGCTACTTCAGGACCCTGGCTAACACTTTTGACCCTGGGTGATTTGCCGACCGGAGATGAAGAAATGGTCATCTTTTCCATTGGATCGTACAATCTGGTTGATCTAAGTATATTATAGTTGGAAAGATCGTCAGATCCTGTGGACTGATGATTATGGTTGTGAAATTTGAAGAAAGGATCATCATCAGTAATGATATTTTTGTGCACAAACCTTGGCACTCCCTTAGGCTGTTCGTGGTTCTGAATGTAAGATGAAAGCTGAGAAGATAAATCATCCAAATCTTGGATAATAGATGTGTTGCCAGTGGATTGTGATACCCGTTTGTTCGATTTATCGAACTCGGATTCTGAACCTGTAGTATAAATACTTCGCTTAGGGTATTGATTTATACTGTTGCTCCTGGTAGCAGTATTATTTGTTTTGAATGATTTAAGAGAATTATTTCTACTCAATTCAAATGGTGGGGTTCTGGATAAAAAGCCCGATTCAGAGGAAGAGGAAAAGGTCTCAACAGATCTGTTCATTGGTACCAAATCATATTTGGATTCTCGGTTTTCAAGGGCCTGCTCTAAAACTTTAAATTCATCATCTCTTTTCTGGTTAACGTAATCACTTCTTTGTTGGTTTCTTAAACCAAAAGAAGTGATGTTCAATGGTGTTGTTGGCAGTGAATCGGGCATTGTTGGGGTGACACGCTTGACAAGGTTCAACAAATCGTTGGTAGAAGCAGTTCTTCTCAGTTTATTTTCAGTTTTCATGAATTCATCACTTGATGAGTCAGAAATATCAACATGAAGCTTAAATTGACTCCCAAACATGTCAGATTTGTAACTGATTTGAGGTGATGGTAGAAGTCCTGAAAATAAGGATGCGTTTTGCTGCATAAGATCGTCTGTATTGATTGAGTTGTCATCAGGCGACTCCTCTGAATCGGTATGGACCAATTTAGGTATATGACTATACCTAACGTTATCGTTATCGCTATTTGAATCAGAACTGGATTTTTGGGTCGAGTTGTCCAGTTCTTCCGTGTTTTTATCATAAAAGCCATTTTGATCTAAACGATATTTTATTTTCGCAGCCAAAGTTCTCCTCAAGAGGACCTCAAACAAAAGCTTCCTGTCCATATGACTAATATCGGAAGGCAAAACAAGGGATTTACCTAGTTCTTCAGGGAAAAAGTCAGTAAACCTCGGAGCCGTTCTATACCCACCAGAAAAGACTTTAATTCTGTATTTGTCATAAATGACATCAACGATGTTGACATCTTTTTGGTTATGAGATAATGAAGCATCCTGTTCAAAACCATTTTTAACGAATGTACTCTTCAAAGGAGTACCGATATTCTTCAGAGATGGTGATATGACTGTGAAAACATTGTTATCATCAATACTGAAGGATTTCAATGTGTTTCTTAACGATGGATTTCTCACCAAAAGTCCCATAGAAGAATAGCTGAATAATCTCATTTTCTTGGGCAAGAGTTCTTTCATAATCTTATGAGCGTTATTATCTATTAAGAAACGTTCCAATTCATCTTTCGTTTGGAAGTTAGCCTTCTTACCTCTGATTTCCCTTAGCAATTGGTATGTAGACTTTTTCTTCAAAGAAGTTCGTCTTTGTACAGGGAACATAAAACGTATCTTATTCCATCGGGAGTCCTTTTTATGATATTTCTTTTTCCTGTCAGAATCATAAATTGACTCAGAATCATACATAGGAGACTCGATATCAAGAGATCTTTTGTTAATCATTTTGTTTCTCCTGGCGATGTTATAACGATTTCTTACAGAAGCTCGTCCGGATATTACTGAACTTGTTCTAGCCAATGCACCTTGATCAATCATGGTTATTACTGGTGGAACATCGGATATAATTCGCCTTATTCCATGCGTTGGGGAAATGACATGCTCTGGAGTATAGATATTCTTTGGGGTGTAATGAGTTCTAGGAGTTGGTTGAGGTCGAGGTGGTGTATGGGTAGTATGATCTCCTGATTGTTCTGAATTATTTTCAAAGTTAACCTCCGAAGAAACGTTACTGTTATATAGAATGTCAAAAGGATTTGATATTACTCGTTTATGAGTGAAGATTGGCTTCAAAGAGTGTGGTTTCTGGTTTATCTCCTGGGTTGAATTTGTTTTGGGTAGTAGTAGGAGATCATTACTCCTCAGTGGAGTTAATGAGTTATGCGATGAAAATGACAAATTCAATGCAGCAGTTTCGAATGAAGCCAGTGATGAGTTAAATCCCAGCATTAGTTTTAAAGGAAGATTGTGGTAGAATTTTTTTGAACTTCTTGAATATATAATGAAGAGATTAAATTTGACACAGACTAGCCGAGATTACACCTCTGAAAACTATTCCAGTTTCATGCATATGACCAGCCATAGCCATAGTTAAAGTGTAAAAACAATTAGGTTGTCAGGAGGGTAATCAAAAATGGCTGGCTGCAATTTCTCAAAATAGACTCAACCAAGTGCGAAAAAGTATCCAGATTACAGAGGGATTGACAAAGAAGTGCACATACCATTTGCGTCCCATATTCAACGTAACCCTTAGTATCAGGACCCAATGTTTTCGTCAACTAAAAATTTGTAAACACAGGGGAAAAATTTAATATCTGTTCTTTTATAACAAATTGATATTTTATTAGTAACGAATCATGATTGATAAATTTAAGGAAGTACGTATAGATTAAACCTGTCCTATAATTAGATTGGATTGATTCTGGAATTAATTTATTGATTCAATACCTTTAATATAAATAAATTGGAAACGTCACCCTTCGCCTCCCACTTTTGAGGATCGACCACAAACACATAGATTCAATTAAGGATAAAATTTACTCCGTGATGTAGTATAATACTAACAATTGATATAGAAAATTAACAACTTAAAGTTGGACGTTGAAAAATGGCAAGAAAAGGCTGATGAATTGGGTGACAAGGTCAAAGAATTAGAACAAGAAAGTTTGGAAAAAGATCACCAAATTCAAGCTTTGACTAGAAAGAATCAAGTTTTGGAAGAGCAACTTGAAAAGTTGGAATCCAACTTGGGTGAAGTTAAGCAAACCGCTGATGAATCTCACAATTTGAAATCTTCTAATGAAAATTACAATAAGAAGAACCAACAATTGGAAGAAGAATTAGAAGAAGCTGACAAGAACTTGAAGATAACTACTGATAAGTTGAGAGAAACTGATATTAAGGCTGAACAATTAGAAAGAAAAGTTGCTTCTTTGGAATCTGAAAAAGAAGAACTGGAAAAGAGATATGAAGAATTACTCGAGAAATACAATGCTTCCAAATCCGAATTGGAGGAGATTAGTCAACAATTGGAAGCTTTATAATTGGATATGCAGGATAATATGTAGCTCTTCTATATGGTTTGTTTATTGTTAATACCATAAAGCATGTAGAATGTGTATGTGAAACTTCCACTTGATCGCATTTTTCTATAATATTGTGGGACGATTCGATTAGTGATTAAATTAGGTATTACCATAAAGCTTTTGCATATTGGATAAATTAAATAGTTGGATACATCACTTTTTCCATTCTATTATTAATAAGTTTGTTCTTGCCATATTAAATTGAAATAGATATTAAGTGAACCCCAAATCAAAGAGTATTTTCTCCCACATCCGATGACACTTTTTGACACGTTACGTCGTCGCTTGAGTAATAGACTAGAGTCCCACCAAATAGAGGAAGATTATTCTCCGAGGCAGTCTCGTCGACAGAGTTCTTCCAATTCTTTTGTGCTACAAGATGACTACGGCTCAAATAATCCATGTTCACGGACGGGACTTTCACACACAGAGCAGATTCCTTCTTATGAAGCTTCACAACTTATGCATGGCCAACAACTACCGCACGTTGTAAGTTCAAGTAATATACTCCTGAATTTTTCTCCACACGATCTGAGTCGTCAGGCGCCCGGTAATCATTTGAATGGGTTGAATAGTGATCCGTTAGCATCCACGAATAATTCAAATTCTATTTCAAGGAATAGCTCATTTGCAGCTGATACCAATAACGACTTATCAATACCAAGCAATGGAACCAACGCAATCAATGGGAATGGAAGTTCAACTGGTAGTGGTAGTGGTAATGGAAATGGAAATGGGAAGAAGAAAACCAAATCTCTCAAAGCTTTAGGTTTAAAATTTTTAAATGCTAGACAACATTTTGCATTAGCCTGCTGTAGGGATATCTCATTGATTCCTTGTTTAATTGGTTTGGTTCAATCTTGGAGAAGAGCTTTTTTTGACACTGGTATTCGTAATTCAACTTCCATCACATCTGCAAAATTACCGGAACACTTTGTCACAGGCGTCTGGTGTATAGTGGCAGGTTATCTATCATATTCAGTTCTTGATGGTCTTATGATTAGATGGATAGTGACATATCTGACACTGGCTGCTATTTTACGAATGCTCTCCATGTCTGCAATAATTGTCACTATTGAACAATACCTTTTAACCGCATTAAGTGCTGACGGATATCAGTACGGATTGCATATCTGGATCTTGATTAGTTGTTGTCTCACACTAGTCTACATTGTACAGAACTTTGTGACTCTGAATCTTGATTTGAAGGGTAAAAGAAGAGCTCGATTCTTTGACTTTTATAACATTGTTGTTTTTGCAGTCGTTCCAGTAGGATTGGCTAGTTTCATTACAATGATAGGTCTTTTAAGATCACTTTTAATTTTAAGACTTGACATCGAAAACTCAATTTGCTGATCAACCCATATACCATTTAATTGTATATTAGCTGTAATATTTATTCGTATAAATTATTTATCTTAACTATAATCTAATCCTTTGTACAGTTTTGAAGCTCGCATTTTTTGAAAGAAAAATTTATCAATCCTAAAACTTTTCAACTTATGGGTGTTCATATATTTGGTAAGTCCATCAAGCATAATGCTTTGGTAAGGGTATGTGTTGAATCATTAGAAATCTTCCATTGTTGTATACTGACTTTTATTTCAGATAGGTTTAGCTAAAAATATTTTTGGTGTTGGTCCACAGACCGCAGAAAGAATCTGTGCTAAAGTGGGTATTTACCCTCAAATGAGAATGAACCAATTAACCGAACCTCAGATTCTTTCAATCAACAAAGAATTGTCCGACTTAAGTATTGAAGGTCATTTGAGACAGAAGATCAATGATAATATCAAGTTGAAGAGGACTATTGGTACCTGGGCTGGTTCGAGACATGCAGCCGGTTTACCTGTTCGTGGTCAAAGAACAAGAAATAATGCTTCTACTGCTAGTAGATTGAACAAATTGGTCAGACATGTATAGTCACATTCATTACTTGTAAATATTAATAGACATTTAAACTGGGAAGGTACCAGGTTATGATTCAAAATCCAAAAACCAGGATGACTGTGTACATGGAGTTGACTTCTTAGATGAAGTCAAGTATCACAGACTTTGAAAGTACTACATAACACACGCTAGCTCTACGCTCTATACCTTTACATGTTAAGATATATATACATGATCTTACCTATTTAGTCTTTTCTTCCGCCACCCGTTGTATTTCCAACAGTTCTTGATACCTGATTTTAGCTTCAGGTGTGAGCTCCAAAGTTCTCTCATCTTTATGCGTCATTGTCAAACCAATATGTTCTCTCTTTCTTCTTTCAACTTCTTCTGGGGAATGAGGTTCAAATTTAATGAACTGAAAATCTTTTCCAGTTGAATAAACTACATAACCGCCTAACAAAGTGGCTACCGTGGAAACAATGATTCTACCCTTCATAGGAGGCAGCGGATGTAATTTTGGCGATGGCATAGTTTTCGATAAGGCTTTACTATAATATAATTTTCATATTAAAGTCTTTCGCGTACACTCATTCTATGGATCAAAGCTATTTACATATTAATTATTTACTATTTTCTCGTATCACAATCTTTCTTCTTGAATTGAAGTTCCGCTTTGTACAATCTTATAACCCCAAAATCCAATTATGTTAAGGACACCAACTCTCCAACCATTGAATAGCCCAAGTTGCACGAAGCATTTCCACAACAGATTGAGTTTGGAATCATCCTCATCACCGTCCTTAAATCCATTATTAAGTTCAACAATTAGATAAGTATCTGGATCATCGATCGTTAATACTCTTAAAGGATCTTCTTCTAAGCTCTTCGGTTTCAATAAAAATCTAACCTGTTCTTTTCTGAGTAAATTTTCTACCGGTAATTTAATAAAGAATTCCATTATTGATAAAATCAAGTTAAAAATAGTATACAGTGTAGGTGCTGAATACTGATCAATATTAAACTTTATGAAGAGCAAGTAAGGGGCTGATTTGCGAAACACACTTGTTGCAAACTGGTGTAAAACGGTCAAGAATGAAACTGTTAATGGTGGATTTATAATGGCACTTATTGGATAGTTTCTCATAGACTCTCTTATAGATCTTGTACTTTGTAATGGGGAACCAACTGAAGTACTAATCTCACTTTGGAAGCTCAAATCCGTTTCATCGCTAATGTATGGTTTGTTAAACTGAGTGATCATTAATCTTACCTTTACCAAGTCGAGAGGCATTAATACAACACCAGTCAAAACACACGCCAGAACAGATAACACAAGTGACTTCAAAGGTTCTGTCAGATGAGTTAAATCAAGGAAAAAGGGATCCGGGATTCCCAAGAATGGGGACAAGAATCCAGTTATCCAGGCTTCTATTGTATGTGATAAAGCTTGATGTAAGAATTGGGCATTCAATCCTCGAAACAAGGCACTGGGTCCATCCTTAGCTACTAAAGAATTGAGCACATCCACAGTGTGCTTTGATAATGGTTGAATTTTATTACGTTTTTTCTCTAAACTTCGACTCTTGGAAGGCGACTTTTGTCTTATTGAATAGCGTTTTTGTTGTTCTGGCAAGTTCGTATTTTCATCAGTCAGCTGAAAATAGTTGATCTCATCTTCGTCATCATCAGTAAACACGGAATTTTGAGGGGTTGATTCACTAGAACTTTCAATCAACCTAGGATGAGTTTTTGGCTCAGGAGCTTTATTTTTCTGGGATTTATCTTGGAAGTCAAATGTTCCTACTTGTAGTACTAACCTTGTAATTTCTAAAGGCTGTAAAAGAAGCACCTTGGTGTAGTTTTTCAAGAAATTCCAAAATAAATTCTTTAAAAGGGATCCTAAATTATTGAAGTTAAAATACTCCAGAAATTCCAAATCATTGAAGTAATCTTTCTCTAGCCCGGTAGAATCCTTATTGATCGTACTTAAGCCTCTTAAACCAATATTAGCTCCAGGATTGTACCTTCCTGTGGAAGAAATGTTGACAATTGGACGAATCGAACTGGTAATAGAGGTACCTGTCAGAGGATTTATAAGTCCTACTCCTGGTTTATATACCACCAGATATCCTGCATCAAAGTTATCCGGGTTATAATACGGCCTTAAATCAGTTTCGCCTGACATGGTTTATTTAAATAAATATTGCGCATTGAGCGTGGTACATTATATCTACATAGTACAAAATAATAAACAAGTCCTTACTCAAAAATAAATTCGTCTCGAGTGCTAGTAGGATATAAACTGAATTGTCATACATTGAAACAATTGGTTTAGTATATTTTAATTACAGTTAAAGCACCTTTTCATTCTGATATTGCCGTCTTCACATCCCAGGATGCTAAGGTAATAACAATCTCCTTATTGCTGCCTTTCAGAATTGAGCTGGTAGATACAAAATAAGACCAGAATAAGTTCATTAATTGTCAACTTCTTCCAGGTCTTCTGACCGCTTGATCAAAAATTCTCCCAAATACTTCAATGGATCATCTGGTTTGACTTCTGCTAACTCTCGTAAACCGTCTAGTAGGTGTTGTGACACTTTTTTATTCAAATATCTCCGTATGGTAGAACCTCCGACTATTTCATGTACTGGTTCCTGCGCTTTATCTAAGGAATGTACTAATTCATTAGGCTTAACATCTTGTAGCTTTTGTTTTTTATTTGGAGTAGTAGATAAGGACCTTAAATTTTCGGGTTTCAGAATATCGTATTTTGGGTTAGCAGATTCTGTTAATGTCAGTACGCCAGGATCCACACTTTTCACTTCAGGTTTGACAATTCCTTCCAGCATTTTGTAATTCGGTTAGCTCGAATTTATATCAAGTGAAAATTGAGAAAACAAAAATTCAGAAAATTACAACTATGAATTTAGATCCATTTAGTGATGTGGAAGACGATGCATGGCAACAGATCAAAGTATTGGATTCAATAGTACAGAGACCAGACTATGTTACGGAAGACTCAAAGCTTGACTTCAATAATGGCTTTCAAGAGTTAGAAGAAATTATTTCTGACTTAAAGGAAGCTTTACAAGTATCTGAAGCAAATCCTGGCCAATTTAATCTTAGTTCGCAAGATTTAAAAAATAGACATAACGTAATAGAGAGCTTAAATAATAAAAAACATTCCCTCCAGAGTTCATGGAATTCCCTTGTTAATGACCCAAGAAGACAAAGGGAGGTCACAACCATGTCGAATCGAATCTCTCAAGATGGGACTGACCCGTTCGATGATCAGAATAGAATCGAAAACGAATTCCAACAATTTCAACAGCAGGAAATGATTAAAGACCAAGATATACAATTAGATTCCATTCACGAGACGATGAGAAATTTAAATCAGCAAGCCACGATTATGGGATCAGAGCTTGAGGAACAAGGAATGATTTTAGATGAACTCGATCAAGACTTGGATAGAGTCGATAATCGTCTACAAAGGGGTCTCAAGAGGGTCAATTGGATTATCGAAAAAAATAGAGAAAGGGGAAGTGATTGGTGTATAGGAATATTAGTAGTCGCCTTGGTTATTCTTTTGATTCTCATCATAGCTGTATGATTTGAGAAATCTACATCAAAGGGCAAATAAACAATACATCCTAAATAATATACGATTTTAACGAGCGATGATGCACATAATTACAGCAAATTTAAGATCTTCACCAGTTAGTATTGAATCAAAAACTATTAAAGTTTAATTATATCAGACGAAAGATGGTGATAGGTAGCTAGGTTTTTTCCACATCGACATACGTCTCGAGCCAAATGCACTCTTGTCATCATTATAATCATTAACTTCTAGTTAGTTAATTAAAAAAACATACACTTTAGAAAGTTATACATTGGAAAGTTAATAAAAAGAAAATTTTTCAATGGTAAGAATCACATCTCTTTATAGTCGTTCTGGGTGTTACCCGCACCAAGAATGTTCTCATGATTTTAGAAATTATGGAGAATACGCAGTCCCAATTACTTCATACGATATTATGTCTAATCAAGATAGTAAATATCGGTATAGAATTGAAATACAGCAGATGATGTTTGTTTCTGGGGAGTCCAATGACCAACCTGTAGAAACAACATCTTTAATTGAAGATATTGTCAGAGCTCAAGTTATTGATATTTTAAGCGAGTCAAATAGAACTGCTAACTTGAGAGGTACCAGGTCTATTGCTCCAGAGGATGTGATTTTCATGATACGACATGATAAGGCAAAAGTAAATAGATTGAGAACCTATCTCTCTTGGAAGGATGTGCGAAAGAACGCCAAAGACCAAGAAGGCGGAGGCACGGAATCGCTAATTGAAAATGAATCGGCTGTTGGTCCTACAGGCACTCAAGCTCAGGATTCTACAAAAATGTTAACTAAATATAAAAAGTCAAAGATCAGGCTCCCTTGGGAATTACAATTCATGTTCTCTGAGCAGCATCTCGAGACTGCGGAAGAAGCTGAACAAGTTGACGACGATGAAAAAGCTGCAACCCTTGCATCTTTGAAGAGATTGAAAATGGCGGACGATAGAACTAGAAACATGACAAGAGAAGAATATGTCCACTGGTCTGAATGTAGACAAGCTTCTTTCACCTTTAGAAAGGCAAGAAGATTCCGTGAGTGGGCACAAATCTCGACTGTTTGTGATTCAAGGCCCAATGATGATGTTATTGATATCCTTGGGTTTCTTACTTTTGAAATGGTTTGTTCATTGACTGAAGAAGCCATGGAAGTAAAGAAGCTAGAAGAGAGCCTATTCCAGAAACTGAGCAAAAACAATGCAGAGGCAGAAGCTACGCGTAAAAGAAAGTATCTTTTTGATAAGCCTAATAATTTAGCCACACCAATTCTTCCTTATCATATTGCTGAAGCATGGAGAAGATTACAAGCTTTAGACTTTAGCCACAGAGCGGTAAGGGGTTTCAGTGGTGGTAAAATCAAGACAAAGTCGAAGTTGATTTGATTTTTATTCTTGGATTTGTAAATTAAAATGTATAATTTAAGGAATAAAATGATGTACTTTCAATGTGGCGTTACAAGTAAAACACGAGCAGATTTCAGTGAAGGTTGTTGAAATTCTCTCCAATCAATTAAAGCTTTAGTTCTTAACTTCGCGTCTCCATCTAGTTCATTGAGACCAGATTGGAACAAATACCAATAGCTGACGAAGGGAGCAAAATCAAGTAGAAAAGGTAGAGGAGACAAATATGTACTTATTGAACCATCAGGTATACCAACAGGGTCCGGGTACCAGTAGCGAGGTCTTTCTGTGTTTTGTCCTGATCTAGTGGATCTCGGACCTTTCATTAATCCTCTCAATAATGCTGGCATTGGTTTGGACCTTGACCCAACAAAATCGTTAATTATATCCCGAGTTTGATTGAAGGTAAATCGAGGAGCCAGATCCTTAAGTTGAGGATACCCACTAAATCCATATTCGTACAAAGAATTCAACACGCTTCTCTCATGGGGTAACAAACTTTGTGATAGTTGTTTACTATCATCAATATAATAAACATCAATGAACTGATTTTCTATTACATCATGTTTTATTTGTGAAATCGGAGTGCTTTCGATCATATCTGATAATGATAAGATTTCGAGGTGATTTATAGCCGTAGTTAAAGTAGCATTCTCGCCAGAATCAAAGATAGGAGATTCTTCAATGTCAGTTTTCACGAATTGTATTCCATCTTCATATTCTTGGGCATCTAACTTGGAAATACATATAGTTTGACATAAATTCAAGGCCTTCCTGATATCGTAACTTTTATTTGAGTTATTGCAAATCTTTATTATGTATTCACTGATTTCGTTAGATAACAAATAGCCACGAATGAAAGCACAAGACCAAAGATAATTTTTGTAGGTTTCTATCAGATTAGACAGAATCATAGAGGAGTTAAAATTCAAAATTGAACCTTGTCCTTCCGCATGTTCAAGAATGACAGTTGGAATCACAGATAAGTCTGAGCATGTGATTACAATTGGTCTCCTTGATAGTTCCAAGATTTCTTGAACAGCTATCCAAAATGTCAGATCTTGTTCAAATAAAATATCACATTCGTCTAGAAGAACAACAGCTTTCAGTGAATCATAGTCTTCGTTTGACTTATGGACTAATTGAGTGGTACAAAGCTCTTTAAGAACACTCAGAATGTGTTTTCTCGAGCGAGATTGCCCTGCATTGATTTCATGTACGTATCCCTTCATTTCCTTCATTGCCGCGTATATCGAAGACGATTTTGCAGTACCTTGTTCTCCTTGTATTATCAATATGGGCATGAAGGCACCTTCATCTGTTTCTTCGTCTGTAGATAAATCATCATTTACAATAAAGGCATCCATTTCCTGCAACTTTCTCTTCGGTCTTTTAAGTTTCCTTTGTCCCTTGAAAGTTTGGTTTTCTAGCTTAAGAAATGTATCAGTAAACCACATTTGTAGAAGAGATTTGTTAGAGTCCAGAATTAGAAGGGAACGTATACTGTCAGGCTCAAAAAGTTGTGTCCATAAAAGAGGCAGCCGATTTATTGTGAGCTTTCCACCCATAAGCGACTTTTTAAATATTGTGGTATTGGGAAACCGTTTTAAAATTTTTTGGATGATATCATCATGCAGTAGTTTTATATGCTCATAAATAAATGATGCTGTTGGAGTTGAATTGGTTAATGGGTGGTTGAATTTTTCAACATGTGTAGATGCGGTTAAGGATTGTGATCTTTTCTTCAAGATCGATAAGTCAGGACATGCCGTGTCATCATTTTCGTTGTCATAAACATGCATTTCACTGTGGTTGGGGATTGGCGGATCCAAATTCTTCAATTTTTGTAGCAGTGTAAGCTTTACTGTGTTGGTGTGAGATTCTTTCATCATCAATTTAAAAATTGAGTTTGCATTCTTTTTAAGTAGTGTTTCTTTTCTAATGGCATTTTCATTGATTTTGAAAGGTTCAAGTTTAAAACTGGGGGCTTTCAAAGTAACTACAAACTTTTTTTGTCGAACAAATTGTTTAGTACCTCTAGTTCTCAAAGAATTCTCGAATTGTTTGTAAAATGCAAGGGCTTCTCTTTCAACTTTTAAAGTTATCTTGAACTCTCGTCTATTTGAGATTGCAGAGGATATCAAATCTTTAGCTGATATCCTATTTTGATCCTTGTGAGGTTTCGAATCGTAGTCTGTGGCTTCGGCTAGCGAATCGTCTGAAGAGATATCTATGATTTGATCCGGTTTTGACTTTTTATTACCAGAAAGAAAGTCTTTGATATTTACAGATTTTCCAGTCTTATTTATTTTCTTTTCTAAGTTCAATAATTGATCTTCTTTATTGGTAGCGTCAATAGTTGCTTTATCGATGTTATGATCTTCTCGACTTTCAACAAGCATGCTTTTGGTGTTACGTGAATTCCCATTCAAAAGTAGTAGTAGGCTTCCACTTGTGTTAGGATTTGTGGATTGGACAGGTGACCATTTATCAGATACTGAAGGTAATATATCTGCTCCATGTTTGATTGAAAGACCAGACTCTTGTCGTATACTGAACGTGTCGTTTGTGTTGCTTAAATTTATATCTAAAACTGATTCATCGCTCAGCATATCCGGAGATGCACAAGGTTCCGATGATTCGAGATCGGGTAATAATTGCAGGGATGATACGTTAATCATGGTATCATCAGAGCCTACCGTCTTGTACTTCTTTAGTATACTATCTAAGGTGCTCGATTGCATCATAAACTGTGGAACAAGTGCTACAGCTGGAACTCACAAAACGCGATACAAGAACGCGGTCAATGGAACTAGAATTATACACAGTCTAGTGGTTCAGAGGTAGAGGAGTATAAAACATCTAAATGGTATATTTACAGTGTTAAACAAAACATAAAAAGTAATCATTGAATTGCGTTAATGACTGCATTGCCGAGATATATTATTGCAGGCTTACAAAATCGCCATATCGTAGCAAGTAGGATACATTTTGGCTGCAAGAATAAACGCGAAGTGTCTCATCGTCATGTCTGGGTTTCTGTTCAAGCTTAAACCAAAAAATGATAAGCCTCAACCATCGAAGCTTAGTTTTGCTCTTTCAAAGAAGAAGAAAGACACAAGGAAAATAAGAACCGCATTTGGAGGGAATGATTCCGAAGACGAAGAAAGTAAGAGGACTTCAATTGAAGAATTCGATAAACTGAAATTGAATATTTCACAGGTAAAAGAACCTGCTATAATACGGCCCAGTAATCTAAGAAATAAAATGGAAAAACCACGACCTGCTAACACTAGTAAAACTGACAACCAAGATATCGACACCAGTGATCCTGATTTACTAGCTAAGCTTGCAATTTTGAATAAAGAACCGGCCTCTTCAGATAAAATTATTGACATTAACACAGCGGACAGTGAACAAGAAGAGGAGTTCAACGACGAATCATACAAAGAAATGCCCGTCGAAGATTTTGGAGCTGCTCTTTTGAGGGGAATGGGCTGGGATGGAATGCTGAGAGGAATCAATAAAAATAGAAATAATACGAATAAAAGGAAACAAGGTTTACTTTTAGGAATTGGAGCTAAACCTCTAGCAGATGCCGATCTATCTCAAGAAATTTTGAGCTCGAAGGCAAAGTTTAGTGTTCCTCTTGTAAGAAAAGAGACTAAGTATTCTAAATCATCGTAAATGCATAAATTCTATAATACACAATAAATAACAAATTAACAGTTTGCGGATTAAACAATTACACCCAAACCGAGTAAGAGTAATTGGCTAGCAACTGAGTGAGACCAGAGGCTTGACTTTTCACTAATGATGCGCTCCTTGTCCATTTTGACCATTTTCAAAAACTCCTCGTAAATATCACTTACGATAACATCGAAAACTCTGGCCTGGGTCAATTGCTCAACATTATACAAATCAGCTAATTTTTCAATGACCATAGTTCTCACAGTGATTGGTGGTCTTTCATCAGTGTTGACTTTGTTTATATATGAAACAAGTGATCTTAAATCGTGTAAAGTTAAGAATGGAACGTTACCAGTGGTTGCTAATGGAAGCTCCTTCGGCATTATGGCCTGCAAGTTCGAAAACTTAACCTTTGCATCAATAAAGACATACTCTTGATTGGGGTCATTAATATATACAGGGTTCTTTTTAGAGCTGTCCATATTAAATGTTTCATATATTGCCTGTAGGGCACCCTTCATCAACCGTTTTTCACTTTCATTGTCTGGATAGTTCTCAGATCTAGGAAATGTGTTTTCTGTAGAGCTCAATTCATAAAGTATGTTGCTAACCATCTCTGAAATTTTCTTGTATTCCAGCATGAATAGGGAATTATCATCTGGATTTGAACGGGGAAATCTTATATCTGCCACTATCTCAGCCTTTCCATTCAAGATCCAATTAAATTTCAGCTGCTGATTGGATCTAGCCAAGCCTGCTAGATCTATTCCATCCAACTTGAATTTGATTGTATCTTCACTAGGAGATGAATTAGGTCCGTAATCCAGTTTTCTATGAATAGTGAACATAGAGTCATTAATTGAGCCAGTGACATTATTGGCGTTGAAAAAGTCGACTAAAAGAGACTTTCCAGTAATTTTTGGTAACTCACAATTGAAGAGCGAGATCTTCAAAGGTTCGTCGCGACGAAGGGAGTCGTAAATTTCCAAGTATGAGTCATGGATATTGACAGAGTTGATTTCATAGTTCGGATCCACCCTATGTGTCTTTTTCGTTTCCGCAACCACGTCCTTTTGATCACTCATATCAAATTGAAAATGGATGGAATCCAAGTACCTTCTGAAAACAGCAGAGGAAGTTGGATCATGAACATTCAGGACCAAATCATAGGCTTTGATCACTTTCCCATTCATACCTGAAATTTCTAAATTTTCGATCAATCCATTCCCGTCAGACCATTTTCCAAAGGATAACGCGAGACATAAGGATTCAATATTACAATCAAACAGAATGTCGTTACTTTCATCACCCAAAGAAGTAACTCTAAGGTTTTTGAAAATGAGTTTTCCATCTTTGAATTCTGGAAGAACCGATTTATTTTGAAATTCGATTTTGATTCCTAAACCGTGGGAAAGGATAGAATTTGTCAAGTACCCCACTACACTATTATCTTTTTTCTTTTGGATGTTTCTACCAGCGCTACTCCCAGAGGACCCGTTACTGGGTTGTTGTTCGACTTCATTGTCGGATTTGAAGTAGGCTAATACGTTATTCAATAAACTATCAAAGGTGTGTAGTGAATAAAGTAATACAAGTCCAAAAGTAGTGGTACCTAAAACAATCCACAACATGTTACCCATGACAATCCACGAGAACATTGCGGAAACATCATCGATGGAAAACGGTTTGTTATTTCTCTTCAAGGGCCATTTGATATGGATAAGTAATCTTGCTAATGGGCCTGACGCCTGCGAAAGCAATCTACTCTTTGTGATCCTGAATTTTCCTTCAGCGGATTTAGCAAAATCTGATTGATGGTTGGTGATGGGATCATCGTGTCTCTTAAGCCGTTGTGTAATATGAAAAGATCTTCTGAAAACATCAATATTCGATCTTGGAATGATTTTGTTGAAGTATGCTGGTTGTATGGAGATTTGTGAGACTTTCCTCAGATGACCCCAGAAACCTTTTTGGGCTATTACTCTCTGAGTCATCATACGAGGGGAAAGAAGAGTCGAATACATAACTGTTCTGCACTCCTTGTAACGTTGAAAAGTGAATCAAAATATTTTCTGAAAATTTGTGGGTAAATTAAATTCAAAAGTATGGGGACCTGAAAAATTTTGCTCGCACATTATATTTTCAGGTTCCTATATTGTCTATTATGCGAACCGGAAAGATTGAAATTTAAGTCAATAAATATATTTACAGTCTAAAATATTAAATATTTATAGAAAAGTATCTACGGATGATTCAAGGATCAGCTATTATTTCCATAGCTTTAGAGTCACCTGCTCTTAATTGCTCGTTTTCTAGAGCATCGGCTAAACACAACCAAGGATCTCTTGTGCCCCCCCATTTCAATATACTCTCTTTATACTTTTCTCCAGCATCACTGCTCCAAGGATCTTTCATGAATAATTCTTTGTATACTTTGTCTGCTATGGCCCTATCCAATAAGTAAGAGTAATAAACAGCTCCATAGGAGAACAAATGCAAGAATTTCCCATGCCATGTAGACCATCTATCAGCAAAGATCTCTAAGTTTGATTCTAAGTTATGGTAAATAGCCGTAGTATCAAAAAGATCAAAATTATCTGATATTTTTTCTACTGTTTCAGTGTTGTGCAAAATTTGGTCTAACATTGCCATCTTTGACTGCATAAAAATTTCACTCTCGTGTAGTAAAACTCGTTGACTCTGGTGTTTTTTGAACATCTCTTTTGATAGTGGCTCACCCGTCATATAATGCGAAGCAATCTGGCAAATAACTCGTGGGTCCTTTGCAAACAGTTCCATAAGAACAGAAGGGAGTTCTACGAAGTCTGTAACAGCTCTAGTGCCGGATAAATTTTGAAGTTTGGTACGACCAATCATAGAGTGCATTGCATGTCCCATTTCATGGAATATAGTCTCCACTTGTTCTAAGTTGAGTAAAGTTGGTCCCATCGAGAATGGAAAAAATGATGATTGTTTCTGAAAGTTAAAAACCAAAGAAATAACAGGTAATTGGTAGTCTTCTGTTTCGTTCAAGTGCACTTGTTTCTTGGTGATTTCTTTGGATTCAATTTCAATGTCTGTATTCAATTGCCTTGAGCAAACAATAGTGAAGTGTGAAGGAAATACTTTAGGAGACCAAAAATCAATATACAAATAACCCAATATAATATCTCTTCTCAAGTCATAAACTTGTATTTTCCTGACCTGAGTAGAGTCCCAGGTTTCTCCTTTACCAATTGGAACAGGAACTAGCCTGATATTATATAAACTTTCGAACAAAGTACTTAAGCCCGACATAATCGTACCGAGCGAAAGGTAGTCTTTTATTTCCGTTGAGTCAAATGCTTGGTGTACGGGGTCGGACTGTAATTTGTTTAATAAGTAGTCCCTATCCCATGGCTTTACTTCATGAATTATGTCTTTGTCCTTCAAACTGAGGTCAGCACCTTCTTTATACTTATAAAGTGATCGGATTTCTTGCATGACACCTTGCTCCTTCTTCGATAGAAGTGTACTTTGAATCTTGGATAAAAATGCTTTTACATTTTCCGGATTCTTCGCCATTTTATGTTCTAGTTGATAGTGAGCAAACGATTCATATCCAAGCATTCTGGCTAATACAGCTCGATACTTGATGAAAGCATTCAAAAACTTAATTTGACGATTCGATGCATTGTGATAGGCGATCCATACTTTCCTTCGAACTTCTTCCGATGAGCAGTTTGTGAGAACATAGTATGGTATATGCTCCGCCAATGGAATCAGAACAGTATTAGTGTTTTTAAGTCCATTCTTGTTTGTGGGTTGATGCTTAAGGATTTCCTTCTTCAATGAAGAATCGGTTATTTTCTGGAATTCAGTTTTGCTTACCTCGCACCAATAATTTTCTAGTGAATGTAGACCATTAGAGTAGTTGGCCCCAATAACAGAAATTTCTTGAGTTAAGTCTACAAAATTCTTTCTACTGTCATCGTCCATATGGATACCAGATTTTTCGAAATCTTGTTTTAAGTATTCACCGACATGTAATTCTTCTTCTGTGAGATTGTTCCTAATATCCTTATCCTCCAAAACATCAATCAAATTACGATACAAATCCACATTGGTATTAAGCTGATTCATGTACTCGAATAAAATCTCGTGGGTGGTTTGAGCAGCATCCGTCCACGTCTGTTGTGGGTGAGCGTTCCTAATGAACTCTGCAACATCGATAACCCTACATAAAACATCGCTCAACTGGTCGAGCTTCCTGATATAGGTTAAACGACCTTCTCGATCCTTTTGAACGTCATTGAGCATTTGTGACACCAAGTTCTTGGCCACTTCAAGAGAGTCTTTAGAGAACTGTACTAGACCCTCAGGATGCTGTAAATACTCGTTTTGGAATAATCCGAGATTTCTAGGGTCACGTTCACGTTTTTTGTTAAAATCATTGTAAAACCTCTGATCGTCAAATACTCTTTTTAAGGTTTCGTTGCAATTTAATTTGGAAGTGGAAATGCTTCTGGAGATATTACTTGGCAGGATAAAATGTGGTGGCCTTCTTAGTAGTAAATGGGCCTGTTGAATACCAATACTCTTTAGGAGATGTGCCAGAGGAGCTTTCATGTTGGTATCATCTGATGCGACAAGCTTGAAAAATTCGAGCGAAAATTTGAGTCAAGAAGTTGTATTTTTCGGAATAAGACGATATAGTCAAGCAGAAGCTTTTAACAGTAGAATTCTCTCACCAAGCATGAACCTCTAAGTAGGCGCCATTAATACCTATGTAATGGAAGTAAACCTACAACTCAAAATCTTGGTACAAAAGAACAGTTATTCTAAAGTCGGTTTCATGCGTTTCAACTCTTAAAACCTCCTGAAGCGCCATGAAGTTTTTCAAACTGATATATTTTATTCAATGGTAACATGGTAACATTACATTGTCTACTCTGCTCAAAAGCCTAAAAGCCTGTAAGGTTTTGTTGGCACTTGCAGTCCAAAGTTTTCAGTACCGCGAATTCGGCTGGTAATCTTGTATAGGAGATCTGTTCAAAAGTTGATCTTCCAACTGGTACTACGCCCTAAATACTTGCTCGGGATAAAATACGCCATTTGAAGCAATCTTGAAGTCCCTCTGGTAAACTGTCCTTTCATCCATTATTCGCTTTGTATCTGCGTCCGAACTTTAGATTAAAATCCTCAAATCATCTAACTCATGTCGGGGACCACCTTACCCTCCAATCAGGGATCTTCCGACCCACACACAGCAAAAACGACAAATTGTTCGAATCCTTCCCCTCCAAAGAAGAAATCTGTAAGGGACTACCAGTTTGGTGCTACAATTGGGGAAGGATCATATTCTACGGTATACTCGGCCATCGACCTATACAACAAAAAGACTTATGCTATTAAAGTTCTTTCGAAGAAACACATTGTGAAGGAGGATAAAATCAAATATGTGAACATAGAAAAAACAACATTGCATAGATTGGGTTTACAACATCCAGGTGTAGTTCAATTGTATTATACATTTCAAGATGATTCCAGTCTTTTCTTTGTTCTCGATTTTGCAGAATATGGAGAATTATTATCTATAATTAGAAAGTTTGGCTCTTTAAGTGAACAAGCCCTGCACTTTTACATGTGTCAAATCATTGATGCAGTTAAATTCATCCATTCTAAGGGAGTGATTCATAGGGATTTGAAACCTGAAAACATATTGGTGGGATTCGACTTCAATTTAAAGATAACTGATTTTGGTACTGCAAAACTTTTGGGAAACTCCTCTGATAGCAACGAAGAAAAAATAGACTTCAACGGGGTTTACAAAGACTCGAAAGAAGATCCTAAAGGAATAAATCGAACGGCATCTTTTGTGGGTACAGCGGAATATGTTCCTCCCGAGCTATTGAAGGATAATACATGTGGATTTGAAACTGACATTTGGGCTCTTGGTTGTATTTTGTATCAATTTTTCTATGGAAATCCACCGTTCAAGGGCCAAACAGAATATATGACTTTTGAGAAGATCATTAATGTCGATTATGCATTTAAGACTAACATACCTTTACCTAGTGATGTGGTGCAAATAATAGAACAAGTCCTACTTGCTGAACCACATCTGAGATTAACAATTCCACAGATCCAAGCTTCAAACTGGTTTAGAAACGTTCAGTGGAATGACTCTAATTTTATTTGGGGAAGAAAAGTCCCAAGATTCGAACCTTACGACCCAAGTGGTTCCACTTCGTTCGCGTCATCAAACTTCACTCCGGTGATGAAGACGGGAAGCAATAGGGATATCAACAAATCTAGCTCTCAGCATCAACTACACTCTCAAATCCATAATTCAGGGTTCAACTTAATCCCAACTATCGGAGCCAAAAAATCTTATGAACCAGCTACTAAAATAAAAAAAAATATTGGTTATAGTCCCACTAGCCAGGCTTCTATTGGAGGTAACGCTTCACCACCAAAAAGTTTGGTTCCACAACAGGTCGCGTCAAACCATGCTCAAGCATCGCTACTGCCGATTAATCAAATAACTCAACAAGCTATTAACCAACACTTACCTAATACTCCCCAGTCTAATTTAGGTGTCTCAAGCGGACATTTTTCACAGAATCAAGTATCCAATCAACAGAATTACGGTTTTACTGGGATGGGAATATCTCTGGAGAATAATAACAAGCAAATAGCGCAAGGACACTATCATAATCAGAGTCTGGCATATTCTCTGAGTGTTCCTGGAAGCCCTAGTGCAATTCGCTCCAAGAATTCTTACACTAATATACCACATTCTGATCTGAAGTCGCCAAGGAGACCATCAACGGAAGCAAGATCTTCCTCTTCTTCTATACCCTACAAGATGCCAATACAACAATCTGGGGTCTACAATATGAATCACGCTAGTGCCGCTGCAGCAGCAATTGGTAATTTGAAGATCAGTGACAAACTGAATGCCCACACCAAACCTACTTCCTCCCCTACGAAGGTTACCCCTCCCTCGTCTCTGGCTTCTCTGAGGTCACAGTCCTCCTCTTACCGAAATGGTTTTAAAAGAGTGGCAACACAGAACGCTGAATTTAAGATAAAGTTCAGGGAAATTTTAACATTGTTAATGCCAACCGAGAAAATCTTGAAAATGGATGTAATCATGAAGCTGCAGCTCAAAAGTGAAGTGAGACAAGGAAAAAAGCTTACAGATTCAGTGATTGATTCATTAATTGCACGTCATCAATCGGCCTTGGATACCACATCGATACCTGTAGTGACCATCGTAACAAATATGGCAAGAGTCTTCTTCATCGACGGAGCCCTTAATGTTATGTTGATTGATTTGAAGGCAAACCAAGGAGGTGACTATCTGATGTATGATTACGAATTTGAATCGGTTGCTATGGACAGTGATGAAGACACTGCAAGTAACAGTGGTGAAGATGTCTATGGCTACTTGATTCTTGAGTTGATTAGAAAACAGGGTGACTTGATCTTTCTCAAAAGAATCAAGGATGGAAACATGGCACTACGCAATTCTGTTGTAGTGGTGGATAAAACTGGTAAAGAAATCAAACTTGGAGCTGATTATGGTTGGATTGATTGTTTGTTAATAGCAAAGGATATGGTGGACAAGCAGGCGTCTAGTAATTCTTCCATTCCTAGTCCACCTAACAGTGCTGTTTCTAAATCTCCTTCTACTAGGTCCTCTACGGCAAGTTCCTGTTCGAAGTTTAACAATGCATCTACTTCGGACGCTTTGAGATCTAAAGATGTTGGAACGCTGAGGAAACAGATAGGAACGACAAAAACAGAGAAGACCGGCGTAGCTGATAAAGGAAACCAAGAACAGAGAGGATTTGCCCATGCTGCTGCTGCTGCTGCTCATAAACATTGAAACCCAACTTCCTCTTCTTGTATCATTCTAGGAAAATAGAATGCTTCAGATTGAACATTATTATATATACATTATTCGAAATCTCTTCATTCTATTTACATGGTTATTCATATAGATATACAATTATTTGTTTAAAGTTGAAAAAAAATTCAACCAATCTTTGTAATAGCATTTCTGATTGAAAATGCTTACGGTTTGGTCTTTCAAGATTGCTTCTACACTTTCTTCATTTCTTACCCAATTTTCCATTCTTTCAATTTTTACATATTTTTCTTTAACACGGTCCTGGTATGATCTCAAAGCATAAGGATCTGTTCTCAAATCGAAAGCTTCTGGGTTCTTAACAGTATTATCCTGATGAACTTCTTGGCGTAGCTGGTGGGCGTAATTACTACAAAAAAGTATCAATTGAGCCCTTTCATTCCATTGTGGAACGACAACCTCTTCGAAGTAAGAATCGCATTTGGACTTATCAAGCTCATTTAAATGTGTCTTAACAGTATCATCTGTTGCGATTCTTGAAAGTCTAAGAAAATCCCTGGCTCTAGAAGAGTCTAAGCAGTTCTTGGGCGACTTAAGATTTTCAAACCCACTGGTGGATGGGTTTTTCATTAAATTTTTCTTTGTTGACCACAACTTGATTTAATCAAAAAATTGAGAGTTTATGATAGTGATCTTACTGTTGACGTGAGAATCGCGAAATTCGCAACATCGAGCACTTTTTTTTGCAATCCACTCTAATCCGAAGGACGATGTATTTCATTGATCCCTCTTCTAATCTAGAAGCCTTCAAATATGCATTCTGTAGCAGTATCAGAGAACACTTAAAGGTCTTAAGAGAGCAACTGAAGTTGAAGGATCTTCTAAATAAAGATTCCATGGAGCAAGATCAATCGGAGGATGCGTTGAGGATCGAAACGAAGGACTTATTGTATCGATTAGACCTGGTCATTGAGTTTGTTGTTGGTGATATATTGAAATACCACGTCAAAAGGGATGTTGAACAAGAAAAGAATTGGGGAATTCCATCAAAATCGTTGTCACACTCATTTACTAGAATTTTACTTGGGCCTGACACAAATAGTAATAGGAAAGCCCGGAAGTTATCAACAAATAATTTGGTAGATAAAGCTTTGAGAGGATATACCCCAGAGTCTTTTGTTGTTCCAAGGAGTGAAGATTTGGACAAAGTATTCTACTCAGTACTCAGAAGTGCATTTGAATTAAAATTCAAAAGCTCTCAAAGTGATCGCGTTAACGCCCCAAGAGAGGATGCTGTAATGTTATCATCATTTGTTGCATCATTTCTCAAGCAGAGTATTACCACGTATCCCGAAATCTACAACCGCCGAGAATATCTTGTTGATCGTGTAAACTTGGTTATTAATGAGTTGGAGAATTACTCCAAGATTAAGACTGAAGACGTTCCTTTGGACTCATTGTTCGAGGGATTTCAACAAGTACTTAAATCACATCTTGAATTATTACTCCATAGGGAAACGGGCTTTGCTTACGGTAACAGCTCAATTAATAAGTTGAGAGAAGAAGCTAATAATTTGATGACAAACTACTCCTATGGTCAAGCGATAAAAATATACACTGAGGCTATTCAACTATGTGTTGGAGATAATTTCAAATACTTACTGCAACTTTTGGTCAATCGTGCCATTGGATTTATTGGATTGACTTGTTTCCCGGAGGCAATTACTGACTTGAATATGGCGTTGGAAAATGACATTTCTTTTGTTCCTGCTTGGGTTCAACTAGCTTATGCCCATATTTATATGGGGAATAGTTTATTGTCTTTGAAATGTTATGATGTGGCGCTTAAGTGTTGCATAGGTATAATTTTACCCTATAACTATCCAGCAGAACATTCATGTTTACAGGAATACAAGTTAAATAGGATCAAAACCACCTTACCTCAGTTTGTGGAGCAAATCTTGAGAAGTGTAAAACTTACAGAAACTCGTACCAGTCAACAGAGGTTTAGTCAGCTTGAGATCAATACAGCCATCGAGGGCATCAAAGAATCAGCTCGCATACTATCTGACGAAGCAAGTGAGGAAGATAAAAGGTTGTATAGCTATCCTCCAGAATCATCTCCTCCTTCAACCTTCAGAGATATCGTGCACAGAGTCAACACATCTAGACCTGGTATTTTAAGTCATGAAGCATCTCAGACTATAGCCGGAGCAGAAGGTCCATCATCAAACGGAGGGACTCAAGGCCCACCTAGAGCATTCGCATCTGTAATTCCAATGGGAACGACCACCGCATCACTAACTGATATGACAAGGAGCAGAACACCAGGTATCGCTCCAAGAGACAGATCCGCGAGCCAGAATGGCTCTAATGTTGATCCGATATCAGGCAATTCATCCGAACCAATAGCTAATGCTGAGCCTAGAGGTGTCACAGTGCCAGGCACTACGTTCAGTACCCTCAGAAATGGTCAAACAGCAAATGATCAGAGAGAAGATGTTCCAGATAGATTGGTACGTGATTTGATAAGAGATTATTTACCTGGTGTATCTGAAGGACTAACTAACATATTTGGATCTTCTTTCGGTGCTGGAGGGCCGGGAGAAGCATTTATTTCTGCGACTCCAACCGGTGACAATAACGTAACTAATCAATTAAACAATAGAAACTCAAATTCAAGTACGATCACAAATCCAAGCTTAGATAATAATAGAAGATCCAATGCTGATCGGGGTACTGGTAATAATGACCGCTCAGATGACATACCTCGTTCCCTGGATTTAGATTAATGTATAGTTTGGTTAGGTATTCAATGCGGTTAGGTATTCAAATGCGCACCCCCAAAAATAGATTAGATCATCAAAACTTTCTCTCTTCCTTTATTCATTGTACCATGGCTGGCTTAGAACAGTCATTATTCCAGCTCAAATTCACTGCAAAGCAGTTAAGCAAGCAAGCCACAAAAGCAGCAAAAGAAGAACTCCAAGAGAAGTCAAAGGTTAAGAAGGCAATGGCCCAAGGGAACAATGATATCGCTCTGCTATACGCTCAAAATGCTATACGTAAAGCTAACGAAAGAATAAATTTATTGAGACTTTCCTCAAGAATCGATGCCGTGGCTTCTCGAGTTCAGACTGCTGTCACCATGCGCTCCGTTACTGGTAATATGTCCAATGTCATCAAAGGCATGGATAGAGCTCTTCAAACTATGAATTTGGAGAAAATATCAATGGTAATGGACAAATTTGAAACGCAATTTGAAGATCTCGATGCCCTGACAAACTACTATGAAGCCACTACAAACAATGTTAATGCATTAACTACTCCACAGGAGCAAGTTGACGAATTGATGAGTCAAATCGCTGATGAAGCAGGTCTTGAAATGAAACAGGGATTGAATGAGACGAAGGTCGAAATTAACACTCCTCCTATTTCCAACATGACTGATGAGAAGGAAGACAAATTAGCCGAAAGGTTAAGAGCTTTAAGAAACTAGATTCTATCACTTCTTCTAGAGACAGTCTTGAAAGATGGTAGGTCTAAAATGGTGATATATATACTTAATGTCAATAGAGTAATGAATGGATCAATGCTAAGTTTAAATTATATTGTAATAACTGATATCATTGTTCCGAAGGTAAACTATAAATACCCCTACTGGATACTTCGGTTATCTTCAGCTTGGCCCGGGCCAATATCTCGCAACCAATGAAATGTTCAGTTTTCTCACAAAGCAATTAATTATTAAAGGAGTTTTAAAGAAGCTCGCACGCAAATAAAAGTTCTATTAAACGTCCTCAAAGAATGTTATCCTCTATTAGATCTGCTGCTTCTGGTGTCGCTCTCAAAGCTCCAATTGGTTCAATTGGTGCCGTTAGAACCAAAGTTACCTTACCTGACTTAGATTGGGACTATAATGCTTTGGAACCACATATTTCTGGTCAAATCAATGAACTCCACCATTCAAAGCATCATCAAACTTATGTAAATGGTTACAACCAAGCCATTGAGCAACATGCTGAAGCTTCTTCCAAGGGAGAAGTCAAGAAAACAATCGAATTGTTGAAGAACATCAACTTTCACGGTGGTGGGTACACTAACCACTGCTTGTTCTGGAAGAACTTGGCTCCTGAAAAGTTAGGTGGCGGTGAACATCCAAGTAGTGAATCTGAGCTAGGAAGGAAGATCGCTGAGCAATACGGAAGTGTCGACAATTTGATTTCCTTGACCAATACTAAGTTGGCTGGTATTCAAGGTTCTGGTTGGGCTTGGATCGTTAAGAACAAAGAAAATGGCTCTATTGGTGTTACCACTACTTACAACCAAGACACCGTCACCGGCCCATTGGTTCCATTAGTGGCCATTGATGCTTGGGAGCATGCTTACTACTTGCAATACCAAAATGTTAAAGCTGATTACTTTAAGGCTATTTGGAACGTTATTAACTGGAAGGAAGCTGAAAAGAGATACTTAGTTAACTAGTTATATTCATATTTATATTGTGAAACTATGAACAATTATACAATTTTTTTAAAATGTAGCCACCCCAAGAAGGTTAGCAGCATTTTTGGCATCCGCTATTGGGTCTTTATCGTTATCTATTTCCTCTTCTTGTTTCTGCTTGTGATCCTGCTCTTCAGACAAAGATCTGAACGTTCTAGAGGACCAGGAATCTCCATTTTCAGATTGTGAGTGAATCAAATTATGCTTTAAGTTCGTCAAATTTTCCCGATTAAGTCTTGATAAACCTCCCTTATTATCTACGATACGTATATCAAGACGGATGTTTTCTAAGTGTTTCAATATTTTTCGATGATGCTCAACTTTATTCAAAGTATAGCTCTTCAAGAGCTTGTGAAGCTTTGATTCAGTATGATTAATTACTTCATTCTTTTCAATAATCATTTCTCCTGAAATCCGTTTGACTTGAATAGCCAACGATTCTTCTGCTTTGGAAGCATACTCAAAGGACCTCACAGCTTCTTGAGTTTTTATAGGATCGAGAGCTGATCTATTTTGAATCTTGTTTACTTGTAACTGTTTAGCTTGAGTATGTTGTTGGGCCTGAATGAGTTCTCGCATAATCAAATGTCGGTTGGTTAATGCTTCTTTGATTTGATAGAAGTCCTCAGCGAGTATTCCAAGGCCGTCGCCCAATGTACCCATATCATTGTACAGCAGAATTAGAATCAGATCAGCCTCAATAAGTTTTATTTTAGCCAACTTATGCCACATATTCTTCATTCCTGGATGAAAAAACTCCATTTGGGATAATATCGTAAGTCTCGGAGATAATTCACCTATGGAGTTGGCAAGTAGCTTTTCTGTTTTCGATTGTTTTTCCATTAGTTTCGCTAGGTTTTGGCATATTAAATAGCAAGATTTCATTAATGGTCGAAAATCAGCTAATTCTTCATAAGGATCATAAGGCACCGGGAATTGTTTTAATGTCTTCCGTACTAATCCACTAGCTACTGACATCTTCCTGTTGGAGTTGATGACACTGTAACCAAAATCATTTTCTACGAAAAATACAAACTCTTCATCCCGTATAACTATTGGGTTACTGGTCAACCTATCAAACCATTCTTGCCATACAAACATCAATTGCTTATATTCATCTTCACCCCCGGCTGGATAAGCGGTCTTAGCAGCAGGTATTTGCGGTATAAAACATTCTAAATCGGAGACCAGAAGGTATTTATTGAACTTCACTATTTCTTGGTGAGTACGACGCACCTCTTTATAATGGCTTTGTCTGTACTTGGGTAGATTTTTCACCTCGACGTCGAATTTCAAAATAGGGTTTCCAGGTCTATTCTTTTCAATAGAAACAAGTTTAATTCGCAATTGATATTTGCTAGAAAATCTTTCTGGGATAAGCTTACGGAGATCTTGCTCTGATAATTGGAAATCATGACCAGAAACTGGTTGTACAAAAACTGGTTGTGTTTTCGTTTGAGAAGAGGACTCTGTATCTACATGGGAAGACTGAGTTGATTCGTCATTTTCTACTACCGGAGCAGAAATTGGATCCTGAGGTTCAGCGAAAGGATTATTATCTTCGAGCTCATCTGGGTCGTAAGGTATTGCAGATGCCATGAGTACTCGACTTAATTTACTGACCCTTAGACAAGTTCGCGATTGCAACTGGTAGTCCCGCGACCTCAATACGATCAGCGTCGGGGAAAAGAATGCAAGTGTTTGAGACCATTACCGAAAGACGGTAGTTTACAAAGGTATAATATGCAAGTAACTTCTATTCACCATCAGTGGTGAGATTTTGAGTTGTTTAGGTGGTGCATCCAATGTATGAGTATTATTCAACTTAAATCAGGTACAACGGAATTGAACACTTTCTCCATCCCTTTATTGGCCAATTCAACACTGATATTTTGAAGACTACAGACATTAAAGTGTCCATAGAATTTCTTGTCAATTCAAAGCTTTGCATTTTGTTAGTATGTTTTAGCATTTGCCAGTCTTCCCCTTTGCAGCCAAAAATTCGCATACTTTTGAGATGAGCTCAATTTTTTTTATTGATTCATCTTAGATAAGCATGTCTGCTCCCACTGCTGTAAAACTGGATGAACTTAGGAATGCTACTGCGAAGGACGTCAATGTCCATGATATAGAAGAAGAGGATGATGTTATGTTAGACGTGAATAATCTCCCAACCGAATCTAATGAAGAAACCATAAATCCATCCAAGAATGAAGCTTCAGGTGTAGTGTTTGATGAAAGTGGAAAACCAAAGTTTGCAGCTGCTTCTAAAAGTGGAATGAAGGTTAAACTTGAAAGTAGAAAAGTCCCAGTTCCTCCACATAGAATGACCCCTTTAAAGAATACATGGTCAAAAATATATCCTCCTCTTGTGGACCATTTAAAGTTACAAGTCAGAATGAATTTGAGGACCAGAACGGTTGAATTAAGAACAAATAAAAGTACAACAGATCAAGGTGCTTTGCAAAAGGGTGCTGATTTCGTTAAAGCTTTCACTTTGGGCTTTGATGTTGATGATGCCATCGCCTTATTGAGATTAGATGATTTATATATTGAAACATTTGAGGTTAAAGATGTCAAAACTTTAACTGGTGACCATTTATCAAGAGCTATCGGCAGAATTGCTGGTAAAGATGGTAAGACCAAATTTGCCATTGAAAATGCTACTAGAACAAGAATTGTTCTAGCTGATTCTAAGATTCATATTTTAGGGGGTTTCACTCATATTAGAATGGCCAGAGAAGCAGTGGTATCTTTGATTTTGGGTTCTCCTCCTGGTAAAGTTTACGGTAATTTACGTACTGTTGCTTCGAGAATGAAAGAACGTTACTAGGTTTAGAACTACGACAATTTTATCATGAACTATATTTCCTGATATTTTTTCACTTATGTATATTACTTTGATAAGATGATGTATCTGGGGTTATCTATTTAATACAAACACAATTTATAAATCCTCTAGTAAATCTTTTGTAAAATCGTCAACTTTTTCAGAAGTTTCAAATAAATGGGGACTCAACTGTTCGAGTACTAAATCTTTTCTCATGGCATAAGCATCTTCACCATCCTGATAGTATGATTTTTCAATTGAGTTGACTTCGAAACTTAGAGTATCTCTATATAAATGTAAAGCAGCTCTATTTGATTTTCTGACATGAAGAGAAACATATTTAGCATTGAAGGATTCACATAAAGCAAACAAAGATTGGCGCATCAACCTACCAGCTAATCCCATTCGTCTATATGTTCTCATAACAGAAAGTGATGTGATATGTCCATGAGGAGTTTTATCATCTGCTTCTGGATCATCTTCCATCTTTGCTAAAACGTACCCTACTATTTTTTCACCTTTCTTGATATATGCTGTATCCCCCTTTGGATCTTTAACGGCCACATCGTCTAAGTTAATTTCATCATCCAATTCTTCTATATCATCATAGGTAGTGGCTACAAAACTAGCTTGAGGCCAAGATAATGCATGATACATATAATATTTAGCCAAGTAGTTTTCTGGTAAATTATGCAAGTTTGCATTTTGAATTGCTTGAAGATCATATATATCCGCTTGTCGAATCGTTACTCCCATTTTGTCGATGGATTCAAACTATGTACAAAGGCTTTTTAAAGTGATCGAGTTGCCGAGATTGAAAAAAAAAACTGAGATACCAATATTACCACAGATGTACTGCGAACTTGTGATTAGTAGAATAGGATTAAAATTATGTAGACATTCGTAATTACTATATAATAGACAATGTTTTAATTTATTGAAGAAGTCGTTCTTCACGAGATGTTACCAGATCATCAAATTTTACGAGGAAGACAGTTCTCAAAAGACTATCATCTCTGGGCATAGAGTGAGCAGTTACAGTAGCATAATAACCCGCTGAATCTAGTGCTCCCTCTATAATTCCAGCTACAAATGCAGAACAGTTCAAGTCACCATAATCTTTTGGCACATTAATGAATTTGGATACCAAAGGACAGTTATCTATAATCATATACTCATTAGTCACATCTTGAGACTTTTCTAGTTCATCGGCAGGCTTACCGAAAAGTCCTTTCCAAAGAGACAAATGAATATATTGAAGCATTTGGACTATACGAGTTTCTCTTCTGCTGTATTTTATACCCTCTCGAAGTTTAGTAAGTTCTAGAAACTTCTGTCCGATTTGATATCCCAATCCATTTAGCCTGTTCTCTAGATCTTGAATTCCTTTTGACTTTTTATGACACCAGTTTACTATTTCTCCCACGAGAAAAGACAACGAAGAAATGTTTATTTCTGATATTTTTTTAAGGATATTCTTATTGTTTGATGACAAGTTGGTGTTTTTACCTGCAATTATTACTGAAGTTGTTGCGTTAATTTCATTAGAGGAGGCACCAGTTAAAGGATTATACCCAAACTGTGAAATTTCAGTATCTTTAATGGATACTTTATTCATGGAAGACGTCACAGAAGGTATTATTATGTTATCTTTTGACATTTTAGTTGTTGAATGAGAATAATAGTATTAAAGATCAATCGCGCATGTTTGATCTACAGCTGCAATTTATTGTTTACTGTAATGGTATTGAAGAAAAAGCAAATTAATAAAAGTATTTTACCTTAAGGTATAAGTTCGCCTGAACAAACAAAATCTAACATTTTTAGCCAAACAGACTAGGCTGAAACAGAAGACCGGAACAACCAAGAGACACGTTACTTTTGAATTACCAAATGAAGATAGACGTATCGTAGAGCCTGATGATTTAACCATTGAAGATCTCAAGGATGTGTTTGATCGTAAACCAAAGTACTCTAAGAATCGTAGAAAGGTTCTGATTATGGAAAAGGATACTGCTAATGGTCATGTTAATGAAATATTGTCGGATCCATTTGTTCTAAAAATCCAGAAAAGAGACTCAATCCCCATAACTAACGACATCATTAAAATACCAAATAAGTCAAACAATCCCCGGAAATTCACTGTGGACCTACTGGAAGGTACTCTGCACCGCAAGAAGAGACCAGTAGCTCATAGAACGGAACCATCAAGAGCTTTTCTTGAAACTAATGAACCAAATGACTTTTTGAGTACATCGATGAAGAGTAAGGGGGCGGTAAATAGGATAGCTATAAGCAATGAAGGGAAAGATATACAGAAGACACCTTCCAATCAAAGAAAACAAGTTAAACTGGTGAAGAAACAAGAAGAGAGGCAAGAAGAATATATAGATTTAATTGTTGAACCAGAAGAGGTATCTACTACATCCAGTGAGATCAAGAAATCTGAATCAGTGATACAAAAAGTCTCCGAGAGCGATACTAATCCCGTCAACGTAAAAAAGAAAGGTAATTCAAAGGTACCTAAGAAGAAGATAAAGCTTGATAAGACAACAGAGGGAATGCCACCAATGAAATCCTCTGCTGTTGCTCTCAAGACAGGGTTGTTGCTTCTAAAACCACGAATACGAGAGATTCAATTCTGTTCAAAGTATGGTTCATATAAACTACACAAGTATGAGGAAATACCGCCGGGTGTCCGTAAAATTCTATCTCATAAGCAGTTGAATGAACTATTCCCTATTGAAAGACCATTCTTCAACTTACTGCAAACTTAAAAGCGAGAACGCACGACCATCTTAATATTTGATTAGTATCTCAATTTCTCTGTGCCTTCGCATTAAAGATAATCTTTTGCTGGTTTATTCTTTGTTGTATAATCTAACAGAGTATCTATATTTTTATACTACCCCCACTTGAAGAAGCAATCTTCTTACTTTAATAAGCTACCTAGTTTTGCTGTATAGCTACATTCCGATACTCCAATGTCTGCAGACAACATATTTGATCATACAAATAATATGACTAAGACGACCTCTAATGAAGAAGAAATGATCCACCAGGGAGATTATTTTGGAAGTGGGCTGAAATCTGTAGGCCACAATTTAAATAGTGTACCCAATATGCAAGAAGAAGAACTACAGAACAAGTTGAAAAATGTACCCATGTCCAAGTTAAAAGAAATAATAACTGATCAAATCGATTTAGAAATAAGGCTCAAACATAAAGAATTAACTATCGCTGAAGAAGAGATTGGAAAATGTGAATCCCAAATGATAACACTTCGAAATTATTATAAAGTTCCAAGAGAGAGATCCTTCGACATCGAGCCTAATGATTTCACCTTGAAGTACTACAATTTACTTGACGGATCATTATCTATCAGTCCAACCCATAGAGCTTCCTCTGATATCCCACAATCCGAGATAGACGATTCTTTGCAAGGGCATTATTTTTCACCAAACGGAGGCCATACCTACCGTACAAGATCCACAACTTCTTCATTGAGGCCTCCTTCTAGTTCTTTTCTGAGACAAGTAACGGTCGGTTGTTTATACCGAAGAACTGATGGGGTTGCGGTTAAGCTAACCTGTCCCGATTGTGGTAGAAGTAACTTTTCCCTGGCCCAGGGATTCCTTAATCATAGCAGAATCGCTCATAGTAGGGAATATACTTCTCAAGACGCAGCAGCTCTTATATGTGGTGAGATACTAGGGGAACATGAACAAGACGAAGAAGGTATTGCGTCCTTGAAGAGCTTGAAAGAGAAGTGTCTTGATCCCAGTAAAAATTTGAATTCAGGTGAAGTGAACTTTGATGGTTTGATCTCATCAATGAATTCCGTGGGCAAGATAAATTCTGAGAAGAATTCCTCTTCAGATAAGAAGTCTGTGAATACAAAAAGACCCGAAGAAAGCGAACTTATGAAAAAGCTCATTAGAAGCGGTGTTACAAAAGACAAAGAAAGCTTCGATAAGCTTATTGGTAGCTATAATATTAGTTCTGAAGAACGAAATCTTTATAAAAATACTGATCAATCTAGTGAAGAAGAACTTCAAGAAAGCACCAAAAAGAATGATGATCGAAAATTAAAGAGACGGAGGTCCAGAGCAAATGTAGGTGTCCCCAGAGCTGCTAGTGTAGAAAAGTCAACTAGTCCTAATGAGGCCAGCACCGATGAAACCCAACCATTACCTAAAATCAAAATCAGATTGAAACCTGAAGATAAAACCAAGAAACGTAAAGAATTTTGATGTTGATCTTCCGATATCACACTTTGAGAGTATATGTAGTAGTTTAATGAAAGTTTATGAATATTTGTCTTGATTTACTAGCTAATTTTTACGTCTATTAGTCTGCGTGATAAGAAAATAAAAATTGCAGCTATCCGGTTCACACACATCGCTCTTCATATGCAATTAACAACGCATTTTCATAGCAATTTCGCAGTGCCACTAACCGTCTTTTAAGTGCAATCAAAGTAGATTTTCATACCTTAATTTTTACCAGAACGTTGGAGGTTGTGAAAAAATGAGGTAATAAGGAGATTTTTAACAACATAATTATACTGTCAACAAATTCCTCTTCATTTACAAATTTATTGGTATCAGCAGCTTGGAGAGATTTTTAAATTACTATTGCTACAGCGCACTCTTATCACGATAACCTTAGATGGTTTACCTGTTTTTAAAATTCAAATTCGCAGTCTATTATCGAGTAATATTGCGTCCATGAAGGTCCATTCGCTACACATCAATATAGACTTTTGCAACGCCTAGACCGTATTTTTTAAAAAGAAAATATACCAATTCTGGACTACAAAAATTAAGAACTAAGAGCATTCAATGATAATTTTGTCTAGAATTATTTTTTAGTCGAAACACGGGTTCCAAAAATACCCTATTGAAAGTGGCAGTGGTTTGTTTGTTGAGTCGTCAAAACCACAGGGATGAGGTTCTGATAATCGCGTGAACACAATATGAGTAGAACCCCAGATTTATTAATCAATGTTGGTTGAATGGCATAAGTAACAATCTAACATATCATCAGGAGTTTAAACAATAGAACTTAGTCTCCAAAATATTACTATATTCGGATAAATTTGGCACTCGTCATACCAGAATGTCGCACAAGTTCCACTGTAATTAGACATATATACGATATTGTCTCGGCTTACACGATATCTTACCGAACACCTTAGTACAAATAACCGAGTTTTAAAGTTGAAAAATGAAGATCAGAGTTTTTCACATCATAGCTTAGGAATCAAATTTACGTGGTAATATGAAAAATAATATGTAGATCTGTTTTGGCCAAAGAGAAAGTCTCTTAAACACGAAAAGTGTGTGCTTCAGTATATATGACATGGGTGCCAATCAATAGAGAACTGCGGCTTAAAAGTTTCGATTCACAATTAAAGTTTAGGATAAAAATGAGTGTAGTACGATCATATCGAAGATGAAAGTTTCTGTAGAAGAATTTTGGAAGAGGAATCATCATTATTGTTGTTATTTTAGATTCATCCAAACTCTGACCACTTCTAATGGATTTACCCTTGAATACCACAAGTGATACGACATCCTAATAATACGGGTCTAGATGCCGCACCTGCTTCACCTATTCCGTCATATAGGACGCGAATTGCTGCAGCAAGGATTAGACGCAAGAAAAGGGTTGACATACTTCTCATGATTCGTGCAAAGAACACAAAAAATTATCGAAGTTTTTTTTTATAAAGTAACCACTTGTAGTCTGATTAAAAAATTACTGTTTTCCCTAAAACTTGCCGCAGGATAGAATTTGATTTAATATTAAAAGATCAATATATATATACATATATATTCATATTGTTCTTCACGGAGTATTATAATTTGCATATAAAGCCCACCGTTTGAAGAAGTCATACCTTTACTTGATCATCATCTAAACTTTTACGGAAGTGTGCGTGTGTTTCAGAAATAAAAGAAATTATCCTGAATCTTTAATAACTGCTTGGAAAATCAGTGGTTTGATATATGTCTTCGTCTCCCAGGGTTTGTTCACCTAGCTTTGTTGTGCCCAGTCAAACTTCAGTGCCATGTTCTCCTGGTATTGATACAGTCAAAGACTATTTTAACATTCCAACTAAATCTTATGTACAAAACAGAAGTCACTCAAATTCTAGTCACTTGACGACAGTGAGGTCATGCCAAAGAAGTAACCCTTCATCGTCACCGGACGAGTCTTTCGATAGTCTTGCCACCCCGAAAGATCCTGGTATGCTCAGCCTTAGTTCTTCTGCACAGGGCGAGCATAAACATATCCATATTAATGATCCGTCTAGTGACTTCTATTTTAAGAAATTTTCTGGATTTAGCCCCAGCTCTCTATTGCATAAAGGTTTTAACGATTCCTTATCATCAGATTCCACTGTTAATAATTCGTTCTTTTTAAGAAGTAAAGGCAGAATTGATTCTATGCACTCAGCTCATACCTTAACTGAAGATTCTCCTACAAAATCATCTTCTCTTGAGTTACCTAATCTGACCACTTCTGAAAATAAAGAAATCGATTCTTGCCTCAACAAAGATTGCCAACACACTTTAAACGAGCTTCCACTTTTTAATAATAAGGTAACTGATACTATGCCACCTTTTACTGCTCACAGATCAAGTCACCCACTGTTGGTTAGAACTTTGACTAGTCCAACTTTAAAAACTTTTTCGGATATTCAGAAGAAATCAGCAGTTGATTACATTTCCCAGGCGTGCAATTTGGCTAATAATGTCAGCCAGTTGAATCTTGCAGAGACTGAAGATTTGTTCTCCAAAATAGAACTTGTTGAAGGTTTGAATTTGCCAAATCTAGTGATTATAGATGTCAGATCATTTTCCGAATATGCCAAATCACATATCCAGAATGCTATCAATATTAGCATTCCTTCTACTTTATTGAAAAGACCAAACTTTTCTTTCAAACGTTGCATCAACTCTTTACCCGTGTACGAGAAGATGTTGTTAAAAACTTACCTTAATTTTGATGTTGATAACAGTGCGGTCGACAAGGCTTTTGAGAGCCATGGTCAAATTCGATGCGGACGTTATGGTTTTCCAGGAATGTTAATTTATGATTCAACTGGTAATTCACACAACGTGTATTGTATGATCAAGAAAGTTGTCGAAGAGTATGCCCCTGCTAAAGCACCATTATATTTCATAACAGAGAATTATAGTGATGTATCCAATAGTAACAACATCACAACCGAAAAGGGGAATAAACAGAATTTCGATATTGATGAGTTGGTGACCAATGACACAAACTCGTATAAAGACATCGTTATTTCAGCTTCTCCTCGAACTTTGTCCCAAAGCCCACAACAACTTCCAGGTAAACTCAGATCACATTCTTTGAATGAAGTTCCTGTTCTCAAACAAACATCGCTGCTTGAATCTAGCACTCCAACAATCTGTAACTTTCAGCTACCATCCTTGAGTTCCACCCCAAATTTCAAAATTAGACATAATGAGGAGATTGTTACGAACCAGAAGAAATTGGGTATTGACTTGGCTAATACGTATAGATCTTATTTATCAATTCTCCCGTCATGGTTGAATTCTCATACTTTAGACGAACACATCTTAGTGGACCAATTCAACCAATTAGAGATATCAGAAAAGGCAAGGTTGAACGATGCTCTTGATATCAACAGTCAAAATCAGATGATTGGTGCTGGTATAGAAAAAGGGTATAAAAACAGATACAAAGACATCTTAATATTTGAACATTCAAGAGTGAAGTTAGCTGATTTCCATATTGAAACCCCAAGCTCATGCGATTACATAAATGCTTCGTATATTAACTCTGTTTCGAACTTGAAAGATGTACCTGGAAGCTCATCCAACTTTAACTACATTGCGTCTCAAGGTCCATTACCCCACACAATTGGAGATTTTTATAAATGCTTGATTAATAACAATACTTCGATTATAGTTTGTTTGACTGATGTTTGGGAAGATGGTATACCAAAATGTGAACCTTACTGGAATTCAGGCACATACCAATCTAATAATGATCATATTTTGGTACATTTAAAGTGCAGTGAGATGGTAAATCCAAATATAATCCTCAGACACATACAAGTAAAGAGCGCCCGAGAGGCTAATCGCACCTTTCAGAAAGATATCATCCAAATACAACTTTTACGATGGAATGATCAATCCACACATCAGAACACTAATGATATATTGTACGTTGCAAAATTGAATCAAAAATTGATAAGGGAGCTCAATTTGACTGGATGCCCTTCTTTAGTTCACTGCTCGGCTGGTTGCGGTAGGACTGGTACATTTATCACGATTGATACCATGTTGAAACTCAACAATATGAATTATGATTTCAACAACCAGTCGATTGTTTCTATCGTTGATAACCTCAGGTCACAAAGGATTTCCATGGTTCAGAACCTTCGCCAGTTCATCTTCATACATGAAGTTTTGATCAATTATTTCATAAAAGATAACAACTGTTCCTATGATTACGATATAATTAATGATTTTAAAAATAGACTACTTTAATTTAATGAATAAAAAATTATGTATATTTTATTAAATACTTCTATTCGTCATAATGCTCTAATGATAACTTTCCAGATCGTCAAACAAACGATAGGACAAAAGTAGTAACAGACTAATTAAAACGCATACCTTTACAGATTCTTAAATTTTGATGTACTCCTTATATTTATAATACAATTTTTATTAATCTAAGCAAGAGAAGCTAAAGTTTGTTTCAAAGCAGCCGGGTTGGCACCAATGACCTTGGAGACAACTTCACCGTTCTTAATGAACAAAACAGTTGGCATAGAAGCAATTTCATATTCTTGAGCAATTTCACCGAATTCATCAACGTCAACCTTGATGAACTTGGCGGAACTATATTCAGATGAGAATTTGTCCAATAATGGGGCAATAACCTTACATGGACCACACCAAGTGGCAAAGAAGTCAACAACGACCAAGCCGTTGTGTTTTAAGGAAGTTTCAAATTCTTCTTTGGAGGTAATTGAGGCAACCATAGTTAAATTGTATTAAAAAACTGTGGATTTTTTATTTGAACGAAATTCGCGTCCAATTTATAACAGTCAGCTAGAATCCATTAATAATCATCACGTGAATAGTAGTTTTCTTCGCGAAGCATCTAGACTTAGATCCTTTGGCATGACTTGTACCACAATTGTAAGCAAGCACAATACCAATGACACCTCTGTACGGAGAATGTTTGAAAGTCTCAACTATGACTGTTTTATCTCGACTACTAATAATAGAATATAAAGAATTTACATTCATAATTATTACCTAGATAGTACATTTATAATTATTACATAGATAGTACATTGTCATTTAAGCGTTTCCATACTGCTCATCATCAAAATGGTTGCAAAATTCAGGTGAGTTTGAAATTTCTCAACTCGATTTATTCTTAAGAAAGTTGTACACAACAATAGGTTGGTACCACAGATCAATATCCTTGAGACTACAAGGCGCATCGAAATCGCTCTGATTGGCAGCTCTTTCAAGAAGATCATTTTTATATTGGAGATATTGTTCAGTGAGACTGTCAGCATGAGGCAAAATGTGGCGTTGTTTACAAATATGTTTAATCAATTTGTCAAACTTCCTCCTTGCTTCGGAGGGATTGAGTACGGATATTTCATCAGGAACCACAGCAAATTTTTCAAATCCTTGTACCACGTCACAATGTTCTTCTTGAAACTCTATATTATGTTCAATGCTTTCGATTGAAGACCCTGAAACAAGAATATCTGCGTCATTCACTAAACCTAATGATACCTTACCTTTCCACCCCACATACTCATATGGTTGAGTAAATATGACCCAGAATGGTATGTGATTGTAGTCATAATTAACTGTAATTTTTTCCGGAGTAACAACAAATTGAATCGTTGGAAGAATCTCTAGCCATTTCATAATTAGATCATAACGTACATCAGTAGTTCCTTGAATTTGGTTGACATAACTAATAATTTCATGTTTAGTTAATTTAATTTCGAATATTTCTTGCTCCGCTCTTGGAATAAAACCATACGTTAGAACAAATTCTTGAACTTTAGTTACATTAGAATAAGATATAAATACTTCATGTTTACCATATCCACTCAGATATTTGAGTAATACATCCCCATTTCCCTTATCTACGTCAAAATACGCATTGTGAAACTCTTGGTGATTGGCAAAATCAATAAATGGAACAAGTGTAGTGGAAATAGAGTAGTCGTACTCATTTTCTGATTCAGGCTGGGGAATTTCCAAGACCCTGGATATAATTACTTTATAAATATGAGAAAACTCTTCGAACGTAGGAATTATAGCAACTAAGTCCTTAAGTGCCGTATGAATATTGTCGTATTTGTCTTTCATCATTTTTACTTTACGTTCATTAATATCAAAAATTAGGTCGTTTTCGGTATCATTAGAGTCTTTATTAATATTCAAAGTTTCAACATTTGTCAGACTCAAAATATCCAAGTAAAACTCAATCTCACTAACAGGACACTCAGTTATGCCGGGCCTATTACTGAGAATTGTCATAAACCCAAACATGTAGGCAACCACAACTTCGGTTTCACTGCTAGGATTACAATTGCTTAAAATAGTTTTCAATGTCAGAGCTTCTTTTGGATTAATTTGAGTCAATCTGTTTAATCTACCCAATAGAGTAGAGAGATTAAACGTACTTTTATGGGGTACTCGAACAATTATCTCATCTCGAAAATTGTCTTTCGAATCCATAAATATTCCTAAACCACCTACCTTACTTGGTTCAATTGATAAATTGCTGTGCACAAGTACTCCCATTGTATTAAACGGATCGATGTCTAAGCCTTCAGACTTTACTTGACTTTCTTGAATAGCTTGAAGCATGTTGTAAGATTCAGTTATCTTGAGACGCAGACCTTCCGTGTTATTAGTCTTCTGATATCCTTTTCAAAATTTTGGCTATACGCTAATCTGCAGCCTTGCTGCCTTAATATTAAAAGAAACTAGTTGCTAATACAATTTCTCAATCAATCAACCTCAGTCCTCACTGACAGAAGAAATGCGAAGCTGGATAAAAAAATTTTAACCTACATAGAAGAACCATGTCTTGGGACGACGAAGAGTTTGATATACCTACCAATAATACCGCTGCTGCCTCATGGGAAGATGGTATAGAAGATGACGACCCAATTTTAGACTCATGGGACGTAGATGAAGAAGAAGAAGAACAAAAGAAAAAAGAAGCTGAAGCGAAGAAGAAAGCTGAAAAGGAAGCTTTGCAAAAGAAGCAAGCTGAAGCTAAAGCCAAGAAACAAGCCCTTAAAAGCGGAAAAGCAACCCCAGTTCTACTTGAAATTGACAAAGTTGACGACAAAACCAGAGCTGAATTATTAAGAAAGGCCGAATTGTCTTCAGATTTAAAGAATGCTTCAGATTTATTTGGCAACTTAAGTGTTACTGATGGTGGTGATAATTTCGATATTAATGCACATCCAAGAGAAAGAGCTGCTGCGTCTGCTGCTGCTGCTGCTGTATCTCAGTCGCAATCTTCCAGTCAATTAACCAAGGAGTCACCACTCACTGCACACCCGCTCTTCAAGGCCGAGTCTAAGCAAGACTTTGAAAAATTAAGAAAAGCATTAGGACCTACATTAATTAAATTAGCTGATGAATCTTTGTTGAACTATACTTCTAGTTTAGCAATTGATTTGATTAGAGATTTGACCAAACCCATGACACTCGAAAGTGCTAGAAAAGTTAGCTCCACATTGAACGTCGTAATCAAAGAAAAGGAAAGAGCTGAAAGAGAAGCTAGATTGAAGAAAGCCGGTGGTACTTCTCTTGGTGGTGCTGGTAAAAAGAAAGCAAAGCCAGTAGCAAAAACTAATGCAGGTTCTTTCAAAAAAGATACCTTCGATGATTTAGGTAGCAATTATGATGATTTCGGGGATGATGACTTTATGTGAAATAACTAAATCTTTGCTTTACTTTTGGAGGCTCTTTGTATACCTGTAAATCGTAGAATTAATATACTAATTAGTACTGCATTCATCGGATAATTTTTCCCATTTATGACTCAAGTCCGGAGTTTCGTACTTTCTGAACTTAGAACCTTTAACAATGAGGGGAATAACAGTACCGGTTTCCATTTTCCACTTTCTATGGTTTACTTCGTGTAAAAATCCCTTGATTGAACCAGAATGGGTGGTAATGGAAATTACATCGTTATTATCGTTTGCAAATATATCGTTTAAGACTAAATGAGCTCTGTACCTGTAATGTTGTTTGGACTCATGTTTAGTAGCAGACCACAATTCATCAACTTCGACAAATCCTGGCTCAAATTTTGCAAAGCTGAACTTTTCCTGAATGTAACTTTTTGGATGTCTCTTGCTTTCAGTTCCAATACCATAAGTTTCTCTGCAGTTTTCTTTCACTGTTGGAATTTGATTATTGTAATCAACAAGACCTTTCCAAGTCAAATCAAATGTTTGTAATGTTCTTCTTAAGGGAGAAGCATAAAATGATTGAGGTTTTGGAGCTCCAGATGAAAGTTGATCGTCCCAGAAATTATGCAATTTTTGAATTTGGTTCTCTCCATTAGGAGTAAGTAAAGCGTCAAACCACTCAACGGTGCCATTTCCGTCCTTGCCTTGCCAGCTACAAGTCCAGTTACTATCCCTGTAGTATTGGGCAGCAACATTGTGCCAACCTTCTCCGTGTCTAGCTAAAAAGAATAATTTGTAGACACTGTTGTCACTTTTATCATTCAACTTTTTAAGATTAGCGACCACATCATCCCAAGTTACACCGTCAACCAAACCAAAATTTTCCTCGTACAACTCAAATTTAGAGTCATCCGTATCATCTTCATCTTGTTTGAAGTAACCATCAACCACCAGATATTTGGTAGGTACATCAGCATCATCTCTGGTTTCCAAAATGTGCTTCCAGAATGAAACTTGAGGAATGTACTGAGAAGCAACAAGTGCACAGAGATTACTGATAAGTAAAGGTTGACAAATCTTCATTTTTCCTGCTTTTGATTATTCACATATTGTACAGGATCGTACCAATACTTTATACCTTACTTTTTCAGTTCCGTAACCTCGATGGTTACCACGTGCAAAAAAAGAAAAGGTTGATGGATTGTAAAACGGTTATTCAGAGTGAGATATTATCATCTCTGGTAAACCGGTAGAGAAAGCGAGTGGATATGGAAAATAGAGATAAATTTTAGTTAGGGGGTTCTCGCTATAAGAGGTTGATTAATTCCCAGTACAGTTAATTGATTGTTTGCAAACGAAACGAATTGAGGCCGGTGTTTCACGCTAACTTCCAATGACAACTTCCAATGATAACTTCCAATGATAACTGCCTATAAACATGTAGAGGCATGCAAATGGACAGTTGCAATTTATAATAGATAAAACTGCTGTCAACTCTTCTGACGAATAATAGTATATTACAATGGGAACTCTCATTTTAAACGAATCAATGAAACGCTTTGGTAAATTTACGTTTAACAATAAATAGAAAACCGAAATTTACGTCAATAATTTGGGTATCAATAAGACCGGCAACTTCAGGTCACATGTTTTACGTGTCTATTGGTCTTTAAAATTACTACGGTATCCTAACCAAATAGTTACACAAATGATTCTTCCCTTAATGTTATTTACCCTGCTTTGAATAGCGCGATGCAAAATTAGACTACTGATGTCTACGTTGTATAATAATTCCAACATATACTGTCCATGTCTGCAAAAGCGACCGACTTATGAGGAAGCTCTCTTGAACTCTGAAAAGGTTTTCAATATTCATGATTTGCCCTTCTGCCCTTCGTGTCAACTTCCCAAATGTAAATACTGTTACCAATCCCAATTGGTGCAAAAGTACTGCTCGAGTTGTATGACAGATTATACAAAGACTGACGAAATCCATTGTACCAAAAATTGCTTCACATGTCCAGAATGTGATAGTATGCTTGCTATCTCGTTGCAAGATCAGAAGTTAGATGGAGTGTTGGGAAAACAATTTTCGTTCTCCTGTGGATCCTGCAAATTCACTTACACTACGAAAGTGATTACTAAACCCAAGTCAATCGTTAATATAATCCGAAGTGAGCATGCAGAAGGGAATGCACAGCATGATGCGTTTCGTAAGTTGTCCATAATTCATAAGCACAGATTAAATTATGAAACCTTAAGCGAACAATTAATTAGAGATCTCAAGAAGGGACGAAGATATAAGGGGGCATCTATTGATCTAATGCAAAAACTAAGCCATATGAAGGTTAGCATTCCAGAACAGAACGATTTCGAAGATGTTGATAAACTTCGTATTATTTTGGCTGCAAATTCCCCTGAATATCTTGATGATGAAAGAGACATATCCCATTCTATTATTAAAAATGATATAGTAAACCCTTTCAGGAACTCAGGTAACGTTCAATACGCTGAATCCGAGCATAAATATCCTATCCCAAAACTGCTTACTCCTAAAACATCCTTCAAATGTTGTGATTGCAGCCACGTGTTACAAATGCCATCTGAGGACTTGCTTTCCACTAAGTTTTCTGTTAACTGGTGCACTAATAATTTTTTGCCTGCCATATCAATTTCTCCAATCATAAATCAAAATTTTCCTCTGGAGATTACTTCAGGTAAAGCATTGATTCTTTTGGTTAACATCATCAACCCTTTCCCCTCTCTGCAAAATGTTGTTCTATCAGTGCCCTTCCAATATTCTATACAATCTGTTGGTTCAGTGCAAGCCACCATGCCCACGTCTTCAGTTCGAATAGGTGGCTTTAACCCTCAGGATCGAACCATTAGAGGGATTCCCACTACTTTTTTGACAAAAGACACCAAGAGTAGCAGAGCCGAATTAGTGGTGAGGTTGGGGAAAATCAATTCCCAAAAGGGTGTTGATACATCAATTGACTTCATGGACTCCTTGCTTGAAAAGAATGATAATTGGGCTCTGCTCCCCATTGAACTTATTATCAATACTGATGAATCATATATCAAAAACCTCAAGATTCCATTATTCCTACGGACTCAATCACAATTGCCAGAATCAATTGAGCAATTGAATTTGTCAAAGAAAGATCTAAACATCGGGGTTTGGTACGTCATAGACTTAGGTCTGTTTACCATATCTCAAAATTAAAGCATTTTTTGTAAAATATATGTATATTATCTGGTTAAAAGTCTAGTACGAGAACGCCTGCAACTTTCGAAAGATGACGTGCGTCCAAGGTACCAGAACTATCATTATTTTCATCAATTTGGTGGTACTGCGTATCAGGATTAGATTCTACGTCATCCTCTACAATTGTGACATCTGGAACACCCTCTTCCACGTCTTCTTTTTCGTTATTCCTCATTGTCTCAATATTATCTATACCATCTACTCGATTTAATCCGTCTCCTTCTTTGAGTCTCTCATCGTTTGACCTGATTATGGCTTCATTAACGAAGAGTCGTATATATTGAGCGGAAAGTTGAAGAGCCTTTTGGTTGATTCTGGTATCAGGATCCTTGAATGCTACTTCGTGAAATAGCCTGGATATTGTTTTGAGTTTTATTAATGACTGGTGATCTGACATGCCTTCGGTGTAAAAATATTACGCGCGCGTAGCCCTTTCAGCTCAATGGCTGCAAAATTTCCTGAGATTCTTGAATGTGGCTATAAAATTGATTTTGCTTTTATTGGCTATTTACTAGTACGGTCTTGTCTCTTCGGGATCAATTGAAAATACTTTATCGGGATTCATTATTCTCATGGGATCAAGGCTGATTTTTATGTTCCGCATTAAATTAACAGAATCTTCGCCAACCTCTTCCAAAAGAAAGGCTCTTTTTCCTAAGCCAACACCATGTTCACCAGTACATGTCCCTTCATAAGAAATGGCCCTCCTCACCATGTTATCAACAACTTCTTCAGCAACGTCTCTTTGATCAGGTTTGTAAAGAATAAAACTATGAGCATTACCATCACTAATATGTGCTACAAGAGTATTCGATAATCCTTTGGAGTCAATCTCTTTCTTCGTTTCTTCCAAGAATTTTGGTAACTTCGACACAGGAACAGCCGCATCAGTCGTCCAAAGTTGTATCGAGGGGTCAAGTATTTTACCTTGATTTATAGTTGACCATAAAGCTACCTTCCTGGCGGACCATAATTCAGTGGTTTCATCATCATTTGTAGCAAATTGAAAGTCAACATAATTATGCTGCTTACTCAACTCTTTCACTTGTTGCACTGTTGAGTGAACAACCTCGTCATTAGATCCGCCAATCTTTAAAAATAATGTTGGTTTCTCTGACCACCTCCTAGTGGTCTCTCCTGTTTTGTTTATGCATTCCATCATCTTATCATCCAAAAGTTCAACTGCATTCAATTGAATTCCATTCAACAAGTAACTGTTCACCGAATTAGCTGCATCCTGGATGGAATTAAAAGGCACAACAGCAACTCTTTCAATTTTAGGTCTGACGTAAAGCTTTAAAGTTGCTTCTGTTATAATTCCCAAGGTTCCTTCGCTTCCAATAAAAAGGCTATTCAAATTATATCCCGCACTGCTCTTTCTTGGCCTATGCTTTGTCTTGATGATAGTTCCATCCGCCAAAACGACCGTTAAACTTAAGATATTTTTGTAACATTCTCCGTATCTAGATGCATTAGTGCCTGAAGCATTGTTAGAACAAATCCCCGAAATCGTAGCTCCTGGCCCAGGGTCAATTGGAAATAATAAATTATAATCATCTAGATAATCATGAAGGGGTTCCCATCCAAGTCCTCCTTGGACCCGAACGTCCAAGTCTTTCTGATTCAATTCAATAATGGTATCCATTAAAGAAACGTCAATGCAAACTCCACATCTAGTGTTGACAAAATGCCCTTCTAAAGAAGACTTTCCGCTAATTGGTACAACTGGAACACGGTACCTATGAAAAACTTTCATGATCTGAGAAACTTCTTCAGTCAGTCTAGGATAAACGATGTATTGGGGCTTTTCGTTACTCTGGGGATGGTATGAGTTAAAATATGTGTCACTGTGTGATTCCCTTTCCTCTTGGGAATTATTGATGACCAATGTATCATCTTCTAAATCTGGGCTATTCTTGCGAAATATACCTCTGACCTCCTCAATAGCCAGTTCAATTTCAGAAACTGATGCATATCTGGGCGACTTAACATCTGATAGTTTCAATGTAGAAGAGGTATTGAAGTCTTGATAAATATAAACTCCAAAAAGTGAACCAGCAGTAAAAATAACAGTCTTCCCAAAAATGTTTTGAAACCCCGGCCTGTTTAGTTTCGACGATAGGGACCTTCTTGGTGTGAATGACAAACAATTACAAACCTTAGGTCCATTGTGTTGTACATATCGAGATAATACTCTGAACATTTTGAAATCAATGTAATTATATTAAACTTCACACTATCTGCCAATGAGATCTTCAATCTAACAAATTTACTAATTTACGAGGCCCGTATTTCCCGAGAATTAGACATTAAAAAATATAACTAAAGAAATATACAAAACCTATTTATCGGTATAATGGTGCTTATTGGCTACCATTACTTCCACCCTGTCCGCCACCGAACATATTTCTCAAGGCAGGATTGTTCATTAAGTCAGACATGTCTGGCATTTGACCATTTTCACCACCTAAACCGAAATTCTGGGCCATGTTTCTAAGCATTGGATTGTTCATTAAGTTTCTCATAGCATCTGGGTCTTGCATCATTTGCTGGGCAGCTTGCATAAGTTGTGGGTTGTTCAACATTTCCCCAATGTTTGGCATACCACCGCCGCCGAACATAGATGAGAAATCTGGTACACCACCAGAGCCGGCACCGGCATCGGCAGCAGCTCTAGATGATTCAGAAGAAGTTGCTTCAGGTTCTGACTTAGCCACATCGGAACTTGGTAAGTCCTTTTCCAATTCTTCTTCAACTCTACGTTTGGCAGTTTCGTAGCCCCTTTTCATTGCGTCTGATTTCTTTTCACCTTCAACATCCAAACCCTTTTTGTAAGCATCCATGGCAGCCTTAGCATCACCTAAAGCATATTTTGCGAGACCCAATCTTGAGTAGGATTTGGAGAAAGATGGATCCAATTTAATAGCTTTTTCGGCATCGAGTACAGCTTTCTCGTGCTCCAAATTGGAAGAGTAAGCGGCAGCTCTGTTGGACAAAAATACAACATTGGAAGAGTCCAACTTGATAGCCTCAGTGTATTTTTCAATAGCTCCCTTGAAATCCCTAGCAGCCATAGCTCTATTTCCCTCCAATTTGGCAGTATCAGCTTTAACCTTAGTTTCTTCATCGACTTCGTTTACAGCGGTAGTAGAAAAGGTAGTAGCTTTGTTTTTGAATTCAGTGTTAGTATCCCCATTAGAGATCAACAGGGTCAAAGATTTGCCTTCGAATATATTGGACTTAGAATCCTTGTCTACTTCAAAGGCGTCTGCAATACAATCGATGGCAACATCCATAGAATCTGCATAATCTTCCGAAACAGTTTTATTTGATACTGAAGACTTCAAGAAATCAATAATCAACAATGCAATTTCCTTATCATGAACACCCATTTTCTATTCACTTAGTTATTAAAAGTAGGACACGATTTGAGTTTTCTGTGATGTGCGCATTTTATTCTGGAAGTTTCCATTTTTAGATGTTGGCTGCTAAAAAGAATGTAAGGCCTTTTTCAAGCGGTATTCTCTTTGTTTTAATAGAACAAGGTTCTTTTCTGTGAACTGGCTTAGTGAGAAATTAATAAGATTAGACCTGAATTTCAAGAACCTTGAAATTTCAGTCGCAACTGTTTCATGGTCCAACTTGATCTCTAAATTCAAATTCATAATTTTTTTGACTTCGTCTGCTTTGAGTAGGAGTAACCTTCTATACCTTGACCTCTTGTTTTCAAAACCAAAACTGAAAAAAGATGATTTAGAAGAGTCACTATTACTTTGTGAGTTATGTATATCAGAGTCAGTTACGCTTTGAACCTCACTTGTTAACTGGTCATGAGAGTGGATGTTTGCCTTCGTCTCGTATTTCTTTAACTCATTGTTAATACCCTTTATCTTGTTATATATGCTTCTCCACTCATTAAGTTTATCGATGACTTTTGAAATATTTAAAAGCATTTGGCGGATTGACAACTCAATCCAAATAGTGTAATTCAACAACTTTTCATACGAGCTCTCTAGTTCCTTTGTTTTGAAAAGTTTGAGCTTCAGTTCTTCTGATTGGGGTAAGAGATCACTACCAATAACTTTATTAAGCAAATTTTGGGATACACTTCGACAATCGGACAATTTGATTTCAAAAACAGATAGTAGTTTATTGAGTTTTGTAGATGCTTTCCGATATAGCTCCAAGTCTGATGATGTATACATCAAGAAAGTTTCAATTTCAGTGATTTGGCCACTAGAAAACATTATATCGCCTAGCCCCCTTTTAGTAGCTTCCTGGGTTCGACTAACTTCTTTCATGTTTTCAAAAGCCAGCTTTCTCTTCCCTTCATTGGTGGCTACCAAACTGAAGAAGTCTCCCAATAACTCAGGTGAATATAGCTGCAAGCTCACTAAAAAAACGTTGAAAGTATCAATTAGTCGGTTCACTTTAAATTTAGAATAAACAGGTGCCGTTTGTCTCTCAGGAAAATAATTCAACCATACGTCATGTTCACTTGGAAAACCAATAAAACGATTTCTCAACCAAAACAACAGAAAAATTTGACGTAACTGGTCCAAAAGCTTATGCAGAGATTTCTCAGTTCCATTAGAATCTCTGAATTTGAAGAAAATAACCCAGTCTTTGTTTGCAGGATCATATCTAGCATTGGTTGCTATTGCTTGCGCTGAATTTAAAGACGGAACGAAGTATTTAAATGCATGATCATAAACGACTCGCTCAATGTCTTTGAAATTTTCAGTCTTATCTGTAGATTTACTTGCCAGAAACCCCAAGTAATCATACACAGTATACATATTTTTGGGTTCCTCTTTATGGAAAAAAAGTCTTTTGTCGTCAAGAATATGCTTAAGATTTGATAGCCGGTTATACTTTACGTATGATGATAGCGGTGACATTGATTTGTTATTCAATTGATTTAGGTCGATTGAGTTCAACGAGCTCTCAAGAATTCTGGATTCTTTTAAACCCTTCAAAATGACATGCAAAAGCGTGTTTCCGTTGCGGTCCATATGGCTGTCGAAATCAATTCCTTTGTTCCCTTTCACTTTATAGACACACTCGAAAGCTCTTTTAATTAGGTTCGAATAACTATGATGATCATAGCATCTGCAGATACTAAATAGAGGGGTGTGTCCTTGGTCGTCTTTCGAATCCCAATCAAGAAAATGGCCAATAGATGAGAGGATTTCCAAATTATGGAATAGATAATGGCCGCATGACTTCCCGCTATTATCAACCAGGTTAAAATATGCTCTTTGTTCTGAATATTCGCATGATGAAAGGATGATGTCCTTAATTTTGTCAGTGATCTCTGGAACACCCTCCACTAAAGAAGAAACAAAGAGATTCTTCCCCGTTGTGGAATTCTTATCGAATAGAATGTCCTCTATTGAAAACCACGATTCGTTATAGTCAACCAAAAGGTTAAAAATTTCAGGGCTTTTGGATTTTATGGCAAACATCAAGCAAGTTTCACCATTTATGTTCCTGCTTTTAATAAAATGCTTATTAGGAATGCCACCACTTGGGAACTCTTCCTGGGATTTTCCTAGAAGGTATTTCAACTTACTTATATCATGCTTCTGTATTGCAGCCCAAAACTCATAGTTATCTTGCGAAGCCTTTACAAGCTCGTTGAGGTGACTGTTATCGTTATCTTGGTCTGCTAGATAAAATACCACTGCCTCCAAATTACTCAAAATGTAATTGAAGTATCCATCCTCTGTGTACTCTATTGAGCTAATATTCTTGAGATAATACAAGTGGATTTCGATATCTGTTACCTTTGAGTGAACAACCACCATAATGAGCATACCCATTAAGCTGTCAGCGTCTATTGTAAGAGACCCACTTATTGCTTTTTCATTTAGTACAGTACCCTCCTCAGGCTCTTCCCTTCTTGTTAGTATTTCCACAGCATTTGATATGAACTCTCTTTTTGAAGCCAGACTAGTGATTGAAGTGTCCGAAAGCTTTGAAAAAATATCTATAGCTAATGATATTCTTTTCAAGATTTCATTGAGGTACCATGGTTCTTCTACTGGTATTTCTAGGTGATTCAAAGACAAACAGGAGAGCTGGTTAAACCTTTCATGAGTTAGATGCTTGATTGCAAAAGGGTCATACGATTTCTTGTCACTATTTGGAAAATTGAACTGATACAACAACTGGGACCAAATTTTGTCGTATAGATTCATTTCAACATAGTCGTAGACAAGTTTATTTAAATCAATCTCTGGATTCGAAGCTAAGAGATTTCTAACCAGTTGATGAGCCTTTTCTGATTCTGGGTTGTCAGCTTTTAAGCTTTCCAGAATTATTTGATACGCATCTTCTACCATTCTCTGGAACTCTTGTTTGATAAAGGATAACTTTTTTCTAGTATGACCCCTTAAACCATCATAATGCCTATTATTATGGTGGAATAATTTATAGTACTTTTCTGATACGGCCTTGGATAACGAAGGGATACTTCGAAGTAACATTTCAAATGTAACACTGTCTTTGGATTTGGACTGAATCAATTGTTCGGGATTCATGCTTGCTCCCAGATCATTGAGATTTATGGGAGAGTTCAAGTCGACATATGCAGCACTATTAGAGAAGTTACTGCCTATTAAGGTATCTTCAATGTAAATTAAAACGAATCGACTTCCTCGAGGTAGATAATCACAAAAGGTTATGAATTCTCCATACCCCAAAACATTCAACTTTAGACTTCTTCTGAACCCCTTACCGGTGAAAATTATCCCATTTTTTATCAAGACTTGCTTCCCGTTCATTGTGTGGTAAATTATCAGCTGGTTCTTAGAAGAGATATTTCCATTAAAGGAAGGAACACTAGTCCTTAACACATGGGATTGAATGAAGTCTTCATTGCTATAACATAAGTCCTTAAGTGGCACTTTGGTGCTAGTGCTGGTGGAAGTTGGATCATGGGCTTCGTCAAGTATGTGCGAGGGTGGAACAAGAAGAGAAAACTCATTGTGGCTGGTAGATAGCTGATCGATTGTTTGTTTGAAGGGAGCCTTATCATATTGTGGATTATTGAATATACAATTGAGGAAGTGATTATATAGCAAGGGAAGGTGTGTCTTGACTTTCGGCAGTGGTGTCATATTTCAAGGCAGCCAAGTACCTTTGTATAAATTCTCTATGAAGATTCTTATCGAATTGATGCGAATTCCTTATTTTATATGGGGTAAACGATAACTAGATTAACGCATCATTAGATCTGCAGCTGCTATATAAGTTTGGATAATAATAGGATAGAGTTCTATGGTTAAGTTACCAATGTCCAAAGATTCTTAGTAATTCCTATTGATACTCACTATGAATGTTATTAAATAAAATTGTGACAGTTACGAATGGAAGTAATTTTGTTCTTTCCAGTGACTAAATACATATATTTTAATTAGATTCCTGCATCATTGTTCTCATGGCCAAAGATCCTGTGTGAATATTTGGCTCTGACTTGATAGGATAGTTCACATCCTCAAAAGAGTAGTCAGGTGAACCAAAGCCACCACCTCCTGGTGTCTCAATAACAATCCTATCACCTTTGCCAATCTTTACACTTGCCTTACCAGCTAAACTTACAGGTTTATATCCATCCGAAGTTTTTCTATACCATGTGTTTTTACCTCTTAATCCATTTTGTCCTCCTTTTAAACCAAAAGGCGGTAAAGATCTTCTCTCCATCAAGCAAGTTATTTGAAGATTCGGATACGTGAATTCAATATCTCTGATAACACCATCACCCCCTTTGTGATAACCGTCACCTCCTGAACCCGATCTGATACTATATTCGTGCACAATCACTGGGTATCGTCTTTCAAATACCTCTGTGTCAGTAATTCTGGTATTGGTAGTGTGGACTTGAACTGCTGATTGACCATGCTTTCTCGCAGCTTTAGAATCCGTTGCCGCAACGGCACCTGCACCTCCACAGATCGTCTCGTAATAACCAAATTTAATATTATTGTCTTCATCGTTTATTCCGAAAGTGAAGTTGTTACAAGTACCTTGAGAAGCAGCCGCCGCCTCGAAGGCTTTCAAAACAACATCTATTACTCTTTGGGTTGTCTCAACATTTCCACCCACAACAGCCGCTTCAAAAGAAGGATCAACAACAGAACCTTTCCGAGTTTTGAGTGTTATCGGAATTAGACAACCATTGTTTAACGGAATATCACTACTAATTAATGATCTCAAAACGTACAAGATTGCAGAATAAACAATAGCCTTCGGGGCGTTTAGATTTCCATACATCTCATCACCAGACGCCGTGAAATCAAAAATAGCATTTCCTGTTTCAGGGTTGATATCTATCGTGAGGGCAATGGCTGTACCATCATCCAAATAGTCTACAGCTTTTAAATTTCTACCATGAAATTTTTTGTGGGCGAGTCTTAAAAGGTTTCTGACAGCCGTCTCAGCAGTCACCTGAATTCCTGTCATATAAAAATCAATTACTGGTCTTGTGAATTCGTCAACCAAATTTTGCAACAAATTTATACCCTTATAGTTGGCAGATACTTGTGCTTTCAAATCGCTTATATTGTCATTTAAAGCTCTGCTTCCTGAACCACCTGGATATTTTGCTGGTTCATCATATAATAACCTTTTGACCCCTACTTCATCGAAAGCTCCCTCAACGCAGAGCTTGTGGCTAACTATTGCAGCACCTTCTTCGTAAATAGTTTTGGAATTACTTGGCATGGAGCCTGCAGATATACTACCGATGTCTGCATGGTGTCCCCTAGATGCAACCCAGAATATAGGCATACCATTTTCGTCTAATACAGGTGTAATTACGGTGATATCAGGAAGATGACTACCTCCCGCAATAGGGTGATTGGTAACCAAAACATCCCCAGGTTTCAAATCAAAAAGGTATTTTCCGTCAATTTCCTTTCTGTGCAATTCCAATTGGTACTTCACAGCGAAACTCATACTTCCAAGATGAATAGGAACATGTGGGGCGTTAGCTACCAAACTAGCATTCTTGTCAAATATAGCACAACTAAAATCTAACCTCTCTTTTATATTAGTCGAGATTGAAGTTTGTTGTAACGTCCTTCCCATCTGCTCCGCAATAGACATGAAACGGTGACCAAAAACAGACAATTGGACGGGGTCTATGACTGTACTGGAGATTTCCGGTTTTTTATCACGTAATACTGTAATAAGAACATGATCTGACAATACATGAGCAATAGATCCTGGTTCGACTAATAAGGTTTGGGTCTCATCCAAGATGATGGAAGGTCCTTCTAACTTGGAGGCAACTTCCAAAGTTTTGAGTTGAACAATATGTGTGTCAACCCAACCGTAGTTTTCGAAATACACGGGTTTGATGAAGTCTGATTTACCAGCATTATGGAATTCCAAAGACCTGAATTCCTCATACGGATTATGCACAAATTTTCCTTTACTTTTAACAACGTACAATACCTGGATATCGTCCACTAAAACACTTCGGTCTAAAGAGAAGCCAAATTCTTTTTGATGTCTTTCAATAAATTTTTGATGTGCGTTGTATTCCCCATCAACCTTTTTTATTAATAAGTGAGTATCAGACCCAACGAATCTCATGTTCAAAAGAGTTTCAATCCTTGTTTCGAACTCAATCAAACCTTGGCTAACATAGTCTTTATGTGCAGCATTGACTAATTCTTTCGCTTTACCATCAATGAAGTTGAAATTATCCTTCTCATAGGAAACAGACATAGGATACTGCTTTTCAATAACAATGTCCGCCAAAAGAATTCCATAAGCAGACAATATGGAAGAATATTTGTGGATTGCAACATCAGTTATAGCTAAGTTTTTAGCCAAACTTACAGCAAATTGACCACCTGATCCACCAAAGCAAGCCAAGTTATGCTCCGAAGTACCGTAACCTTTTGATTCGGTTATTGTTCTGATGGGCCTTGCCATGGATTCAACAGCAACGTTCAAAAACCCAAGAGCAATATCTTCAGGTGAGTATTCCACCTTTACGTCATCACTTTCATTGATTTCATCAGCAAGTTCTTTGAACTTTTCAGCTGTCACAAGGTAATCTAACGGTTCATCACGATTTAGACCGAAAATTTTAGGAAAATATTCAGGAATCAATCTTCCCAAGAATAAATTTGCATCGGTCACAGTCAAGGGACCACCTTTTCTATAACAGGCAGGACCTGGGTCGGAACCAGCAGATTCCGGACCCACAACAAAAATGCCATTCTTCCAAAATAGCATTGATCCACCCCCTGCTGCTACAGTGGAAATGTCTAATTGCGGTGTTTGCAAACTAACTTGACTCACAACTGTTTCGTAGATATGTTCCAAAGTACCAGAATACCTTGCAACGTCTGTACTCGTACCCCCAGCATCAAACCCAATCGTGGCTCTCTTCGTCCTGTGATCATAGCAAGTTTCTCCAAATCCAACCATTCCACCAGCTGGCCCAGACAAAATTGCTTTTAAGCCAGTAAATTTGTACCACGGACACAAACCACCATTGCTCTGCATAAACAACAACTTATTTCCGAAAGCTTTAAGACCACCTTCAAAACCTTTACCAAAACCTTCAATATACTCCTTAATAACAGGAGACAAGTAAGCATCAGCAACAGTAGATGAAGCTCTATTGACAATACCAATCATCGGTTGTAATTCATGACTCACGGACACTTCGAATCCGATTTTCTTACAAATATTAGCAATTCGAGACTCATGTTCAGGGTAAGCATATGAATTTACAAGGCATAAAGCGATAGCTTTAATGTTACCCGTATCATACAATTGCTTCAAATCATCTTCAACTTTCTTATAATCTGGGACCTTCAAAATTCTGATCTTATCACCGGTGATACCCTCGATTATCGAAGGATCTGATATATCAATCGGCAAGTCACTACCTCCACCTTCCGAGAATCCAGCCATGGTTACTCTTTCATCAATTTCAAGAACTGATTTCTGTAGGTGTCCCAACTTTTTGGCGCTCAAATCAAAAATATTAGGTCTTGTTTGATTGCCAATATTCAAAACATCTTTAAAACCTTTAGTAGTGACAAGACAAACATTGGCACCTTTTCTCTCCAATAAGGCATTTGTAGCAACAGTTGTCCCCATGCGTACACTGTCAATTGAATCCAACTTGAGCTTCTCTGATTGGAGAATCTTCCTATTATGAGCTTTTTCTAACACAATTCTTATACCCTCAGTAGGTGCATCCGCATAATTCTTGGGGTCAACTGATAAGAGTTTGAAAACGTAATCCGGACGTCCTGGAATCTTCGCAATAAAGTCAGTGAAAGTTCCACCTCTATCTATGGCAATTTGAATTCCACTCATTATTGAATTTCCGTTAATAGCCATATTGGACCTTATATATTTATAAAATCTTTGAGTGTGGTAGTGTTTTTTGGTACCCTCATAATTCCGAATTCAACTGGGGGAAGGAAAAAATGCGATCGGCAGTCTGTTCAAAAAATACCGATAATCAATATTTGAAAATACTGATTATTTTGTAATAGCACTTTCCCATTAAAAAGCTGGTTATAATAGAAAAGTACGAGGGGAGCCTAAACCAGTAGCATTAGGTGCAGGAAGAAATTCAGATCCAAGTTCGTATACAAAGAACCCTATGAAGAATGTTGTAGAGTTTTGATATTTCCCATAAATCCATATTACGAAATGCAAATTGCCTCTAGAACACTTGACATTGACCCTAGTCTTCTCCATGTATTTCTTTAAGAGGCCATTAGAATAATATGATCTAATCTTTGACTGTAAAGCCAGTTGGCAAAAATCTTCAATTTAAATAACTTCGAGTTAGGGTTCACTCTTTTGCAAATTTCACATCTTAATCTATTTCCTACACTGCGAAGTATTTCTAGATGGCTTTTTTATCTGCACAGTAAAATTGGTAAAAAGTATTTCAACATTTTCTACTTCGATGTGGAACCACCATGAGTGCCAACTTTGTATGTGAATATCCCAGTTGTGGGAAACTGTTTTCAAGAAAAGACCACTTGAAAAGGCATAAACTTAATCATAGTGACTCTTATCCACATCAGTGTACCGTATGTTTGAAGAGATTTAAGCGTCCTGACGTCAAACAAGAACATTATGAAAAACACTTCCAACCGAATGGGTTTAAAAGAGCGAAACTGAAGTCTGAATCCAAATTGGTAGCGCAGCCTCTACCAAGTGCATCTACCACACCCCAATTAGATACCTTAGATTTAAACTGGCTATTGGATGATACGTCATTAGAAACTGATGTTCAACAGCTTAACTCAATCATTTTCGAGAACCAGGCCAATTTTATGTTACTGGAATTATTAGGCTCAGATCTTGATATGTTTCCTTCTGTTTTGATCAACACAGCCGTTGTTACCAGAGAATTGTTGGGCCTTTATTTAGACTTGATTCCCCCATTATCAAATCATACCGATTTTTCACTTAACTCTATGGAATCTTGTTTGCAGTTTTATTGGGAGGTTTTCCATATTCAATTCCCCATCTTGCATAAGCCGCTGTTCAACACTCTAGCAGCTTCCCCAGTATTAACTTTAGCAATGATAATGATAGGTGCAACTCTTTCAAATGCCTCATCCGCCAGTCTACATCTAGTTGATCCCACTGGTTTATCCCTAATTATCGCCAAGCCATTGAGATGGTTGATTTTCCAACACAAAAAAACTGGTGCTCCTGAACCATGGGAGTTGCAAAGTTTACTAATATTAGAATTTTACGAAAAATATTACGGGACTAGAGAAACACATGAACGATCTTCTATTCACCTGGGAGCCAAAATAGAGATGATGAAACGTTCAGCTTTATTAGGTGGTGATCCATACTCCAATGAGAGTGCATCTACGACTCACTTGAAACAAGCGGAAAATGAGATCTTGCTTCAAAAATGGGTAGCAGCTGAATCAATGAAAAGGTGCTTACTTTTGTCTTTTCTGTTTGATCTCACGAATGCAATTATATCATCTCATTCTGCCCTGCTTTTCGTGGACAAACTCAAACTTTCCCTTCCCTGTGATGATATAGTATGGGAAGCGGATTTGAATATATTGAAAAATATCCCCTTACCCAAGGATCCGCCTAGCATAAAATCGTGTTTCAACAAAGTTTTACAAGGTGAAATTGTCCAAACGAATTCATTTGGCAAAAGAGTACTTTTTAACGCCCTTGCATCTCTAATTATTCAGTTGGAGCAAAAAGATGAAACAATGTCCTTGATAAATGGACTTAAGCCGGATATCCTTTATGACAGTTGGAGAGTAAAGATGTCTTTCGTACTTGATCTCTGGAAATTCCATGTAAGCGACTCATCATGTTGTGATATTGACAATTGTTTAATTGACTTGCGAGTCAGAGAAAACTCTATGGTAAAATACTTGGACTTGAATGATCCAAGATGTAAGATGCCAGTCTACCATATGGCACACATTCGTCTCAATCTCATAAATCATGATCTCCTAATTTTTGCTGGTGTTCCCGCAAGAATGAACGTTGTGGCAAAAAGGGCCGATTATGAAAACGTTCATAAAAGAATGCTTCAATGGGCCTCTTCGAAAAATGGGCGGATTGGTGTCGTTCATGCTTACATTTGCTTGATAGAGTGTTTGGTCAATGGTGAGAAGTCTAATGTAGATTACCAGCCCCAACAAGATCCTATTCCAGAGAGATCCCATATTCTTGTTTACGCTTGTTTGACGGTATGGAGTTACAACTTCGCTCGTTTCGGTCCTGAATCTGAAAACTTTATAGTTGGCATACCTGATGTCAAGGAAACAGCTATTCACTATTTGAAGAGGGTCAAAAAGGTATTCAACAATGTGATCGTTGACTCAGATGTACAACATTACTACTTAAGTATCCAGCAAATTGGTAATTCTTTAGATTCTGTTGATAATACCCATTTTTTGGCTGGTTTGATGGTTGATATGGCAACCATATATTCGAAATGTACTTGGGAATTAGGTCAAGAATATTCTAGGCTCTTTAAGAGTTGTAGTGAGAGATCCATGGGTAAAGAAGAAGTATTATGTAAGGATATGTATGTTTAATAAAATTTATTTAATTGTATAGCTGTATGATTTTTTGATCTGGTTCTTCAAAATTGACCTTATTTTTCAAATTGCCGATTTTGTCGATATGAAAAAATACTTCATCCCCGTCAACAAGATATGGCAGAGGATCAAGACCAACAGCAACACCAGATGGAGTCCCAGTAAAGATGATGTCACCTGGACTTAAGGTGGTACCAATAGACATAAATGCAACGATCTTGTTGACGTTGAAAATCATATCGTTGGTATTAGAATCCTGTCTTGGTTGACCATTAACTTCAGAGTAAATACGCAAGCAATTGGCGTCAGGTAATTCTTGCTTCGAAACAATAGCTGGACCAATCGGTGCAAAAGTATCGAACATTTTACCAACACCAAATTGAGTACCACCTCTTTCCATTTGCCACGTTCTTTGACTGACATCATTGCCAATTGTGTAACCCATAATGTAGTCTTGAGCATCTTTCTCAGGAATATCCTTACCCTTTTTACCAATCACAATTACCATTTCGACTTCATAGTCAATTTTAGCATCATGGATCTGACATACAGATGGAACCTTGATTGGATCTTGAGGACCAGTAATGGCAGTTGTCGGTTTGAAAAAAATGACTGGGTATTTTGGAATTTCCATCTTCAATTCTATCGCATGCTTTATATAATTCATACCTACACATCTTATAGATGGAACTTGTTCTTGAGACAAAGGACTCAATAACTTTTTAATTTGTAAGATATTGTTGGTTACTTCGTAATCTCCAAAAATATCGCCCGTAATCAAGTGTGCCTCTTTACTTTCGTAAACATCGATAGAACCTGGAGGTAAAACTGCGTCCCCGAAGTATACTTGATCATCTGAAGCGATGAACCTGATTAATCTCTGGGATATTGTTAATAAAATTCTAAAGAAACTTAATTAAGAACAACAAACCTTGAAATATTTTTTTTCGATAGTCATTTTCTTGGTTCAACTTTTCAGATAATAGTCAAAGCATATATATTCGATCTTTATCCTTCCCCCACCTTGTCGATGGAATAAAACTGGGGGATCCCCCCAGTTTCACTGGGGGTCCTGCACATAGATATATTTATATTGATTTCCGCTGGGGTGACTTCCGTTATCAAAACGATGGCCGTTGGGGAGTCTCTTTATCGTTTTAGTCGGGTGTATTTAAACATGGAGCTTGCCTGTTAAATTTCCAATCTGGGAATATAGTACATAATGACCGTTGAAGCTTCTTCGAAGATAGAAGAAAAAAAAGATATACTGTTTAATGTTGAATCTGATTGTGATGCTAGCATTAAAGAGCTTGACCCCATTAAAGAAAAGAAATTACTACACAAGTTCGATAGAAGAATTATGCCTATTCTTGCATTAGTATATTTCATTTCCTTCTTGGATCGTTCTAATATTGGTAATGCAAAAATTGCCGGTATGTACGAACAACTAAATTTGACGGATAGTCAATATTCAGTTGCAGTATCTATCTTCTATCTCACCTATGTTTTATCCGAAGTGCCTGCTGTGTTGATTGCCAGAAGAATCGGATTTAGGAAGTTTTTGAGTTTCTTGGTTTTTGGGTGGTCTGTCGTCACTTTATGTACAGCCTTTGTAAGAGATTATTGGTCTCTTGTATTATGCAGATTATTATTGGGTTTGTTGGAAGGTGGTGTCTTTCCGAACATGAGTTCCTATATCTCTATTTTGTACAAACGTGAAGAGCAAGGTGTAAGACTAGCTTACCTCTACGTGTGTTCTTGTGCAAGTGGTGCTTTTGGTGGTCTTATTGCTACAGGTATCACCAATATCAAACCAACTAGTACCTTTGACAGTTGGTCTTGGCTATTTATTGTCGAGGGATGTATTTCTTTTTCAGCTGTTGCTGCTTTATGGTGGTTACCAGATGACCCGATCAAAGCTAAATTCTTGAACGAGGAAGAAGAAGCCATAATGGAAATAAGAGAACAACAAAGAAAGTTCTATATGGGCAGTGATAAATTTGAAAAGAGGGAATTCTTCCTTGCCTTAAGGGATCCAAAATTGTATATGAGTATTATTATTCAGTTTTGTGTTGATCTCGTATTGTATGGTTTCTCAACATTCTTACCGTCCATTTTAAGACTTCAATTAGGTTTCGACGGGTTGAAAGCTCAATATCTTTCTATTCCTGTTTATTTTGTTTCTGCAATTGCGGTTTACACTACATGTTCTATGTCTGATAGGATGAACTTAAAGTATCCATTTCTTTTCGGGGTCAACATTATTGCATTCATCGGCTACATTATCTTACTTACAAATAAACACGCAGGAGTTAATTATTTTGCTACTTACCTTATTTCAATCCCATTATATGCAGCTGTCGCTTTGAATATAACCTGGACAAATAATAACATGGCTCCACATTACAGAAGAGCCACTGCCCTCGGTTTCAACCAGATGTTCGGTAATTTAGCTGGTGCTATTGCTGGCCAAGTGTACAGAGATCCGCCCCACTACTATCTTGGTAATGGATTTTCTTTGGGTTGTGTATTTGTTGGTCTTTGTGTAACTGGTTGCATGCTACTCTATTTGAGAAGACAGAATGCAATAAAGCAAGCCATTCTTGGAGGTGCAAAAGACACTAGAAAAGTTCGTGATGGATGTGAAGACCCCAGCTTCGAATATGTTTATTAGAGATATTCATATATAACTATAAAGTTTTTATATGTAATTGTAATATTTTTAACGATATTTAATCAATTTTGTACATTAAAGTCATTAATCCAAAGAGTTTATATAACATCAGGAATTGTGTCTATTTTGTTCGTCTGTTTTCGTAAAACGATCTATCTTCTTCTTCTTCGTTAAGAGTATGCTGGCTACTCTGATCTATTTCGAAGTATCCTCCTCAATTTTCAAATTGCCTTGGTCACTAGAGAAGTCTGAGTTATTGGTAGCGTCAATAATATTTCCAAAATTATCGTAGTCATTTGCTTCATTTTTTGGACTTTTTTCGACGATATTTCCAAGTGCATCATACTCTACGTCCTCCTCTTCGTAGTCATCGTAGTCATAATCCTCGTCCTCATCCTCTTCCTGATCTTCTTCCTGATCTTGATCATCGTCTTGAATGTCTTCGAAGTCTCCTCTGTTGGTATTGCCTGTCAACCAAATGTCGCCGTTTCTAGTTTGCTCTTTTCTTCTTAAAGATTCTTGCTCTAATGTCTTTAGGTACACTTCTTCTGCTGCTTTGACAGAATCATGATCAGTGCATTTGGAATAAATATCTAAGAGATCTTCATTCACTTTAAGGAAAGTCAAACCCCAAGAAAACTTACTTAAAATAGTTTCAGCCCAGTCTTGGTGACCAACTATTGCCAAACATGCAGCTAACGCCTCCACGCAATTTAACCTCCATGGTCTACCATAATTAACTGGATTGGCGGCAACAAAGTAAGGTAACAATCTCTCATGCTTGCCACCAATTTTATCGAACGGAATCTCATCTAATCTCGCCCATGAGCACTCAACTACAGCAGCCCCACACTTTTCTACTATTTCTCTATCATTAGGGGAGACTACTAGCTTACCATTAGGGGAAACCACGATACCACTGTATTTTTGGCCGATCCTCATATTTTTTATAAATCCTAATCTTTCCAACTTCTTACCGGAACATCTTTTAGGGTCACAATGATCAAAATCCCACATAGCTAATTTGAAAGGATGACTCAGCGCAGCAGGCAGAAATTTAGATTCCTGTCTTCCCTTCTTAGCATGATGTTGCTTTGATTTATGACCATTTGAAGTCCTTGTTGGTTTAACCTCCTTATTTTTACCCTTACCCATCTCGATCAAAAGACTATTAACTGAAAAAAATTTACGGCTGCGAAATGTAGTTCTAAACTTTTTATTATATTTACATAAAACATTACAAATTTCATATAGCAATTAAATGAACATAACCAAACCAAACGAGTATCTTGCGTCGTTAAAAGAGAAATGAAATGAAAAAGGGAGAACGAATACCTTTAAAAATCTTCGTCAAAAGCAAAAGCATCATCGTTCTTACTGGTTTCGTTATTAGTAGAAGCCATCACACCAGCTTTTTGGTAATCACTAACTCTCTTTTCGAAAAAGTTAGTCTTTCCTGCCAAGGAGATGTTTTCCATGAAGTCAAATGGGTTAGTAGCATTGTAGACCTTTTCGTTACCCAAAGCAACTAATAATCTATCGGCGACAAACTCAACATACTGACACATTAATTTCTTGTTCATACCTAATAAACTGATTGGTAAAGCATCAGTAAAATACTCTTTTTCGATTTTAACAGCTTCTGTGATAATTCTTTCAACGATTTCTTGATCCGGTCTGTTTTGTAAGTGAGAGAATAAAAGACAAGCAAAGTCGGTGTGCAAACCTTCATCCCTACAGATTAATTCGTTAGAAAATGTTAAACCTGGCATCAAACCTCTCTTCTTCAACCAGAAGATGGATGCGAATGAACCACTGAAGAAGATACCTTCAACAGCAGCGAAGGCAACCAATCTTTCACCAAACAAAGCTTCTTCATCATTGATCCATCTTAAAGCCCAGTCAGCCTTTCTCTTAATTTGAGGAATGGTTTCAATAGCGTTGAACAAGAAATCAGCTTCCTTTGGGTCCTTAATGTAGGTATCAATTAATAAAGAGTAGGTTTCAGAGTGTATGTTTTCCATCATAATTTGGAAACCATAGAAACACTTAGCTTCTGGAACTTGAACTTCAGCGGAAAAGTTTTCAACCAAGTTTTCATTGACAATACCATCAGAAGCAGCGAAAAAGGCTAAAATTCTGGATACGAAAAATCTTTCGTTATCAGTTAATTTGTTATTCCAGTCATGAATATCTTTACCCAAGTCGATTTCCTCAGCAGTCCAGAAAGAAGCTTCAGCCTTCTTGTACATTTGCCAAATCTCATGGTACTTGATTGGGAATAAAACAAATCTCTTGGTGTTTTCAATCAACAACGGTTCATTCTTTTCTAATTCCTTTAAGTGGTGTCTTTGAACCTGATGCTTTCTCAAAAAGGACTTGTGAACTTCTAAAGTCTCTTTGGCTTCTTCTTCGGAAATTATAATTGGTTGACGCTCTCTTTCTTTTAAAGCAGCCAACTCTTTTGCGGTGACAAAGGTTTGGGCATTATCCTTTGCTTCGGCAGCAGCTGCTAATCTATCCGTGACAGATGGCCCCTTTGGGGTGGACATTTCCAAGCTGGAAATCTTCCCAGTTAATCCTTTAGTTGGAGTTTCTTGAACTGACATTGTTAATAATATATATGGGTGAATTAAGTTTAGATGAAATCTATCTTATGCAAAAAAAAAAAGCGGATGAGGGTATTGAGAAGTTTATATAGTTTTTTTTTTGTTATTCTATTCCCGGTACGGTGTTTTAAAATAAACAAGCTTAATGAAAAAATCACGTCGCGTTGCAACTTGCGTTTTAATTTCGGTGATGAGCATATTCGCATTTCAGTGCGCGTCCCGTATTTCTGAAGGAGTAGGCGAAATTTAACTATAACAAAGGCAAAAGAAAGAAACTATAGAGAATGAAGCAGTGTCATACTTTTTACTTGTCAAATGTTTGGCAAATCAGTTCAATACTTACAATGTTATAAATGATTAAATATCATGGATCCGAAGGGAATTTCGAGTTAATGTTTATGAATTACTTAAAAAGGAAAACGCGTGTATACGTGTATTTAATGAATACAAAAAAAAACAAACATGACGAGTAACGTGTTGCTACGAAGACGTGGTTCGCTACACACATTCTCCTTTGCGGCTTTATTACAAATTCAATATCGGTAAAGGGTATACAATATCTCAAAAAGCTAAGAATTTGGTAGCCTACATCGGATAAAAACATTTAATATATTCAAACCTTGGATAATGATACATGATAAGGAATAAACGATATGGAATTGAGGTCTTTTGTAAATTCCAATCATTTTTATCTATATACTCTATAAAGAAAACCCAAAAACATCGTTCAATGATTAGCCACTTCGCGATTCTAGCTCCAGAATCAGGCTTTTTGTCTATAAGGGTGAAGCTTAATAGGTTCATTAAGTTCACCCAATTGAGTAACAGGACTGGCTAACGTGTCGATGTTATTATAGTTCTCGAAATTGTCAAACTTATATGAATTTGAGTTGGGAGTGTTCGATACAGATGAATGGGAAGTATTCCTGACGTGGGTTGGAGAACCAAATGCCGAATTTAAACCGGGATCTACAAAACCGGGAGAACCTGGGGGAGAGACACCCAGAAATGGAGATGGAGAAAGTTCATTGTTAGGGTTCTGTGGTAAATTGATCTCTGGCAGTGATTTCAATGATAACAAATCAAAATCATCCATCTCCAAAGACTTATATAATAAACCAATATTACCGTTACCTTTATAATTCTCATTTGCCATTTTGTACTCGATCAAACTTTTGAATTCCCTAGCCCACTCAGTGTAAGACCAATTCATTTTCAGAGATTCAGTAAGATGAAGACCTACAAACTCTCTCGCATCTTCAAAGGACAAATATTCATAATGTGGTAATGAAGGTAAACCGAAAAGTAAAGATTCTTTATCATATTTGTTTGAGTTCAATTGTTCAGGTCTTCCAAATAATTTGAAAGAGTCCAAGATAGGTACATAGTTTCTAATCATGGTTTCAATCTCTTGGACACCAGGGTGGCTTTGAGGCATCAAATAGATGTAGTTTGTCTTTATAAAAGAGCTACTGGATTTGATCTTAGGGGACGATGGAGGTGAAGACGAAATACTGAAAAATGAGGAATTCGAAGCTGCTCTTTGATGAGTCTTTTGTGTAGAAAATGTCGAACTTTTGCTTGCAGCAGGTGAAGCAAACAAATGTTCAAATTTACTATTGACGTAAACATCACCATCTAATTTCATTATCGAGTTGAATTCAATCATATTGACATTCTCTGGGAAAATGTTATAGGCACTGGAGACATTAGAAATGTAACAAATCAAATTTTTCTTTGAAACTTTATCCAGTTGATAAATTTCGATTTTACCAAGCTTCTTACCAGAAGAAGGCGAGATAACAATAAAGCAGTGAAGCCATTGGTGATTTACCTGAGGTAATCTAATATTACACCACTCTGATTTAGGGTATTTTTTCTTAGATAACAAGGTGTGAATGTCCGACAACTTTGGTCCAATGACACTCAAAATAACAGCTGTAAACGATTCGTTCAAAGCAGTTTTTTCGTAATTAGATAAGTACAAAGCGGAAATCCAATCAGCGTGTTCATCCTCATTAGCAGTTCTTAAGACTAAGGCGTAGAAACTTTCGTTCAAATCATTAGAAAACTTGATTTCCAAACTTGAAGGATCTGAAGTAATATTATAATCAAACAAATTATAATAATTTGGGTGGAAGTCATCATCATCAGACCAGATAGATAATTCATTACCTGTAATCTTACCGTTAACTTGAATCCATTGACCGTTATCATGGATAAGGAGTGAGCCTTTGTAATAGGTACGAAAGTTGTGACAATTGAACAAAGAAATTATTGGTGATAATTCAGAAGGAACAAACTTGTTTGCAGACAAGGCGTTAGAAAAACTATTTACATTTTTGGAGTTCTGTAAATTGCTCAAGGAGTTAAAAGATTCAGAGTGTACTAAACCATCAAAGTCGTTTGAGTATATCCTCGAATTTCTAACGTAGGAAGAAGGGGTTTGCTTCAACTTTTCACTGATCTGCCTCCTCGTTATAGAAGATGGAGAAGACGGAGGCTCATCTGAAAAATAGTTTACCGAAACTGAACGTGAATGAGATCTTGATCTTACCCCTGTATTACCACCTCCGTTGACATTCAAATTCATGTTGTTCCGGGACTGTAAGTTTTCTGTATCAACAGAAGGATTGGAATTTGATCTTGACTTGGACATAGAACTTGGATTAGAGCTTGAGCTCGATCCTGTGATCTCAAAGTTGACTGGTGGGGGGCGCTTATAATCGGGGATAATATTGGTAGCAGTATCAATATGAGGAACTGTGGCTTTTGGCTTCAGGTCTTTCTTTCCTATGATTGGTATGTGCATTCTTCAAGTATATTTTAGGAAATTTCAAAAGAAAAACTGATTGTCTGGGAAGTGAGATTTCCAAACTATATAAGTGAAATGAAACTTTGGTGATAGCCTCAAAGTTATGGGCGAGGATTTTTTCTAATATTAAAAAATAAAAAAAAAAAAATGGGAAAAGGCCTGCTGGAACTACTTTATTGGCAAAATTAACAAAGATTTTATTGGAGCAAGAACAATTGAAGATGTTTAGTGCAATATATACGACTAGATAGATAGTAACCAAGAAATTTATATACTTTAAGAATGTGTGACATATTCCTCTTCTGATAGAGGAACAAGTGGGATTAATTTCTTTTTAACTATTTTTTTCCGACTTTCCCTTTAATCTAAAAAGATCTGTGACATAAAAATTTTTATATGCAACCGGGTTGTTTGCTCTTAGTATTTATACATGATCTATGGTAGAAAATAGATGTGGCGTGCATATGAGTCCAACAAGCAAGAAATATCTGGGGAAAATCTGCCCCCAATGCTAGGCTGCTTTAATTTTAATATACGAGGATTGCTTAGCAATAGACCTAACATATTATAGCAAAATTGTGTAATTATCGATAATCTATAGAGGGTAACGGGAATGATGGTTTCACCATTTTCACGATATGTTTAAGAGGCTAAGTGACATACGCTATTTCGCAAGCTCAGTAGTTTAACCGGGGCTTTTATCAATTTCTTGCACAGCCGATAGGAGCAGATATCGTCCCTAAAAAGACATTTACTTCCCACGCCAAGGGAAATGTTTCGTAATTCATAATTATATTACTGGTTAAAACTGCACAAACTCATAAATGGTGGAAACTTTTATAACATTTCTAAATAAAGTTTTTTTTTGCATTCGAAAAAGTCATCATGGTGCCTGATCGGTCGTCCTATCGATCTACTGTAACAACTCACCACCACTTTTGAAATTCTCATAAATAATATGGCATATGCACGTCATTTCTTGAACTTGTACGATGAGCATCTCATGATTACGTCATATCGACCCTTTTGAGATTATTAACTATTTGTCTACAGTCGCGCGGGGCAGTGAGGTTCTCGTTTTAAAAGTTTAGGATCTTAAAGAGGCTCAACATGTTAAATTCAAACTTGACTGAATGGTAATATTGATTTGAACTATATAATACCCCTCCTTGGATCCCATGTGTATTTCTTTTGGAAGAAAAAATCCAATAAGTGACATAAATCAACTCGGTTGCCATTAAAAAGCTTGCTGCAGCGAAGTAAAGGCTTCAAATACCTGTGGAGGAACCTATTTTAACAATGCAGCAAAATAGAAATATTGACAGCTTTTAGCTTTGTGTACCTGGAATAGGCATGGAAAGATGAATGTGCCTTGTTACCCCTTATATAGATATTACGTTACCAGTCCCTATAAGAATAAGAATAAGCTATGTGTGCGAAAATACTAAGTGCCAAATTGGAGAGCTCAGTACGTCAACAAATGTTGGTAAAGGGGAAACTCAGGGCCATCATAGTTTGGTTTCAAGTGTGGTTGTCTACTTCTTCTATAATCGTTAGCCTTTTGGGAATATTAGCCATGAGTATTAGAGGATTAAACTTCAAGGTTTGATACTGTACACTGTCCACTTTAATCATATTTACTATATATATTTTTTTGCAGCCTGTCAGCCGCGAAATTTGCGTTACTCCTGAAGTGCGAATACCAGTGGCATAGCATATTAACTATGTCATTACTTGAAGATGTTCCTTATATAGAGAATTATCAAGACCCAGAATTTTCCTTTTTAGTTACTGAATTATTCAATCCGTTTGATGCCGTAAGTAGAGATGACCTTGGTGCCTTCCCCAATATTACTTCGAAGAGAAGAGATATACTATCCCGATTTATAAAGACTTACAGAACCCACATAGGTAATGACATATACCCCACTGTCCGGTTGATTCTACCGAACAAAGATCATAGAAAATATTACATGAAACACACAGAGTTGGTCTCATTTATTCTTAAGTTATACGATATACCCAAAGAATCAAATCATACCAAATTATTGAAAGAATGGAAGACTCAGTATCATAATTTTCAAATGCATAATTCTGATCCCCATTTGTCACAATTACCTAAAAAGATTTGTCAGGTCATTAGTAATAGACGTGGTTTGAAACATAAAATCGACAAGGAATATACTATCAATGAAATAAACGAAGTTTTGGATAACTTATCAAAAGTTTCGAAAACCGATGAAAGAATAAATATCTTGAGACCAGTATTAAACAGTCTTAGAATTGACGAAATACGTTGGTTCTTAAACATAATTTTGAAAATTTCGAATTTGGGGTATATGGAAAGATTAATCTTTGAGTTGTGGAATGATAATTGTTATAATCTTTTTACGATTTGTAATGACCTTTCTAAAACATTTCGATATTTTGGTGTAAATGAAACAATTGACCAGAAAAAATTGGTTCCTATGGTGAATTATCCATTTATTCCTCAAGCTTCTCATAAATTGGTAGATGGCTACGATAAATTATGTTCGAAGATGACATCATTCTTCATCGAGGAAAAAATAGATGGTGACCGCATGCTCCTTCACTATGATAACTCCAAATTTAAGTTCTACTCCAGAAGGTGTAGAGATTACAGTCTTTTGTTTGGGGAAAATTTTGAAATAGGGTCTCTCTCAAGACATTTGCAAAAGGCTTTCCATCCAAGCGTCAAAAAAATTATATTAGATGGAGAAATGGTTGCTTTCGACGCAGAAAGGCAATGTATTCTTCCTTTCGGAACACTACGTAAGGCTGCTGTGCAAGAAGCTGTGAGAGATTTCACTACAACCGATATGTTTTCTGAGCATGGGTGTTGGCCTTACTTCTTAGTCTTTGATGTTATTCAAATCAACGAAACTTCATTGATTAATGCTACTTTGGCGCAGAGAAAAGAGGCATTAAGTGGAGCCATAAACGAGGTTCCAAATCGTCTTCAAATTTTGAAATATAAACTTTGCAACAGTCCTCTGGACATTGAAAATGCTGTCAAGGGAGTTATCGTTGACCGTAGTGAGGGAGTAATGGTTAAAAACACAAAATCTAAGTATCATGTTGGGAAACGAGATAACTCCTGGGTAAAGGTAAAACCTGAATACTTAGAGCTGTTCGGGGAGAATTTGGATCTTGCCGTTATTGGGATTGTCCCTGGTATTAAAAATAGTTACGTGTGTGGGCTTTATGATTTAGAGTTGAAGGTTTGGAGAAGCTTTTGTACTGTAGCTAATGGGTTCACGAATGAAGAATTTGCTAACTTAGATAGCAAATTGAGCCCTAAGTGGTCAAAGAAATGTCCTGATGATGTAATTTTTGGCAAACGTAAACCACATTACTACTTGAAGCCTGAGGATTCAGTGGTTTTGGAAATTAAAGCAAGAGTTTATGATCAAAGAACAGATGAAACGTACGCGACCAGTACAACTTTACGAAATTTGTACTGCAGAGGTATAAGAAGCGACAAGTCTTGGAAGGACTGCATTCTGTACCAGGAGTATGAAGAGATGAGATTGGACAGAAGTAAAGGGCTCCATGAAGAACAACATGTTAATAAGAAAAGAAGGGTTGAACAAAATTCGTTTTTGGAAAGAAGCTTTGGTGGAAATCTTGAAGCACTGTGTGATTTGTTTGAAGACCTACTGTTTGTTATCCTTTCCGATAAATTGGATAAGATTGAAAATGAAAGAATTTCGGTGGGAACCTTAAAAAAACTTGTCAAAAAGTTTGGAGGAAAAATCTTGAGCGTTCCATCGTATTCTCCCAGTCAACAAACTATTGTAGTTTCGGAAAAGTTAACACCAAGTTGTGAAAACTACAACAAAGAAGGATTCGATATAATCCATCCAGATTGGATATTCTTCTGTATAGAAAGTAACAAAATAATTCAGTTTGAGAAGTCCGTGGTTTTTAAATCCAATAATGAGATAATCAACAACACCGATGAATATGGTGATAGTTATTGTGTCACTCCTCGTATCAAGATGGAAGACTATTTGCTCCAATTCAACATTCCTCGGGATCCATCGCCCCAACTAATTGAAGGATTGCAAGAAGAACTTCAATCAATTCTGCTATTGAAGGATCTCTTCCTGGGAACTACATTCTTAATAGTTGACTTGGGAATAAACTGCACCCGACGTTTACTTTCAGGCAAGATTCAAATGTTTGGGGGTAGCACTGTTAACTGTTTACCAGCCGAGTATATTGTAGTTTCAAATCTGTTATACAGAAAAGAAAGAGATGCGGTTATACGCAGGGTTACGGAATTACTGAGCCAAATCAGTAAAGAATTCAAAGAAGGAGACCAGATACCCAATATTGTATTGGAGTCTTTTATTGACAAATCTGTTGAATTCAAGATCAAGGTAGAACCTTTAGATCACAAAGTTTACTGAAAATTCAAGAGTGCAAATAATTGTAGACCCCAATTCAATCAAATCGCCGACAGACCTAGTAATACAAATGTAGATAAATAGGCTAAAACCTTTTCGCAAATATACAAAAGGGTTTCCGCGATCAATTATTTTTCAGTAGCAAAAAGTTAATTGCCGCATTTCCTGATTTGGAACATCTATATCATTGCTCCACAACTGAAAAAAAAACTTCTAGAATTAAGATGCAAAGGCAGAAATCTAATGGGTTCTTACGTGTATCACATAATGTAACCCCCCACCTCGGTTGGGCAACAGCAGTAACGTGTTTGGGGACTTTGCAATTTGGATACCATTTAGCAGAATTAAATGCAACTCAATTGATCTTATCTTGCAACTCGCATGAAAGTGGTCCCGTCAATGATTATACCAATACAATTTGGTACGCATTGAATCTCCCACAATGTATTCCTATGCAAGAAGAAAAGTTGACATTCATAACGACTTATTTCACAGTTGGAGGGTTGATTTCTTCCATTTTATTCGCTTCACAGACTCTTTCCACTTCGATAGGTCGAAAATCCCACAGCTTAATTACTGCTATATTCTATATAGTGGGATCTTTATTGATGACTTTTTCATCATCATACGGTGCATTGGGTATTGGCCGTTTATTAAGTGGGATAGGTGCTGGATCTTCAGTGGTTATATCCCCTCTCTTTGTAAACGAATTAACGCCCTTAAATCATAGAGGTTTCTTGGGATCTTTCATTCAATTTGCTTTAGCTTTTGGTATATTCTTAGGACAATCCTTATCTATCTTCTTTGCTAATGATTATCAATGGAGAATCATGTTTTCACTTGCTGCTGGTCTTGGGTTGATACAATTTGTGCTCTTATTCACAATCCTGGAAAGTCCTAAATGGCTTGTCACAAATAATAATAGTAATAGTCAAGAGGCTGCTGATATATTATCTAATATGAGATCCAACCAAAAGACCGTCGAACCAGAAATCGATCGCTGGCAAAGAATGGCAGAAGAGGAACACCAGGGCTCATCCAATGATACAGAATCAACACCTTTGTTGGATGGTAGCGATTCTACTAGATATTCATCAGAGCCTAACCGACTATCTATGTATGATTTCTTATTCTGCGGTGAATACAAAAAAGAGCTCATAGCTATTGTCATTATCATGAGTGGCAATCAACTTTGCGGAATGAACTCCATCACTTTCTATGGGGCAACATTCTTGAAAGAGGTTGTTCCAAAATCCTTTAATTCATTATACTTGACCAGTGCACTAGCGTTATGTAATGTCATCGCAGCCTTATCGGCAACCCCAGTTTTCGATAAATTCGGTAGAAAACCATTACTCTTAATATCGAGCTTTTTGATGGCCATTTCGTCTTTGTTGATATCTGTAGGTTTGGTCACTAGTTTACATTTGTTAACGGCGATTTCATGTTTTATTTTTATTATTGGGTTTTCATTTGGAATTGGACCCTTGGTTTATTTAATGATCCCAGAGTTCACAAAATCAGAAGCGATATCAATGGGCCAATCATTTGGTACAATATTGAATTGGCTTTCAAACATGGCAATTGCATATTTTTTCCCTGCTCTTAGGTATATTTTACAAGGCAAGGTTTTCTTCGTTTTCTTAATAACGAATATTTTTTACTTTTTAGTCATAGTACTTTATGTTCCTGAAACTAAATCACTTCACGATTATGAGAAGATTTGGAGTAACTTCAAACATTTTTGAGTGCTTTGGTAATATAAAATTTGAAACAATGTAGGATTCGCTCTTGTATTGTTTCTTCCTGCGCTAGCTATAAGCTATCAAACAATTATTACGTATTTTAACATAAAACGGGAAATAAGCGCTGACAAATAGACGGCGCTAGAGTCCTTTAAAACGGCCGCAAATATCTCCCCGAAGATAAGTTAATTTCTTGCCCCAATCATCGCATTCATCGAATGCCAAGTGAATTCATTTATACTGGTAGAAGTCAAGTATGTACTCCCGATTCGGGAATGGACTGAAGTTTACACCTGAAGTAATACCAGAATAGGTTATGATCGCGCGTGGAGTGCTCTTCTTTCTTTCCCCAAGCATGTATGGCCTGCGCCTGCATAACAGCAATATTATCGAGGTGAAATTCGTGCGTTCTCCGATGCTGATATAAAGGGTGGAGTGCCCACGAATTTCATTGAAAAATAATCTAGTTGCTAAAACTCAGTATTAACTAAATCAATTAAAATGGTCAATTACAAACAATGGATGAAAGAAGTTGATAATAATATCAGCATTGCCAAATTGTCAATTCCTGGTACTCACAATTCTGCTGCTTGTCACACTGCTTTACCTTCCGTTCAATGTCAAGGAGAATCCATCACCAACCAATTGAAACACGGTGTTAGATTCTTGGATATTAGATGTGGAAAATTGTTTCTTAAAGAAGGTGATGAAGCTAAGGATTTGCAAGTTATTCACGGTAAGTTCCCTGTCAAAATTCCTTTCCCAAAGAAATTGGATGATGCCCTTAAAGAAGTATACGACTTTTTGAAGGACAACCAATCTGAAACTGTGATAGTCTCCTTGAAACAAGAAGGCTCTGACGACTGGAACAATGACGGGGACGAATTCGCCAATTGTATCTGGGATAACTACGTCAATAAGAATAAGGATAACTGGTACTTGAATAACAACATTCCAAGATTAGGAGATGCAAGAGGTAAGGCCATTTTATTCAGAAGATTCGGTCTTAAGAACCAAGACAAACAAAACGAATTCGGTTTTGATGCTCACTCTTGGAAGTACAATACTACTAACGATGACCGTGGCGCTTTCGCTGTTCAGGATTTCTGTGAATTAGAAAATGTTGAAGCCATTGACAAGAAGGTTGACTACGTTAGTGAATTCACTAGAAATGCCATTGAGTATAACAAGACCAACAATGATCCTAAATTGTTTATCAATTTCGGTTCTGGCGCTAACTTTTTCAATACTGATTGTTGGCCCGAAAAGGTTGCCATCAAAATGGAAAAAGGTGACATCGGGAGGAACTTTGGTAAGGGTAACGGTATTATCGTTTTGGATTATGTTGAAAGAGATGATTGGAAGTTGGTCAAGAAATTAGTTGACCAAAACTTCTAAATGCGTACAAGTTTATAGTACTTTTTTAACAGTAAGTGTGATTTTATGAATATCTGAGTGTAAACTTCGTTTGCGTTGTTCTGGTTTCTCTTGACTGTATAAAATTATTGGTAGCTCTTTCGCAGCATCTTTCGTTCCGAGTGCGGAAACATTGTTTCGATCTTCAGGTTCAGAACTGGAATGTTCACCTTTCGATTCAGACCATTGGTAAAGCCCATTCAGACCAAAAATATTATAACTCTGTTAAGAAATGTGTCCAAAAATTACTTACCGAAAAGTGTGAATGCATCTGATACCAATGATGAAAAATTGAGACTAATTATTGAGTCTTCAAACTTGGGAACTGATAAGCCAAAGGGCTTTAAAGAAAAACATATGCAAAATAAGCAACGAAATGACGAACCACAAGTTTCTCTGATTTCAACCAATAATCTGGTGAAAAAACAAAATGGTGGTCGCTCTCTGGATAGTGGGCCACTCTCATCAAAATCTCATGATATTGAAGAGTTCACCAAGAAACTCCAAAAAGATATCATGGGAAAGGTAGGTGGTCTCCCGTCTCAAAGAGAAGAGCTAAGAAATAATATATCCAAGGCATTTGCAGCCTATATGGAGTCATTACAAAGCACGATATTTAAAGCAACCAGGACGCTCAATGATGTTACGGGATACTCTGCTATCGAACATCTAAGGAACAGCATTGACAAACTTGAGGAAGAGCTCAAAGAAGCTAAAGAGGGGGTTAAATCAGCAAAAGAGATATACTCATTAGCTGTCTCAGAGAGGTCCCTTCTGCAAAAGGAAGTTAACGAACTTTTAACCAGAAAACATAATTGGAGTCCTGATGATTTGGAAAGATTCACCCAATTGTACAGGAATGACCACGTTAACGAGAAAAATGAATATTCTGCACAAGAGAATGTCAATAAGGCAGAACAGCTTGCTGATTCTATTCAATTACGATTAACACAGCTGATACTAACAAGGTACCATGAGGAACAAATTTGGTCGGACAAAATTAGAAGAGCTTCGACATGGGGGACCTGGTTTCTTATGGGATTCAATATTCTATTATTCTTTACTGCTACCTTCATAGTGGAACCCTGGAAAAGAAGAAGAATGGTTGACTCTTTTGACGAAAAAGTCAAACAAGCTATCATGCAACTATCATCAGAACAAAATGGAAAAATGGAGAAAATAATATCTAATCAGGAAGTTCAATCCACAGTATCGAGGGAACCACCTGCTATGAATGCCTCGCCGCCTAGAATGTACTTTTTTCAGTTGCCGTTCCATACTTGGGAAAGTTTCAAGAAGGCAGTTTATGAGAACTATCGAGGATTCACCTCCCCAGCCGTTTCTTTTTTACAATTTCAAAAGAGAGACTTGAGTATACTATTCTCTTTAATTTCATTTTTAAGTTGTGCTGTAACTAGTTTACTTTTTTTCCAGTTCCATTAAACCCTTGCAACCACTGTATATAGTAAATTTTTACACGACTTTTTCGCGTACTCTTGAAGCACTCGCACTTCGTCAGATATCGCCACCTAAAGATTAACAAAAGATCATACTCCACCAAAAGGGCTTGAAGCTGTAAAAAGAATAATTCATATTCCATTCTCCATATATTATATTGATTTCATATTTTCTTGGTTTTCGGCAGTACAATTTTCTTAAATCACAATGGAAGAATTAGGAATTAGTGATTCCTCTGCAGTGCAAACTCAATTCCCAGTGCCTGGTAAATTCAGTTTCAAAGGTACATCCTTGGACGACAACTCTGATGTATATTTGAAACTAAAGAAGTTGGAGAAGGAGTTGGAATTGCTTAAATTGCAAGAAGAATATATCAAGGATGAGCAACGTCATCTCAAAAGGGAGCTAATCAGAGCTCAAGAAGAAGTGAAGAGAATTAAGTCTGTTCCATTGGTGATAGGACAGTTCTTAGAACCTATTGATGAAAATACTGGTATTGTTTCGTCTACCACAGGGTCCAATTATGTAGCAAGAATTTTATCAACTTTGGATAGAGAATTATTGAAACCATCGTCTTCCGTTGCATTGCATCGTCATTCTAATGCTTTAGTTGATATCCTACCACCGGAAGCAGACTCCTCGATTTCTATTGTGAGTGATGACAAGAAACCAGATGTAACATACGCCGATGTCGGTGGTCTAGATGTTCAAAAACAAGAAATCAGAGAAGCAGTTGAGTTACCATTAACTCAAGGTGATTTATATAGCCAAATTGGGATTGACCCTCCAAGAGGGGTTCTATTGTACGGTCCACCAGGTACTGGTAAAACCATGTTAGTTAAAGCTGTGGCAAATTCTTCAACTGCTTCTTTTATCCGTATTAATGGTTCAGAATTCGTTCAAAAGTACTTGGGTGAAGGTCCGAGAATGGTAAGAGATGTTTTCCGTTTAGCAAGAGAAAACTCACCGGCAATTATCTTCATCGATGAAATTGATGCTATTGCAACAAAAAGATTCGATGCTCAAACCGGTGCTGACAGAGAAGTCCAAAGAATATTGTTAGAATTATTGAATCAAATGGATGGATTCGACCAAACATCTACTGTCAAAGTTATAATGGCTACCAATAGAGCGGACACGTTGGATCCGGCTTTATTAAGACCTGGTAGATTAGATAGAAAAATCGAATTCCCCAATTTGAAGGATAGAAGAGAAAGAAGATTGATTTTCTCCACTATTGCATCCAAGATGGCATTAGCACCTGAAGCAGACTTGGATTCTTTGATCTTGAGAAACGACCCATTATCTGGTGCTGTGATTGCGGCAATCATGCAAGAAGCTGGCTTGAGAGCTGTCAGAAAAAACAGGTATATGATTTTACAAAATGATTTAGAAGAAGCTTACACGTCGCAAGTCAAGTCCGGTTCGGAACAAGATAAATTTGATTTTTATAAATGATTAAAACGCCAACTTTATAAACTATTAATTATACGATTATAGTACTATCTAGATTTTGTAATTCAGACTTTGTAGATCCCAATTCCTGGTACGAGGCAATTCCAAGAATCAAAATTTAAATGATCCAAATCCAAATGGTAAAAGGATTCCCAAATGAGCTGAAGCTTTGAAGAATCAAAATCACAATTCATTGAAGCTTTTGGTGCAACTATCATGACTTCCCTGTCAGAGCCCTTCCCATTTTCTAAAAGTCCTGTAATGAGTCCACTATCTGACCCCATGGCATCTATGATGATGTTATTGTATTCATTAAAAAGCGTACTACTGAACTCGTCTATAGTGACCATCTTTGTTTCGTTAAACAGGCTCCCTAAAAGCCACGTAGGGGGGGTATATGTCCTCCACCAAATTTGTACGAAGCTCTTCTTCTGTAAAACAAATTCCTGATGAGAGTATTCTAATGCTTTTGCGATTCCTCCCTGGTGAAATACACCCATCAAGATGGCCATGACTATGTTGAAAGTCAACCAAAGACTCATAAGATAATTGGCAAAGATCGACTTCTTTAAGAAAACTTTTTCCGGTACAATATTATTTTCATTTGATGAGATTTTCTTTTTGATTTCTTCATTTTCTACATCCTCTCCATTAATCAGCTTGAAGTCAAGGCAACAGCATGCTATTGGTAAAAGGGGTATTAAAAACCTAAGTTCCTGGTGAGGCACAAGTGATAAAATAATGAAGCCGCTTGCAAATGATAGGAAGGGTACTGTTTGGTAATATACATTTCTACCTTTGTAGAAGAGGACCACTAAGAGAGGTCCAAAGATTTGGGGCAAGTTGATCAATGCATGGTTGTAGAACGGATGGATTCCATGTTTGGCAAGATTTTCCATATTTGTGTTATAGCAGAAATTGTTCAAAGGGGTTATGATTAACTCATTTAATGAGGAGGGCATTTTGCCCTTGAACTCGTATGTATCAAATACAATGAAGCCAAATGTCGGTATTAAAAATCCCAACACACTGATTACGAGTCCCAACTTAAATCTCCAAACATACTTTATCACGTAGTATAATGGGAACAACAAGAACGCAGGAAATGTTGCTCTATTGAAAAGCCCTATTGCGGAAATTAATCCCAAATAGAACAATTTCCTGTAGCTAGGATGTCGTACATCTTTTACCTCCAAGTCAAACCGTAAATCGCTAATTAACAATAGACACACCAATACTAATGGAGTTTCTAGACTATTGGAGAAACAGTGTGATTGGTAAACAAGAGTGATGTAAGACGTCAGGGTAAAAAACACTGCCTTTACACGCTCAGGCTTGGTGGGGAGAAGTCTGTGTAGACACATATCAGTTACAATCCAATTGAAAAATACCATTTGGATTCTTGATAAATACCATATTGCCTTTGGTGTAATGTTCACATCAAAGTAACCAAGGAATGCAAAAATTGGGCCGTAGAACAAATACAATGGACCGTAGCTTCTGGCGGGAAGGCTGGACAGATACTCCCATGGAATTGTGACTGAGTAATTAAGAAATTTCCCAGCAAGAACCTCAACTGTCTGAAAGTGTTCATCCGGATGTATGTAAGAGTCAGAAAGACCGAATATGAATCTTAACACAATAGTTAAGCCGTATGCATGTCTCCAACTTAATCGCGAGGTCATTGATCAAAATTTTGCGAAATTTTATTAGTCTATAAAAGTAAATAAACGGTGCAATGAACTAAGTCTATTCTTCATTTGAATCATACTCAACTTTATTAATCTCAGTGACTTCTTCGTCACTATATCCCTCCTGATCCTCGACGTCTACCTCAAAGTCTTCTGCTGTTGGACCCGCAATCTCTTCTTCTTCTTCACTCATGGCGTCTGGTACATCATCACTGTCTGAATAATCGTCGCCTGAATCAAAGTCTCCATTCAAAAGCTTAGCATCATCAAGCTCTTCAATGTATTCTACGTCTGTTTCATTTTCCTCGTTTTCTGTGATGCCGAAATCTTCATTGTAAGCTCTTTGTATATCGTTAGATTCGTTAATAATTTCCATCTTATTTTGCAACTGTAATAATCTTGGTAAAGTTTCAGCTTTCCTGCTCAAAATACCATATAAATTGGACAATTTAGAAGACAATCCTGGTAAAGAAGACAAAATTCCACCGTGAACAATGATTATCCACTTTAACCAATACACTAATTGATCAAATCTATTCGCTTGACGGGCAATTCTTTCGGATATCCTATCCAACAAAACTATGGCCAAGGACGAATCTAATCTTGCAATGGTATTCTGAATTACTTGTTGGTCTCTATTGATCAAAACGCTTTCCAATAAAGAGTGGTCATTATTTTTCAACGACTGAGAAAGGATCGTGGTAAGCGTATTGTTATTTAAGGATCCTTGCTTCTTCACTTTTTTAGGTGTTATAGTTTTGGCATCTGTCGCTAATTTGGCCAATTTTTCAGCCAAAGTTTCACCTTCTTCCTCGTCGTCATCTTCTTCGACCACACTGTTGAGATTGAAACCATCACTAACACTGGCATTTCCTTCGTTGTAATGTTTTACAGAAACGATATCGTGGCCGTTCATAGCGTGATGAGGGACGATAGCATCCAGTTTCTTTTTCGTGATTATTACCAGTCCTGTAATTGCGTTCGAACCATTGCTGTCCAACCACCTCAAAGTATCAAAGGATGGAATGCTTCCTTGTTCCAACCAAGAATACAGTAACAAGTTCAGTTTAATGGATATCGCTACAACGGGTAAACCTTTACTGTCAATAGCCTTGAAGTCATCTGGGTGTTTTTCTAAAATTATTTTAGAATCGGCATGGCGAGATCTAGCATTTGCTAACTGTTGTCTCTTCTTTTTCTTAGAGTTTGTTTGACTTACCACAGGAACATCATCTGACAAAAATGCATTGAAGACTTCAATGATTCCGGCTTCTGTTCTAGCAATCAAAACAGACTTGTCCTCTATAACCCCAATGGAAATATCTAAAACAGGGGAATCGGCCACAAATACGGCTTTTGTGGATTGTTTGGATATCGAGGACAAATTTATAAATCTGTCACCATTTGCGAATGATACAACAAGATCATCGTCGAAAGATGTAGTTAAAAGATCCTTTATTGGTTGTATATGAGCAGGGAGATTCCTCAACACTTCTTTAGTTTTGATATTGACAAGGTATATAGACTGAGAGCCTGCCAATAAATGAGGTTGTGATTGGTAATTGATGATGGCAATACTATTGATCGATTCTGTACTTTCGGATGATAACAGTTCGTTAATAGAGAACTGCTGAATAGGAGTATATGTGATATCCCATTCATATACAATACCATTTATATCGGACGCCCAGAAGGAATTAGTTCTATTAGAAAACTTAAAATCAGTGATTAAGTAACTGGTAGAAGTAGTCAACCTAGTTATTACTGAGTTGGTCAATGGGGAGTACAATAAAACACTACCATTTGTGAGACCCAAAGCTAATAGTTGATCTTCTTCTTGGAATGGAACCCAGTTAATTACGGACACTTTATCATCATTTTGAAGGTTAAGCGTAGTATTCAAATCCGAACCAGATGAGCCAACTGATGTCACTCTTACCCTATGAGTATCAAGTGCAGTGATCACAGACGCAAAAAATGAGTTAGAAGAATCGTACTTCGAAGCAACTAAAGCACTCTGTGCCGCTTCTGCAACAGGATTCATGTTTAAAGAATGTCTACTCTAGAGATGAGATTTTCAAGATGAGCTTCGTCACAAAAAATATGAAGCGCGGAACAAATGTGCAGGCATTTTAACCGTAACAACTAGTATAAAAAGCCTGATGGTAAATATAACAAGAGTGCTGCGAATAAAGTTTTCACCAACTACTGGTAGACGGGGAATTTATAATCGAATCAATTTTCTGAGAACCTATAGCATTAAATCGGGAGTCATCGGGTCTCAGTATAAACTAAAAAGAGAGGAAATACCCTCCAGTCCCGTCGAATTGTTCTCAATCCAATACAAGGGAAGGAAGGTGGTTGATGATGAAAAGGCTCCCATAGTTCTATTACATGGCCTCTTTGGGAATTCCCATAATTACAGATCAGTGGGAAGACGGCTAAGTGATATGATGGGAGTACCGGTTTGGGCAATGGATTTAAGAAATCATGGTAAATCTCCTCATATAAATCCCATGAACTACAAGGAAATGGCAAGTGATGTGATACATACAATGAAGGAAAAACGTTGGGAGCTGTGTACTTTAATTGGACACTCCATGGGAGCCAAAGTAGCCATGCTTGTAGCTCTCAGGTCCCCTTCTATGGTAGAAAGATTGGTAGTGATAGATAATGCACCAGTATCAACTCCTCTAGATCAAAGCTTCCATAAAGAACTAACGGGAATGTGTCAAGTAGAATCCAGCCCAGATCTTCAATTCGTTCACACCATGCCACTTTTAATTAAGAAAGCTGATAAAATACTCCTGGAATTCGAGCCAAACCATATGGTGAGAACTTTCTTATTGGGGAACTTGAGAGCTAAGGAGGGCGAGAGTAAGCTACGCGTTCCTGTGTTGACATTCAAAAAAGAAAATACTTTGGAGGAAGTAGGAGATTGGCCATCTGAATTTGTTGAAGGTAGAGTGTATATAGGGCCAACATTAATATTGAAGGCTAAACGATCAAACTTTATAAATGAAGAAAACATTAAGACAGACTTTCCAAAATATTTTACTCGCATAAAGCTTGAAGAATTTGATACAGGGCATTGGCTTGTCTCGGAGGATCCTACAAATTTTATAGAATCGATCAACACTTTCTGCACTCATTAGGTTAAGCCCGAATATTAGAATATTGTACTTAGATTGTTGTATTACTTTCAATGAAATTATTTATATAAGAGCTAAATATATTGATAATAACACTTACTTGTGTTATTATTAAGGATCGTGGAAGGGCATATTTTACCTTTGCGCGACGATGTTCCAAAAAAATATAAAATGAAGTCAAATTTCCTAATTTGCAGGATTGAAGAAATAGTACGTTCACCAAAAAACCACGTATAGATATGGCGGATTATCCAAATGGTGGAGGTACTGAGGATTTATCCTTACCCAAGGCCACAGTTCAAAAAATATTATCTGAAATCTTACCTAAAGATATTGCTGTGAGTAAAGAAGCAAGAGAAGCCATCACTGAATGCAGTATCGAATTTATCATGATTTTATCTACTCAACTGAATGATATTGCAGAGAAAGAAGCTAAAAAAACAATTGCTTCTGATCACGTAGTGAAAGCCTTGGAAGAATTAGGATTTCATAATTACCTTGGTGTTATAAACAAAATACTAGAAGAACATAAAGAACTACTCAAAGGAAAAGAAAAGAAAAATAATAAATTTCAAAACTCAGGTTTCACAGAAGAAGAACTTTTAAGGCAGCAAGAAGAGCTATTCAAGAAGTCAAGAGATAGGCTCCAGAATAATCACTCCGGAAGCAATAGTGTCTCTGGTGAAACAAAAACTGAAGTCAAGAGTGAAAACTCTTGAGTAGTTTAAGCTATGTTTAACGCCACATGTAACGAAGGTACGATTATGGTACAATTTATACAGCTCTTATTTATATAGTGGACCACTAAACCATATCAATAGTTATTCACATTTTGTACATTACTTTATTCAATAAATAAGTTTTCATTGTAGGGGTCTTCGAATTCAAATTTATTATTCTATTTTACATCCTTATTCTCAGTAACTGGTCTCAGAGAGTTGGGATTAACCGCTCCCTGCTTTTAACCGAAAGGCACCAAGTACAATATCACAATGGCGTTAACCAAAATCAAAGGGAAACGCAGTACAGTTCTGGTAGCACTTATGAGATTTATCAATCTAGTTTTTATAGATGTTCCATTGTTGCTGAACTGATTGAATTGACTCGATACTTGCCCACTGGTGGAGCCTAATCCTAGTCTGTTTAAAAACCTATCTTCACTCAAAATAGCTACTGCATTAAGTAATAGAAGCGTGATGTAAAGGATGTTACCAAAACCAAACATGAATAATGCCATTTTCGCTGAAAGGTAGTTAACGATTTAAAATTGTTTTCACGCGAGTAGCGAAATTTGTTTACATAGATCAAGCCTTGCGAATACACATGAAGGACGAATATCACCCACAAGCACATTCTCGTGGTAGGAGAAAAGACTCTATTGAACAATTCATAAGCTCACCTCAAATATTTCTTGATAATAGTTTATCACAATTGAGATACTTGGTACTTATAGAAGGTTTAACGATCCCTCCCGGATATGATCTGTGCCCTTATAGACAAAGCGTATGGACTATACTTTGTAGAGTACCAGTGTTTCCAACTAAGGATTATTTGGCATTAGTATCAAAAGCTTCCAATACTTTGAGTGAAGAAATATTACAGAAAATCACTAATGACACATTTAGAACCTTGATGCACGATAGAAATTTTCACCTGAAAGTATCAGAAGCATCACTTATACGCTTGTTATCTACTATTGCTGTCACTTCCAACAACGGGCAATCTGGATACGTTCAAGGGCTTAATGTTCTTTTGGCCCCTATAGCATACACTTGTCAAAAGTCTGAACCTCAAGCTTTTGCTTTACTACATCACTTAATTACCAAACAAATACCTCTATACGTCACACCTAACTTAGAGGGTGTCCATACAGGTCTTCTACTAGTTGATGTAGTCTTAAGAACTATTGATCCTGCTTTGAGCAAGTACTTGGATTCAAAATTCTTGAAACCTGAGATATATGCGTTTCCCTCTGTTCTAACGTTGAGTGCATGCACTCCTCCCCTCCTGTCAGTTTTGAAACTATGGGATTTTCTTTTTGCACATGGCCCACATATGAATATTCTCTTCATTGTTGCACAATTGATCAATATCAGGTCAAAATTATTGTCTTCTGCGCAGCCTATGGACCTTTTAAGGAAGTTTCCGTTGCTTGAAGAAAACGAGATCATTAAATTAAGTTTGAGTTTCGTCCCTGAGCTTCCGAAGACTTTATTCGATCTTATTGTGAGACATGGGTATGATCCCAAAGTACCTAGAGAGCTCAAACGATTTTTGGCTGAAAATAAAATTAATTAGTTTACATAAGCTATTCAATATTATGAATTACGTTCATCATTTCGCAAATAATATGGTCTTGTTGAAGTCATCATAGTCATAAAATGCACAAATCACTGTGCGATCATTGTACATTCTGCCTGCCAATCCCATTATGGCTCTAAATGCAGTATCTTGGTCTGCAAATTCAACAAATATTCTTCCCATTCCTGGTGTAGAGAATTGAGTAAGCTCTGGTGTGAAGTCGTTTGCTGGCCTTGGGATTTTTACCTTCAAAACTTCTCCAAACTTCTTAACCTCTTGTGAAACATCCTCATGGATAAAATTATAACTTTCATCATCTACGAGGTCTTTGGCTGAAACTGCGTTGATCAATTGAATAACTCTCAGTCTTTTGTTATCTGGTACCAGGATTAAAAAGCCTGAGTCCTTTGTACGTTCTGTTGTAAAAATTAGTTGATTTTTCACAAACTGTTGGAGTGTTGCAGTAACGCTGGGCTTTTCTTGGATACTAGTGAGACCAGTTACAATACATGTAAAATCACCCTTCTGAAATATTGTTGAATCTTTTACGATTATATCGATTGCACTTTGTACCTCTGCTAACGCCACTTCAGGATTGTAAGAAGATAACTTGAAATTGGTATAGCATATCCCCAATGACTGTTTACTTTGTTTATCTATCAACACCTGGAAATCTTTTAATTCTTTCACTTTTTCAATTTCCAGTTTAACTTGGCTTTCCTCGTATTCGCTTCTATAATAGAAAATGGCTTTATATGCACAATCCGGAACCCTTGAAGTCTTATGGCTATTTTCTGTGAAGTACCCCTGAGCAATATATTCATTCGGTCTTGATATGAAAATTTGAATATCTTTTCCATCCACATGTAGAGTTTTCTCGTTTAAGGTGAGACAGACTGTAGCACAAATATTATTTTTGAACTCCAATGCCAATGACTTGTTGTCTTTTGTTTTGGTTTTCTTCTCAATAATATCCCCTTGAAGCTCTGGTATGTCTATTTGATCTAAGTATCTGTTGATGGATGAAGCCACTTTCAAATAATCGACCAGGTCAAAATCAATCCTGCTCACGATGAGTGTTCTGGCAACTAAAGAATCAACTGGATCAATTTTGGAAAGACCCTTTAATAAGTCACTACCATCAACAAGCATATCCTTTACTATTCCTCCTAGTTTGGTGAAATCAACAGGTCTAGGGTGTCCGGGCAAAGGAAACAAACCTGACAATTTTGCCCTTTGGGAAGATACTGCTTCAAAGCCAGCCGGTTTTTTGCCCCACATGGAGTCAGTATCGGTAATTTCTTCCAAGCTCTTCTTCTTCTCTAACTGTTGAAGTCTATTTTCAAATGCCTCTAGCTGTTTTGTGATCTCTTCTTTTGATGGTGGAGTATCGATTTTGGACGAAACCTCAACAGTGGGTGTGACATCCTCAGCTATAATCTGCTTGGGCTGATACGAGTCATAATTAGGCCTGTATCTGTCATGCCTATCTTGTGAGTTTCTATATCTTAAAGGCATCTGGTTCCCTCCTGTGCCAGAGGGTCCTCGTGAGAAGCCCTTGGCCCTCTGATGGTGGCTTCTGTGATACCCTTTGTTATTATTTTGGTTATTTGGAGCACTCCCATCACCGTAGTAATTTCTGGGACCCGAGTTCGTCTGGGCATTATCATCAGGGCCATCATTATAGGATCTTTTACTAGGTCTCTCGGTTGCATAATTATCCGATTCGTTGACTCTTTCCCTTGTTCTTGATTTTCCAGCATACGAATCATAACTATCTTGGTTTCTGCCTCTCCTTCCATCATTATAGGGGTTGGAGTATCCCTGTCCTAAATTTGTTAGTAATGCGTTTCAAGTTAGCACTTTCAATTACATACCTGGGCTGCTCATCACTATGGTGTTCAAAATGCGATGTGCGACTTAACTTCATAGACTCCATATGAGGCTATAACAAAACTTCTAGCTTTTGTACAATGAAGGTTTCGAGAATGATGAACTTCTATATTTTATCTATATATGAACTTTTATTTATTGAGTGAGTTACAACTCGTCGTGTTCGAAATCTGATTGTTCTTGCTTCTTTTCGAGTTGCTCGGTATCAGATTGCTTCACCGGGTTTGGCTCAGTATTTGAATTCTCCTTCCCTACGTCTTCGTCTTGTGTCTTCTTCTCCTCATCAATCTTCAGTTTGTCTTGTTTCAATTTTTCCCTAGTTTTTTTTTGATTTCTTCTCTCGATCAATTTATTAAGCTTACTCTTGAAGAGTTGTAATCTTTCTTTGTGTGATTCTTCAAGTAAGAGGACATCGGCGAACATTTGAACAATACTTTCAGATATTGCTTCGTACTTCTCAAAAAGCTCTCTCTTGGCTATTTGATTGAAATGTTTTTCATTCAATTGGGTGATATCTCCTAAGGAGGTCAACAATTCCTTGTACTGGCTTAATGTTTTATCTAAACTTAACATTTTGTCGTTGCCTTCACTCATCATTTTAAGCTTGGTACGATCGTTCTCTTTGTCGAAGTCGAACCCTTCATTGTCATACTCTTGCCTGACCTCACTTATTTCACTACCAAACTCCAACATTTTGCTTTGGATTTTCATCATGATTGAGGTTCCATCTTCATAAAGACCCATCAATGTCTTAAGAGAAAGATCTGTGGTAGCCATTTTCACAACGGCATTGATCTCGTCCTTTCTTATCTCAACTTGTTTGAGCTTTTCTTCGAAACTTGAAATACTTGAATCATCACTTTCAAAATCGAGCCACTCAAGTGTATCGCTTACAAATTCTCTGAGACTATCGATTGAAAGCTCACCTTGAACTGAATCCTCCTTTTCGTTGATAACATTACGTAACTCATAACAAGCAGCTTCGAGCCTGTTTTTGACATTATCCAAGAGGATCTTGGTCTGGTCTTGTGACTCCAAGTATTGGAATTTTCCCATTATCCTTTCCTTCAGTGGTCGGGAGATAGGTCTTATGGATGGGTAGCTTGGTCTTGGAAGTGGGATTGAAACAGGTCTTAAAACCTTTCTTGACTGCCTAGAAGACAATGTAGAGTTATTAAATTCAGTGGAATCAGTGGAGCCTCCGTCATCATCATTTACAATCTCTTCATTTTCTGGGTTTTGACCTTCCTTATTGAGAAGTTTATTGAAAAATCCATTATTTTCTTCGACACACTCAGATTCCAACTTTTTTAGGCTAAAAACCTTGTTATTGTCAAGCTCAAATGTTGCAAAGAGGTGCTTGGAATATTTCTTATCATCATTACATGTAAGGGAAGAGATCTTATCAGTCACGGCTTCAACATTATATCCCTTGAAATACCTGCCATCTTCATATAAATCTAATGAAATCTTGTCAGTTACGTCTCCAAAGCTGACTTTCTTGAGCTTCCCAATTACTGAACCCTTCTCGAAAATGATCTTTTCTTCTCCGTTAACATTCACTTCGTAATTGTGATATACTTTGTCGATCAACTTGAAATCTTTACTAGTACCAAATTGAGTCTTCTGCTTGAATGCCTTTTTGGTTGTACCAACTGCGCAACTTTCATCAGCATTTACTGTCTTTGCGATCTTTTCGTTACCTAAAAAGGTCGACAAGTGCTTTTGAACAAACGGAATTCTCGATGAGCCACCCACCAAAATCACTGACTCTAACTGCTCGATCGAAATATCTGTTCCGTGAAGGGCATCAATAATTGGCTTAGTTACTCTAGCCATATTATCCATGTTTATTTCTTCAAATTCTTCTCTTGTTACCACAGCCTTGAAATCATTATCATCAACTATAGATTCAATGCTGATATGGTAATCATTGTTGGCGGACAAAACAATCTTTGCCTTCTCCGCTCCCTCAAATAAACGAGACGCTGCTCTTGGGGGCAACTCGGTGTTTTCATCAAAACCTAATGAAGAAGCCATCTTTGCCATTAAAAGATTGTATACACTTTGAGTCAAAGTCTGGCCACCAAATGAAGAATCAAATCCAACATTTTCCAATTCTAATACAGTAGTCAAATTAGATAAAGGAGTCACAGAGAACAAAGTGGCCGTGGTAGAGCCTGCACCCAGGTCGTAAACCATGTAAAATCTTTTCTTGTTGTCGTAATCTTTTTGGCCGAATTTGAGATTAGATGTGTAGTCTACGGCAACAGCAGTACCTTCGTCCACCAAACCCAAGACGTTCTTGAACCCGGCAATTTCTAAGGCATCTAAATATGCTTGTCTTTGCTCTTGTCCCACGAAAGGCGACACAGAAATAGCAACATCATCAACGATTGCTTTGGCAGTATCATGACTATTAAGGTATTTGAGTGCTCTATTTCTCAATTCCTTCAATGTCATTGCTAATATTTCCTCGATAGTAAATGCATACGTTTGGTTGGTTAAACCTAAATCGAACTTGATAGCATTTGATCTGCTATCATCCTCTATTACTTTCAATCCAAAATGAGTGGCCAAGTATTCACTTACTTCTCTATCTCTATGAGCTTTACCTAATAAAGGTTTGATTCCGCTAATACAATACTGAGGAAATCTGGTGCATAAAGACAGGGCAGCCGTACCGTAAATTCTCTCTATCTCGTCTTTTTTTGATGGTCTGATGGAGATAGCCGAAAGATCTTTTCTCCTTGCTTCTTCAGTCAAAAGTATTTCGAATTGGACACCTGGTGCTAACATTACCGCTTTGGTAAACTGCTGCCCATAATCAACACCTAAAATGGCAGCTAAGGAAATAGCCACGAAATGAAGAACAAAAAAGAGTCTCATACTTCCAGTGTTGTTCTCTAATTATTCTGGGGACCTTGATTCAAGTATAATGTTATATGTGTAACTAATTGAGCTTACCAAAATCAGATTGGTCGACTTGTCCTTTTCAGCAAGTTTTTCTACCAACATATAATGTGCGACGATTAAAGTGAGAGTGTGATTAGGTATAGGTTATTTTGTGAATATTAGCAAAAATAAATGTAAAAAAATGACAAATTCATAGCTGTGTTAGCTTACAAGTTAACTGTAACTGTTTCGTATTCAAAAAAAAAAAAAGATAGAGTTGTAGATAAATTTATGTCTTAACAAATCTGATTTTGAATAAATTGTGAAATCCACAAACTAAAAGACTTCTTGTTTTCTTAAAAGCCTACTAAATTATTGTAAAAATAAAAGACAACAACACAGAGACTCCATAATATACATCTTACAGAACCTAAAACAGTTTCCTTATCTCTCGGGCTCTGGTATGTATGTCTCTTCTGCGAATTTACCAATTACGTGGTTATAAAGTCCCAGCTCCGCGGAGGTTAATATGCCACTTAATAGGTGAGAATAGATTTGGAGAGACTCAAACTTGGTGAAAGAGAAAGCCGAGAGCTCATCTACATGGTATTATAATTTTTTACTACTGATAGCTACTAAATGATGGAAAGATTCAAGAAACGGATTTCGTGGTCCTAGTGTTCCTCGGAAAAATTTTCCTATCTCTGCTCAACCCAGTACGCATGCACTATATAAAGTATAATTTTTTCTTTTCCTTTTTTACTCGGGTACTCGTGTCCCCTAACAATCACCTTTGCTCAAAGAACTAGAATTAATCCAAAGACCATGTCAGACGAAGTCGAAGCTAGCAAGATGTACATTTCGTACAACAATGTCCACCAATTGTGTCAAGAAATTGCTGATAAAATCAAACAATTCAAGCCTGACTTGATAATCGCTATAGGTGGTGGTGGTTTCATCCCTGCTCGTATGTTGAGATCCTTTTTGAAAGAGCCCGGTCAACCAAATGTAAGGATCATGGCTATCATCTTGTCTTTGTATGAAGATATTGAAACCTACGGTGATGCCGAAGAGAAACCGGGGACCACCGTTGTTAGAACTCAATGGATCGATTACAACCAATCTAAAGTAGATTTAGTTGGTAAAAACGTGTTAATCATTGACGAAGTTGACGACACCAGAACTACCTTACACTATGCTGTTTCTGAATTGAAGAAGGATGTTGCTGAACAAGCTGCAGCTAAAGGTGCTAAAGTGGAAGATACCAAGTTTGGTATTTTCGTATTGCACGATAAGCAAAAGGCTAAAAAAGCCGATTTACCGGATGAAATCATGAAGACTGGTAACTATTTTGCTGCAAGATCAGTCCCTGATTGCTGGATTGCTTACCCATGGGAGTCTACTGATATTGTCTACCATCAAAAGAGAGCCGAAGAGCAAGGTAATGACGTCTTTCTTCCTTCCACCACTGAATAGACGATAAGTAATTTAATTAAATTTTGTATCATTATTAATCCTAGTCAATCTCTATGTAATCCGGACTCCTGGAATGATTTTTTAAAGACGGATATTTGGAGTTCTTGTCTTTCCTCTTTTTGCCCAGTCTCAAGGATTGACCTTCGCCTGTGAATATTTCCTGGTTGCTATTTCGTTTATCTTCATCTGTTGGCTCTGGAGTAGGCAAAACAACAGGAAACCCGAAGAAAAGTTGGTTTTCTGGAACAGGGAACGGGACAGGTGTTGCACCGAGATCCAAATCGTCAACACTAAATTCTTTAGTTTTGGGTTCCTCAACAGCCTTTCCTGATAATTTCTGACCAGAACCTTGGAAGCTGTTACCACCCGAACCAGCAGCCAAGTTAGCATAATTTAAACTTTTAGCCATCGTAGCAGAACCAGCCCCTTTGTTTACACTTGATGGATCTATTGGTCTTGAAGTTGGAGCTTGCAGTCTTGGTTTATACTCCGGTTCTACGTATCCAACGGGAGGAGCAAAGTCTGTTTCTAGGTCAGTTTCGACTACACAAATACCCTTATGCCCAGACTCTGGCCTAGTTTCCAACACTTTGATACCATATATACTATCGTTATAATTAATTTCGATAACGTCATCCACAGTCAACGTGGAAAACTTTCTGAACACATTCTCTAAAACAGCTTTCGGATCAGAGATCTCAAGGAAATCAACTGATTGAGGTTCAATCTTAACAAATTTACCCAAAGGTAGATCACAGTTGGAGATTTGGATCAATTGGCCTGGTTGAAGTTCAAGAGTTGACATCATCCATTGAGGTAAGTAAACTCTTCCTTCTTCTGCAGTAAACTCCAATACACCACTATGTGTCCTTTTTTGATTATTTTCATTTAAAATTTCAAATAACATCGGATATCTTATATGTAACATGGTTAACTTATTCAAAGCTGAAGAGGGAAGGAAGATTTTACCACCATAATTGGCATCATCTTTCCTTATAGTATCAGACATCATGGCTATTGGATAGCACCTAAAGTAATCTTCAAATTTGGAATTCATAGGGGAGAAAGACGAGCCCCCAAACATGGCGGATCCAAAACCTGAAAACATTATATGGGATATATCGATATTTATTGCCTTCAAAAGTGCTAGTTTCGCACCGAAGATATTACAACTGATCTATATAAATAATGTCGTAAATACTTAAATTTGGCCATGAGCAGTGCGGATCTTATTAAAGGTTTCAAACACCTTACTTATGGTATCCTTCTGTTCTGGTCCAAATCTGCTGACAATTTCTTCGTAAGCTTGTGAATTTTGTTGTTGCAAGAACTGGAATTTAGTCACAAAAACTTCGTAGACATTGACATTGTCGATAGGGGTTTGCTTCATAGCTTCCAATTCGGCCTCTGCGTCGTACTCATCTGCGAGATATTCTCCTCCATATTCGTCTTCACCGTCTTCTTCGTTGATGAATTGTCTTACACCGTAGTCTTTGGATTGTATCTCTTGTCTTGTTTTTATGGCATGAGGTAAGACCTCAAGGTTGGACACCAATAAATCAGTTAACTCACCAATCAAGTCCAGGTCTTGTATTAAGCCCAAGCCACCATCACATAAGAGACCAACGGAGCACAAAATTTGCAACTTGCAACCGTAAACACTTTGGAAATCGTCAGAATATTTAATCCATAATTTGAAGAATTCTGGTGTGAATCCTTTTCCATTCAAAAACTGAAGGGTACTAATAGGATCAATGTAACTGGTTGTAAAAAAGACTCTGACAATAGATAATTCATGTAACATGTAACCATCAAAAGCATCTTGTGCAACTAAGCTTTCAAAAATGGAATAAATCTCTGGTAAAAAAGTGCCTAAAAATGGTTTGAATCTATCGTTTAATGCAAGTATTATCAACTCTAACAATTCAAAAGCAGAGTGGGCAAACATTGGTTCTACAAGATCACTACGCAAGACACCAAAACAAATAGTAATCAATGACTGAACATGTTTGTTTTCTATTGTGACAGCAGAAGGAGTGAATCCATAATAGATAACGGATTCGAAGAATGGTGTATAACTGTCATAGAACTCATAGGCATATGTATCAAAAGAGGCAATACAAATGTCATAGAGTTCCCACATTAACGAGGAAACAGTTTGAGTATTGAAGATCAAACTTTCCAAAATTTCAAGTACCTCCGGTAAGAATGTTACTTGAGCGTTTTCGATGACAAAGATGACCAGTTCTTTCAACACATTTTCCAAATTAGCCGCAACGGAAGAAGAATTAGACATGGCTACCACCAAGGTGGTAATAGTCTTTAAAATACCACTAGCTTGGTATTCTTTATCAACATCGAAGTTGTCTCCATTACCACCAGATTGCATCTCCAATAACTCATTTGCAGTACGTAAAAATTGTTCAGACAAACGTGCAGATAAGTCTTGAGCGTACGGCTCAAGACTGGATGCGAACTTATCAACAAAAGACTCCATTACACTAGTCAATGTATCACTTTCAAAAGTTTTAGTCATTTCGATCAAGGTACCCATTAATTGTGGGACTTGAGGGGCAATGTGTTCGGCTACAGCATCATTATCAACTAATGTACGTAATGCATCAATGGCGGTTAAACGGATGGGGAGGTGTCCTTCCTTTTGAAAGCAGTTAATAACACCACCAAAAATATCTTGTAAGATGTTTGTGTCGTTATAGGTGTGAATGAACATAGCTAAAGTATCACAAGCTCTTGCTGTTAAATAAGGTGCTTTAACAATAGTCTCATCCGACAACTCTGGATACACATAAGTATGGATCATTTGATCTATTTGACCATATACAGGCGAATTCTTTCTGGACAACTTGTAGGAAATGGTGGCCAAGATACGAAGAGCGCCTTCAACTTCTTTGGCAGCAGCTGGGTCATCACGGTTTTTTTGCCTTCTATCGAAAACATCACTTATGACACTGAGAATTAATTGAGATGTTTCCGAGAACTTCTTGGATGATAACCGATAAATGAAACTTATAGAAGCAACATCAGAAGTATTACTTTCTCTATTAATATCAAAAAATCTTCTGAAATATTCTTCTGGATCATCTTCGTACAACTCAATGGTTTCATCTGTGGCATTCAAAGTAGGCAAGATGACGTGTTTAATAATAGCCTCCATTTCACTACTAATCAAAGCCCAAGCCTCATTCTCAATCAATTGTTCCAAGAAAGAAATCATATGATACAAGGATCCTTCCGACAACCAGATTCTTCTATTAGACCAGTTTTCGATGATGGACCAATACACATTTAAGATTTCGGGAACGAAAGTCGACAAGAAGAACTTAGCAAATTGGTTATTGGCTTTGTCCCTGGTGCTAAAGCCTCCCCCGTGACGACTCAACAATCTTTGAAGATTACCAAAACACCATTTAACAGCTTTGATTCTTGGATTCATAGCTCTTTCATCCAAGTTGTCTTCCTTCATGACAGAATCAGGCAAGGGTTTGTTAATTAACATGATTTGGTACCTGCACCATTTACTGAGGTTATTTTGATCTTGGATGTATGTGGGTAAGACAGAAAACGTTGTGAATTTGAAAATTTTGACGATTAAATACAACAATTCATCACTTACGGCAGAATCATTGTTCAACAAATTATCTACCAAGTTTTCAAGGGGTGGAAATAACTCTCTAGTTATATCTTCCAAGATAGGATTAGAGCTATCAATACTTGACCATCTATAGGCTCTAGTATATTGGTATAAAGTTATCAAACCCGCATTGATTTGGTTGGCATCGCCAGATTCCAACAAAGTCTTGATAATATTGTTAAGTTCTTCCCACTTTTCACTATTCACAATACTATGAACGGCTATTCCTAATTGTGATCTGATTCTACTGTTTTTGTTCGTTTTAACTAAAGTTTCGATCAACTTGCTTTTGATAATGGGTTTCTCATTATCATCGATGGCAATATTAGCATATTTATCATCGGTCGATACCCAGTGATTTGAAATTCTGTTCTTGAATAAAACAGATGCACTAATTTGAACACCCAAAGAGACTTGAGGCTCAGTGCATAAATCAAGTAAATAGGCAGTGAATCCCGGTTGTTGTTCAAATAGTCTCAACTGGTTTTCACTTTCCTTACGTAACTGGTAATTACTTGCATCCAAAGTACCTGCCAAAGCCTTCAATAAAGTATCTTTATCCATTGCAAGCTAAACGATTTTATCTTGAAGCTAGAAAAAAAAATTTTGAAAAGAGCGACTCTACGAGTTATATACAGGCAAACCTAGGTTTAAGTAATTACAAAGAAGTGTCTAAAAGGAAAGAGATTCATAATGTCTCTAAGTATGGGAATACACGGTTTTCAAACAAGCAACAATTTTTATTTTGGTGTGATAGCTCTGCCGGAAAACAGGAGTGATTTAACTTTGGAGTGAAATTTACCAAGGTGATTGTCAGATTTATTCTGTAACTATATTGTATCAGATTCATAGAAATGATAATAAACGTAAACTTCCGATCATAACGCGGACATAGAGTCTGTTACGGCACATGTTTTCAACACCTAGTTTAAAAGCAATGAACCTCTCTCCCAAATCCCTCCCTTTCAACTCATGTGTGCCCTGACCACTGTTCCCGCTCCAAGTGAAAAAAAAAAGTATTCGAGCAGACTTTATCAAACATGACTGTAACTGAAATAAAGGGCTATAAAATATTGCCTATAAGGATATCCAACAATGAAAATAGACACCACATATTTTTCAAGAAGCATGAAATGAGATCTGGTATTGGAAAAGAAACAAGATCCTTATTTCTATGTAATCTACCTGTTGCATGCAATGCTAATGTGCTAAAGATGTTATTCCAACAAATCGCTATAGGGGCTACAATGGAATCATTTACTCCTAGTTACCTTACAGAATCAATAGAGGATGTGTTTCTTGACTTGTCCAAGCTTACTTCTGATCTTGAAATCCAATCTGAGGTCGATGAAAATAGCTCTAAGCTTCCGAAAAATTGTGGGATCGTCACATTCATAGATAAATCTGCTTTTCAATTGGCAATGACCAAATTAAAACAAATCAGCTATGATGAGAAGCCTGTTGATTGGCCATTAGAGAAGTCCAAGTTTGGTTCTAAATATTTCCTTGAAAAATATCATTCTAGCGTATTAGACGTCGATGCGTTAGCTACTCAAGTAAATCAAGCTTTAGAAGACTTTGATAGAGCTGAACAGGAATCTATGGATAACATCAGGAGTCAAAGAGAATTAGTAGATGAAGACGGTTTTACCTTGGTAGTCGGCCCTCAAAGAAAAACCAGGGCTGGTATTCTTGACCAACAAAAGCAGGCGTCTATCAAGGCAGAATCCGACAAAGCACAAGCAAGGATGCATAAGAAGGAGAAGGATGATTTCTATAGATTCCAATTAAGAGAACGTAAAAAGGAAGAGATGAACGAATTATTACATAAGTTCAAGATAGACCAAGAAAAGATCAAAGCCATGAGAGACAAAAAGAGATTCAGACCTTATTAAAGCCAGGAGACTTTACTTGTACATTATAAATCTTCATATAGCATCTGTAAATCTAATTTCACATATCTCAAAACATTGTGCGAATAAAAGCTATAGAATATCAAGTTATAGAATGGGTAAAATTAAGACTACATCTTTACTGGAAACAGATATGGATGAAAACGCTTTAAAGATTTATAAAGACTACTTCTTTGATTCAGAGGTAACCGAGGATTTCGACATTTTATCCACCATTCGCTACGACCCTAGTCTTTCTACTAGGAGACCCATGACAGCAAGCGACATCTGTTTAGATAACTTCTTCTTGTTAAGTAGCCACATTCAGAGGTTACAGTTCACAATCGACTTTTTCAAGCATAACGATGAAGATTCTTTGGATATAGATCAGCAACTAATACTATTGAAGTTAATTGAAGCTATACATGAAAGCAAAGCTTCTTTAAGCGAACCCTTAAGGATTAGGCTTTTGGTTTCATTGGGAGGAGCCGTGAATATAGAACTTTTCAAAACAAATCATAGAACGAACCTATTATTGGGATTACAAGCTAATATACCCGAAGAAGAGATTTGGGACGTTTACATTGATACTAACCTTTTAATGATTTCGCAATTTACCTCATTCAAAACTACCCACAGACCACACTATAATGACGCTAGAAATAGATGTTTGCCTAATGAAAGAGAGGGAATGGAAGAAGTTGTTATTGGAAATATATCAGGAATGTTGATGGAAGGTTCAATCACAAATGTTTATTATAGAAGAAGCGGGAAATGGTATACTCCAAGTTTGGATTCAGGGTGCTTGTGCGGTGTAACGAGACGTTTCTTATTGGAAAAGAATTATGTTGAGGAAAATAATATCGACTTACTGGAAGTGAAAATTGGAGATGACCTTCTATTGTCTAATGGAGTAATTGGCTTGGTAAGGGCAAGAGTCAAAGCAATTATTTAATCATGAATCTATTAAATATATCTAATTTAAGGGAATCGGTTTGTTTTTTAGCTCACTAAATCCTTTATTTCAGAATCAGTATAGCCCATTATAAAAAGAATATCTGCCAATGATTTTGTATTTAAACGAGAAGGAGCCACTTCCTGTACCTTTGGTTTAGCATTCCAAGCGACACCAAAGCCTGCAGCTTCCATCATTTTCAAATCGTTTGCGCCATCACCAACAGCAACTGCATATTTTGGATCAATTTTGTGCTTCTTTGCAATTTGGATCAAAAGTTTCGCTTTCATTTCTGAGTTCACAGGCTCGCTGGAAACTGTTCCATTCAAAATATTATTCTCATCAGTTCCCAAAATGTTAGCGTAAGCGTAATCTAAACCCAAAACATTTTTGATATGCTCAGCTAGTTGAAGGAATCCTCCAGAACAAACAGCCATAATACAACCTTTTTTCTTCAAAGCTTTGCACAACTCGATAGCACCATTTGTAATTTGAATTTTGAGCTTTAGCTCTTCCCAAATTGTTGTTGAGTCTATTCCCTTCAAGAGTGATACTCTTTGTTTCAATGATTCCGTGAAATCTATTTCACCGTTCATGGCTCTTTCAGTAATGACTGCAACTTCTGCTTCTATATCAGCATATGCAGCAATCAACTCAATGACTTCCTGATAGATCAAAGTGGAGTCCATATCGAAGACAAACAACTTTTTGTCTTTCCTGAGTTGAGCTTCTTGGAAAATTACATCATATGCACATTCTTTTTTAAAGTTTTCCTTAATGAAAGTATTAACATCTAATGGACTAAAAGTGGACGTGAAAAAATCGACAGCCCGTGGGGAAAGTCTAGTCTTAGACGATATTGTCAATTTGAGCTGACTTGATACGATTCTTTCGAATGTCTGAATAGCTTCGTCGGTTAAAGCATCTCCATGGGAGATAACTGTTAAAACGTGTGAGTTACTCATAATCTGATTCACTTGAAAATTACACGCTGCGAGTCAAATCTTGCTTATGTAGAATGGTAATATGGACGTGCACTTGAATTCCCCATACCCAAATGGGTGTTTTTTTAACACCACCGTTAATCATACTTGTAATTAGTATTCACCTACTACTTCTCTTTCGAGCTGCTATACTAATACACCCAACTGTGCTGTATTTCTATTCTCTGTATGACTCAACCATTTCGCAGTCTTGTATACTAGCTTCTTCTACGGTCAATACTTAGGTTTCTTTAAAAATAGGTATTATATTGAAATAGATAACTATACTTTATGTACAAGACTGGTCATCCGTTAAATCATAACCCAATCTCAAATCGTACTCGCTTAAGCCGATTCCACCTCCAAGTTTTTCAAAGTTGCACATATAATTCTTGAACTTTCTATCAGCCATGCTATTCATTTCTTGCCAATAGACGTCATGGATATATTCAAAATCGAGTAAGCCACCGAATTCTTTATCCAATTGTTCTCTTGGTACAAAATCCTCAAAAGGTTGATCATAAATGGTCTTCAGTCTCGTGTATGGATCAATGAAAGGACCCACGACTTTAAAAAATGTATAACCAATCCAAGGAATGTTTGTAAATAATCCTCGTCCAAGTCTCTCCGGATAATGGTGTTGTAAAATGTGTAAGACTTGTTTAGATGTGGATATAGAAGGAAATTTGGATGATAATTTTAAATGAGCTGGTGCAGCTTTGAAATCAGTCATTAGTGCCAATGTGTCTTGCCCTGGGGGCATGAAATGAATAATACGTTCCAACATGAACACTAAATGTTGCACCTGTCTTATAGAAGCACTAGTATTCTGATAACCATTTCTTAAATATAAACATGGTCTATTATCGTTATCATAGCCAATCATTAAGTTCTTACCAGTTATATTCTCTGGTTCAACCAAGTCTTTTGTGATACGTACTTTGTGATCAGTAACTCCTTCAATATAAACAAGTCCAAATGTACGCCTCCAGACAATGGTTTCTTCAATACGTTTAATGGCAGCATCAACCTTCCATTTGGTAGCTCTTAAATATCTAAGAAAACATTCTTTGGTCAACCATGCCTTCTCATCACGGGTGATAGGATGGTCAATAGCATTTTCATGATCGCTAACAGGAATGCCATGTTTTATATACTCTTGAAAGTGCTGTAAAACTTGATTGTACTTTTCTTGTTCCTCCTCGTTTGGGTCCAATTCCGGTTTTTTGATGGGCTTAATTGGTGTGTTGAAAGGAGTATAGCATTTAATACTTCCCTTTTTCCCTGTAGAAGTATTCACGCTTGATGCATCAGTGGTCTTCGATGTTATTGACGCAGAGTCACAGCTGGCATCTAAGCCATCCTCTTCATGTCGCCTTCTAAAAATATTCATCTTGGATCTTTCCCGCGTTTTTCAAATTAATAATATGGCCTACAAGATTGAACTGATCTCTGAACCAAGCTCGACTGAAACTCCGCTTAGCATTCATGACTTGAAAACTATCCTTGAAAAAGAATTGAAAGCGGATGACCTCAAGAATTTTCAAAATAATCTTTTGAGTCAACTATCTAAGAAATCTTCCAAACACAAATTCATAGTACAGTCAACTAGTATACAGTTACAGGACACTTATGTTGACTTGAACATCGACGCTAAATTTGGAGCCTCCTGGGAGCTGGAGAAAGATGGGTTCATAAGCGTGAAGATCAATAAAAAAATGGGAACGGATGTTAATACTGAAAAAAAAAAGGAGTCACAAACTCCTAATCCAGTACCGCAAAGAAGCGATAGTGTGGGACATATTATTGATGGGTACGCTACTCCGAATAGCGAAATGGGTGAAAGTTATTTAATTTCAATCTTTTGGATTTACGTCGGTTAAAGAATCTATAATACAGTATAACATATAATACATAAATCTGTTCAAACCATATCCAAGTTACTTTGAAGAGTCTGTAACTTTTCATTGAACTCTAAAAGGGATTTAGAGCCCGCAGAGACCCTCTTCAACTCTTTATCGAGTATCAGCATCATTTCAGCTGTCTTATCGTCCTTATCAGGTACGAACTCGGCACTTTGATTTAAAGGTGCACCTAATTTCAGTAACGAATTTTCGTTGTAGTTTATTTGCAATTCTTCCTTTTTGTCTTTCATCTCTTGGAACATTTTCTTCTCATTTATATTTACTGTTTTTTTGAAATCCTTTAAATATGTTGAATCCGATCCATAGCTTAATTCGAGCTTATCATAAGTGCTCTCTAAGTCATGGAGCTGTTTGAGTTCTGCCAGTAAATATGTTTCAAGAAAGTTCTTCCTCCGGTTCATTAGATCGAAATTGAATAAATGCTGATTTTCATCAGTACTAGAGCTTACATTGTGCATAGAGGATTTCTTTGGAAATTTTGTCTTTTGCAATCTTTTAAAAAAAGAAGCTTCCCTATCCAGAGTCCACGATCGAGCCAAGAAATCTCGGGCTAGTCCTGACTTTAAAGATGCAGATGACTGCCCGTTGGGAACAATGACTTCATATCGCTCAACAGCTTTAAGGAGAGATATTTCGAGTATCTTGGATAATTCTTTCTTTGCTGTATCATCCAATGGTTCCCAGGATTCAGAAATTGTCTTATTTGTAAGCCTCCTTTTTTGAGTTTCTATTTGTAAAGAGTCAGGGTCGTATGGTTTGTATTGTGCTTTTCTTTTTAGGAATGCTAATTGATGATTATTCTGGTGATCCACAGTCTGGTCAGGAGCAGGGGTTCCTCCTACTATAGTATTTCTTGTTTGTGACTCAAATGCTTTTTTGGCTGTTGTTTCAGTTCTTTGGATAGCCGAATTTTCAATGTTCAGCAGCTTCGATCCATCTGTCGGGGGTCGTTCTGGGGAGTCACCCATTCCATTATATTTAACAAGGCCTTCATTTTCTTCAGGGATTGAAGATTTTGTGGCATTACCTTTTATAATTTCATTACGGCTTCTCTCCAGGATATCAAGGGTATTGTGGTCAGGTATTTCATTCATAATTCATCGCATTCAAAATACATAAATACATAAGACTTCGCGTAATTTTAAAGTTCTTTGTCTAGTGTCACTTTTATAAGCTCTTCAGCATACTGGTAATGCTTGAGAACTTTGTCCACACTAATATGGAGCATCTTAGCAAACTTTTTAAACAAGATGTCTTCGATTACATGAATATCCTCGGGACATATTAAGCTTAAATCATCAGTAGTGTAACTCTTAAAGAAAGGATTAAGGTCAACTTCTTCAAATGTATTAGGTACATCTGCATCTTCCGTACTATTAAAAATCTGAAGTAACCTGTCCATCATAATGGCGTTTTGGTGATTTTGTTTCGATTTATCATTTGTTGCGTGCTTTAAAAAGGCATCATTGAGGTAATTACAGTAATTATTAATCTTTGAATCACTCCAACGTGCTAGGCTGTAAATACTTTCTCTACTAGACCTACTAAGGAAATCTAACAGATCATTTTCTGGGTTGACATTTTTAAGATTATTGAGCCATTGACGGTAATCTATCTTGTTGCTCAAATAAATAAAATGAATTTTTACGACGATTATCATAAACGACGATGCAAGCACATCTGGGTAAATGTCATACTTTTTTCTTGGGTGACATTGCTTAGGGAATATGAATTTAATATTGAGTTTCTTTAATAAGTTGTGAAGAATGTAGAAAAGCTCCATTGAATTAGGCAATAGAAGTGTTTCAAAATACGTCTTGAGGAAGTAGGGATAAAAATACAGTGGACCCTTAACGCATTTAGTAATCTGAAGTTTCTTTCCAACTCGCTTATACGTGCCATAAAGCATATCTTCAGAAAGGTGTCTAGGTTGTAATGCAGCGTAGTATTCTGAACCTAACCTGGACAAATATGAATCAGGAATTGCGTGATGAGTTCGTAAGAGAGGAATCTTATTGTTTGCAATAAGCTGCAATAGGTCACTCATATACACGGGAGAATGATTCAATTCTAATAAGGAATAATACAAAACACAAACAGTATCCAACACAGAAGGTAGTTTACTTTTCTGTTTTATTTGAAACCGCTGACTCCCTGATCCATCAGATATGGTGTTTTCACGGAGGAAGGATTCAAGTAATCTAATCCAGTTCAATTTCACTATTGTTACTAATTCTTTTTCTATCTCAATATCGCCATTGAACATTTCATCAACTATCTTTTTTAATTGAGCTCTTAAAATAGCTTGGACTGATTTCAAAACAAGCTCTTTAGCCTGAGAACCTGTAGCTTTTTTCACTGTTTTCTCCTTCACATTCAGAGAAGATCTATGAACCAAATCACCAGCTTCATTTACCCTCATTTGCAACCTACGAGTTTGAGTGAAGTCTCCATCATCGTCATTTATCTCTATATCTCCTTCTAGAACATGACCATATTGGCAAATCTTTTGACCATCAGACGATGTATATAAACGGGAAGGGCAATTATCTATCCCGCATACGGGACCTTTTATCCACGCTTGGGACATTTATATGAATACAGAGATGCGTGCGATGGAAATTCAAGAGACGCGAATCGAGCGTGAATAATTACGCAATATTTTGATACAAGATGTTAGATTTGAAACAGAGGCCGGACTTTAGATAAATTCATACTACCTCTGTTAAAAAATTCTTGGATTAGTGAGAAGTCGGACGTGTATAAAGAAAAAGAGGTGCAGCCGTGACTATTATACGGTGTAAACTCCGAAATTACACTGTGTTTCAAACTCCGCAATTCTTTGCCTCCCACGAACTCCACCAAGCAAAAAGATCATTAAGGTCTCGGTGATACGCTAGAGAAACCGTTGAGCAAAGACCCAAAGACTTGTGCTTCTCCTCTCAACCCTAAAAAAAATTTTCAATTCCACAAATGAATAATAGGGCCCTCTTTGGTGGAACTTGCAAGCAGTGTCATAGAGTCTAACAAATTTATTCATTGAGCTCCTAATAGTTGTTCAGTTATTGCTACGGAGAAACACTACCGTATTAAGCTCTCTACTCTACCACGCTGAACCCGGACTTCCCTCTCTTCCCAGAATGGTTAAACTGTAAAAACATTAATTTCGGTGATTAGAAACTCTTGAACAACACATGAACGACAGCACCTGGCGGTCTTGCACCTTAGCCCCACTCTAGACTGCTTACTAAGAGTGTGCTCGAGCAGGACGACATGGACTAAGAGTGCGATCGAGTGGGATATGCGTAACTAAGAAGCCGATCGAATGGAGAACACTGAGAGCGGGATTTTCTGCAAAAGGGGTCGATTTTTTGACATGCCCAAAGCGGTAGAAAGAAGACCCGAAGCCCATTATGTCTAATGCAGAAGCAATTTCCACATCTATATCTTTCCCGGGTTCGGGTAGACATATATTGGCTGCCTCGTTTTAACAGCCGACTCTTCCTTCTTTTGAACCCTTATTTAATGCGGTAAATGAGAATAACCTTAACTCCCAAAAGGCCACACACTTCTTCTCCATTTCTCAGTCCCAAAATAGACGTCACCTTTTCGGAGTTAAAAGCAACTTTGTCCGAATTTAGTTATTTTTTTTTTACAAAAAAACACTGTCGCATCCCCAGTCCAGGCTCTTCTCGCCGATACTGGTATATAAGCATAAATTTGGTTGGGACCACTTGTGATGAGTTCCCCTCATCTTTTAGCTCCGAGTTTTTTGAACTATAAAAGGGAGCCAAGGCCCACAAATTCACATACTTTACCAAGCAATCATGTTTAAGTCTGTCGGAAGAACCTTGGTTGCAAACCAAAAATCAGTTGTCAATCAAATTAGATTGAATTCTTCTTTACCATTGAAAGTTCCAATTACTTTACCAAATGGTGTTACTTACGAACAACCAACTGGTTTGTTCATTAATAATGAATGGGTTTACCCGAAACTGAAAAAGACTTTAGAAACTATTTCTCCATCTACTGAAGAAGTGATCACTGAAGTTTACCAAGGTCTTGAAGAGGATGTCGATGTCGCTGTTGAAGCTGCTTCCAATGCATTCAAGAACAGTGGCTGGGCCACTGGTGATCCAATGGTCAGAACCAAAGCATTGTTCAAATTGGCTGACTTGTACGAAAAGAACTCTGAAACTTTAGCTTATATTGAATCTTTGGATAATGGTAAAGCTATTAATGATGCTAGGGGAGATGTTCAATTAGCTGCCAATTGTCTTAGATCTGCTGCAGGTTGGGCTGACAAGGTGAGTGGTGAATTGATTGAAACTGGTGATTCTTACCTCAATTATACCAGAAGAGAGCCAATTGGTGTCTGTGGTTCTATTGTTGCTTGGAATTTCCCACTTCTATTATTGACCTGGAAGTTGGGTCCAGCTGCTGCCACTGGTAACACCATGGTTTTCAAGTCTGCTGAAGCTACTCCATTATCTGCTTTATACATTGCTCAATTAGTTAAGGAAGCTGGTTTCCCACCTGGTGTCCTTAACTTTGTTACTGGTTTAGGTAAGACTGTTGGTGCTAGACTCACTGAACACCCTGATATTAGAAAGCTTTCTTTCACTGGTTCCACGGCTGTTGGTAAGAATATTATGAGAACTGCTGCTGACTCCTTGAAGAAGGTTACTTTAGAATTGGGTGGTAAATCCCCAAATATTATTTTTAAGGATGCTGACATTGATACGGCCGTTCAAAATATTGTTACCGGTATTTTCTACAACACTGGTGAAGTTTGTTGTGCTGGGTCCAGATTGTACATTCACGAAGATGTCTACGACGAAACTATTTCTGCTTTGGTTGAGAAGGTGAAGACTATTAAGGTTGGTAACCCATTCGATGAAGACACTCAGATGGGTGCCCAAAACTCAAAGGCCCAATTCGATAAGATTTTGAAATATATTGACATCGGTAAAGAAGAAGGTGCTAAGGTTATCACTGGTGGTGAAAGACACGGTGAAAAGGGTTTCTTCGTCAAGCCAACTGTTTTCGGTGATGTTAACGAAGACATGCAAATTGTTAGAGAAGAAATCTTTGGTCCTGTTGTTACTGCTACCAAGTTTAAGGATGTTGAAGAAGTACTTCAATGGGCTAACAATTCTGAATATGGTTTGGCCGCTGGTGTCCACTCTAAGGACATCAATAACCTTATTAAAGTTGCCAGCAGATTAAAGGCTGGTACCATTTGGGCTAATACTTACAATGACTTCAATGCATCTGTTCCATTTGGTGGTTTCAAGCAATCTGGTTTCGGTAGAGAGATGGGTAAAGAATCTTTGGACTCCTATACTCAAACCAAGGCCGTCAGAATTAAGCTTGCTTAATTTAGTTCCCAAAAATTTATTCAATAACTATATAATTCAATAAAGAATTGATCGATGTAATTAAGCGTGTAATTAAGCGTAACCCTATTTGTACGCCATGGTACAATTGAAACTGTTTTTTTTTTATCTAAACTACACGTTTTCCTAAATTTCTAGTCAACGCTTCTCTTAACTATTCCCTCATTCGAGCTGCCTACTCAGACTATCACATTATATCCAGAATATACCAATGTTTGACTGTAGATCTGACTGGTATTACTGAAAATCTATATTCTGAACTGCTGGGTGCTATGTATATACGAGTTAACACCAGTCAAGAACCTCGACATAGACTTATTATTCAGGCTCTAGCTTATTCCAATTTTCAAATATTTTAATTCACGATCTACATATAAAAAAAATGAAGGCATTATTTGTAGAAAACAAGAGAATGGGGGAGAAATTTCCTACCCAGCTCAATAATTTCACAAGCGTGTACGTTTTCAGCTATGAAAATTAAAAATAAAGCGAATAGCTTTGTGTGGTTGCACAGGTTACAAATACCCTTCTCTTTGTTTTTTGTCTCATACCACAAGGAAGCACACTCTAGTATCGCGATCTCACTTGTCATGTGACCATAGTGACTGTTTTTTTTACGTCAATGACATCCACACGACTTTTGATATTTTTCACTGAGAAAAATTTTCTACGCACACATCTTTGTTAGTCTAAAAACTTTTCAAATTTTATTTGATTAATTATTTTAATAGTACAGAAATATCATTAAAATGGTATGTTGATCCTATGTCCCAAAGTGTATCGTTATCAGATGGTGTATCACGTATACGAACATGTCTACTTCCTATTTACTTTCTTTCTATAACTGTTAAGAGAGCATCCTTTATATCATTATCTGTCCAATAAATTGAATAGGACATTCTATACCTAGCCTTGATTCGGGGAGTATCTATTCATAAATGTTATGGTTCAAAAGGGATCGTCAAAATGTATCCTCTTTTCAATAGACTATTCTGTGATTAATCTTCAAATGACTACACCTTACATTACCAATAAATTACTAACAATTTTTAGAGTGACGCCGTTACCATCAGAACTCGTAAGGTTATTTCAAACCCATTATTAGCCAGAAGACAATTCGTTATCGACGTTTTGCACCCAAACAGAGCTAACGTCTCAAAGGATGAATTGAGAGACAAGTTGGCTGAAATCTACAAGGCTGAAAAGGACGCTGTTTCTGTTTTCGGTTTCAGAACCCAATTCGGTGGAGGAAAGTCTACTGGTTTCGGTTTGATCTATCAATCCGGTGCTGACGCCAAGAAGTTCGAACCAAACTACAGATTGGTCAGACACGGTTTGGGTGAAAAGGTTGAAAAGCCATCCAGACAACAAAGAAGACAAAAGAAGAACAGAGACAAGAAGATCTTCGGTACTGCTAAGAAGGCTGCTAAGAAGGCTGCTAAGAGAAATGCTGATTAGATTAATTAATATTATAATAATTATAAGAATAAGTTCTTTCTGTCATCAAAAATAATTATTTTCTAAACGAAAAGTCAATATATATCTTCATGTAATATATTTTTATTGTAATTGCCACTATCAGGCTAACTGTCTACTTCTTGATCTTGCTATTTTATTATTTCTTTTGATAAGTATCTCATCTCATTACCATCATTTCAAATTTGTAAATATCGCATTTTGCCAAATTTATTACTATGTCTGAACGAAAGGCAATAAATAAATATTATCCACCTGATTATGACCCATCAAAGATTCCAAAAATCAAGAAGAACAAAAATGAAGTTATAAAAGTGAGACTACTGGCTCCATTCTCTATGAGATGCTTAAAATGTGATGAATACATATCGAGTTCTCGTAAATTTAATGCAAGGAAAGAAGATACTAAAGACAGATATCTAGAGATAAAGATTTTTAGATTCCATATTCGTTGTCCAATCTGTAACAATCATATACTGTTCAGAACTCACCCACAAGTTGGAGGGTTCGAACTTGAATCGGGCGCTAAAAGAAATTTTGAGCCTAAAAAGAAGACTGATGTACCAATCAATGAGACAGAAGATCAAATTCTTGAAAGGTTGTTGAGGGAGGATAAAGAGGATAAGAGATACCAAGACTTAAAGACACATAGAAAGAAAAATCCATTTTGGAAAGAAAATACACTGGAAAATGGTTCGGAAGGTTTCGAGGAAAAGCTAGGAGGTAAGTTAGAAGAACAGCAAAAACAGCATGAGATAAGCGAACATTTGGAGTATTTGCAAGCCAAGAATGCTCAACTACTTGCAAAAGAGGCGAAGCTCAATGATAAATCGCATCATGATGGCGGGAAAGAGGCTGAAAGCATCTCAAAGGAGGACAAACTTGCATCAGACGCATTTCAGAAGTTCAGTTATCAACAGAAAAGAGTATTACCCCAAAATGGCCCATTGTTAATCAAAAAGAATAAAACAACTTTGATAAGAAAAGAATTCAAGAAGCCGAATATATTATCCAACTACCAATCCTCAGATGAGGACTAAAGACATGCATGTAATCTTTGTATACTATTGTACTATATTAATTATAATAAAAATCGTTTAAAGTACCAGTGATGTTGAGAGGTGGCTCTACTTGCTCGTGGTATCCTTTTTGAATCTTAACCAAATGATTGATTAAAAGGTTGATTTCATTTTTATCTATGTCTTTTCGACAAGCGCATATACCTCTGATAAACTCGACAGAACAGTAGTAAAAGTCTGGCAAAACGTAACTTTCCCAGATTTGAGGTATGTCATCCATAGGGTTACCACAGGTGGCAACATCAGCTAAGAGCTCTAAAGCTCTCAAACTATTCACCAAATATCTTGCATCCTTTCTGGTGAACAAATGCAGGAGGCCATTGAAAAAAACGGATGCATCCCTATCGACCGATTTTCCAAAGGACTGGAATCTTTTGGTTGCAGAAGGGTCAATTTTTTTACCATCACCATGAAGAATATTCTCCACACCTATCCTTATATATGCAGCAATAAATGTATCTAACAAGACATTAAAGGTAACCAGGTATATATCATAAGTAGTATAGCCCCTCAACTCTTCCATATATTCACCGATTGTTTCAACAATTCTTTGAGCCATAGACTTTTCTTTGGTAGGATCTTCATCGTCATCCTCGTACCATTTTTTACTGAAAAGTTTTGAAAACGCAGGGTATAAATCATTCAATATTATATCAACAATAGTTCTGATTATTTGGGCGTTTAACTCCGTACTGGGAGTCACAGTATCTTCAAAACTCTGCACAATACTTCCTTGGTATGTTGTGTGAACTTTGTCTCTATAAATAGGCAAAAACTTATCTTGTAGTCTATCAGTATTAATTTCAAAGGTGTTTCCCAATGCCGCTAAATATTCAATTAACCCTTCTTTTGAAATTTCTGATAATTCTTGTTGGGACATCTCATCAAGATTCACTACAGGACCTGCCTTTGTTCCCCTAAACAACCTTCTTGTTTTACTTTCTTTTATTAAATAATTTTCATTGTTGTAGATGGACATGTAACTGTCGAACTCTTCATCAATAATTTCTTGATAGCTCAAAATTCTCTTAATATAACAATTTGACCAACGTTCTATAACACCAACCAATATCTTCCCGTATCCGGAATCTGCAGCTACGTCCGCTTGTTCCTTCAACATAGTCAACGGTGTTTTGAAGTCAGGTAAAACGTACACCGGAGTTTCAATATCTAGCATAATAGGTTGATCCTGAGTATCTTCGTCTTCAATTGCTTGATGGTAATTATACAAATCCGGTGGAACATCTCTCGACTTGAATGCCTTTGCTTCTTGTTGAATTAAATTACCATTCCATTCTTCCATCTTCGTCGTAATAACACCCAAATAATCATCCAAAACTACATTTTTTAAGTCTTCACCAATAATAGACTTTTGTTGAGGTTTTATCACAGACTTTCTCTTTGAAGTGTTGTATTCATTCATCGAGTGAAGTGCTGTTAAAAACTTATTATAATGACTATCATATGCTAAAATCTTCAATAAATCTTCAGCAGGAGGTTCTGTTTTAATGATGTCCATGGTGAAGTTATGAAGTCTGTTGTAGTAAACGTTTTGGATGAAGTTGTTCAACTCCCAACTTTTTGGGAAAATATGACTCAAAGTTTCATTAACAAACATTAATTCATCTTCTAGCCAGTTAAGATTATCGTAAACAAGCATTCTATCATGATTAAAATGTTCAACACACTTATCAAAGGTTTCTATTAAGCTACTTTCCAATTTGTCATAAAAGAATTTCTTATAGTTTCTCTTCTGTAACCTAACTTGACTATAATTTATATTCAATCGGTTTGAATTTAATCCCAACTTCTGTTGTAAAATTAACTTCAAGTCCTCCTTGGATTCGAATTCAATTATTTTAATCAATTTGAGAGCAAGCTCAATGTTACCTTCCTTGATAGCTTCAGTCACAGTAATGATCATCTCTGCCAAAAGGTCATCAAAATTTTTTATAGTTTTCTTAATGGGTTGAAGTAAACCTTTTATAATTGATTTAAAATCATCAGACAAATGATCAGATTCAAATTCTAAATAATCTTGCAAATTTCTGGCCTGTGTTAAATTATAATGTATTTTGAAGATATGTGGCATATTTGTGGTAATATCTTCAGATATGACTTCATATTCTGCAGCTATCAATTCGTCAACATTAGCCAAACTTCTCTTGAAATGTAAGATGTCATCATATAAGCTTCTTACCTGAGTGAGAAACTGATTGACTTTAGTCATTTTCTCTATAGTCTCATATTCATGAAGATTCGTAATAGAATCATCATATACTTCTGATATTTTCCCAATCTCTGCTTTGATATTGTTTAATTTATTACTCGACTTGTTCAATTTATTCAAGTTCGATATAATCGAATCAATTTGTGATTGAGTTGCAGTATTCAATTTGACATCTACTGAAGACTTTTCTTTTAGGAATTGCTGTCTTAAAGATCCTATTTTGACCAAATCGTCTTCCACAGCGATCAAGTTCGCTATCCTTGACAAAGCAGCTTCACTCATCTGTTGGCACTGATGAATGTAATTATTTTTGAGTGCGAATCTCTACCGTGGAGGTCCTACAAATTTCAATGGCTTAATACAATGGCATTGGAAATGGTAATTGGTCTCTATTAAAATCAAAGGATACCTACTAATGCATCATAAGGATTATTCAATCTATTTACAGCACTAACTAATGGCCACCTATTCATTTTTTACTATTGGGATCCCAAGAACGATAATTCAAAGAAAACACCTTGTTTATCATTACATGCGTTAGAAGTAAAGTTCGTCATTCATAAGAGAGGTGTCTCTATTCGTTTCTTTTCTGGTTGTATCTTCTATGATGACTTCCGTTATTGTAATTTTGGTGATGATTATTAGGATTACTATATGGATTTTGTTGCATCATTATACGTGGTGATCCGGGACTTCCTCCGCTATAATTCATAGGTGGTGGGAGATAATTGGTATATAAGAATTCACTACCGTTAGGCACATACATTCCAGGAATCGGTGGTTGGTTTTGAGGCATCATACCCATCTGCTGTTGATAAAACATAGCCGCTTGCATCTGTTGTTGCTGGAAAGCAGCCATCGCTTGGGCCAGTGTTGGCCCTCCTGATGCTGGAGCTTGACCAGGGGCAGCATGTTGTTGTCCTTTGGTCAGTGGAGGTGGACTCGTTTGCTGAGGTGATACTGGGAAGTTACCAGATCCCACCGAAGGCTGCAGCACTTGAGGTGGGAATCCACCGACATTGGGGGAGGAAATCATTGGACTTGGCATGAAAGGTGATGGCATCATTGAAATTGGTAGCTTGAGGGAATCTGGAGAAGGGAAAAGGTTAAAATATGGTTCATCAACAGTTTGGTTCCAGGTAGGAGGTGTTATATAAGCTCTTGGAATAACACCAGTTTCATTGTTTGCGTTTTTACGTTGAGTGGTTAAAAACATATTAAAGGTGACCTTGTATTTCTTGCTTTTCAAAGCTTGGCCCTCTCTTGTGGGTATCTTATTAGCACCTCCGAAGAAATCAGCGGGTGATATTTGATAATGGCGTTTTGACGAACTATTAGAACCAGAAGAATACGGTCTTTGATTGTTGTTCATCCTTGGGCTCGGGTTGTTTGGTGAAGATCTGCTGCTATTTCCACTTCCATACAGGGAACTATTATTAGCATATGGTAATTTAGGAGCTTGTTGTTTTGGTGCTGCTTGTCCAATTTTAGGACCAGATGGAGTGAATGAAGCGGCTTTAGGATTCAACTTAAAAGCAGGCTTAGTTGGATCCATCTTTTTCTTCGTTGGCGGATTAGGAGTACTAAAATCGGTTGAGGTAGACACAGTCGACTTAGGCACACTTGATTTCTTTAATATTTCATCTTGCTTCGTTTTGTCCTTAGCTAAAATTGGCAACAAATCATTTGGAAGTTTATGAGGAACTTTGAAAGTGGCACTAAATTCTTTCAATGAATTAATCTCAGTTTGAGCATTCAATCTGAATGATTCATTTTGAACAGGTTTTGAAGGAATTGACTCAGGTCTCTTATCTGATGACTTTTCAATAGAGGAAATGCCATGGTCTCTATAATTGCTATTCAAAGCTTTCGGTTTTGGGGGAACATATTTCTGATCGCTTAAGTTGACTGACTTCAAAGCAGCCATTAGTTCATCACCTCTAGTGTCTTTTTTGCCTGAATGAGGAAAATCTTTTGAGGGATTTCTGAGAACACCAGAATATCTCATTTCTTCATCTAAATCCGAGTCAACTAATCTGCCTCTCTCTTCCAAGATATGGGGGTCATTAGTAACCTCATTCTCAATTTCTTTAGCTAATTGTTCAGCTCTTTTAACCCTTTCTTCATAATCAGCAGCATCAGTGTTGATTCTAGTGGTATACAAGTGTTCATCATAAGTCGATTCAATTCCAAACTTTTCTTCATTAACTTTGAATTGATCCCATTTTGAATCATTTGAAGACTCATCGAATGTTAATAACTCAGAATCATCAGTATCAGGAATCCATTTTTGTAATTCACGTTCCTGAAATTTTGAATCAGAAATATCAGAGTCAGTTTTGAATTTTGACACAGTATCGTCATTTTTGGGGGTCGACCGTTTATACGCAGAATTTTGACTCTTCATAATTGTGGCAAGACGTGTTTCAGTAGATATATCAATTGATTAACTGACAGGTAATACTCCAGAGTAATGTTAGATTCAAATGCACTTATTTGATTATTTTTTTATATTGATGGGTTCACTAATCAACAACAGGAACAAAATTGTAAGGATTAAAAAACAATTATTGAGATTTTTTAAATCAAACAATGACACAAGTTAAAGACAGAAAGAATTTTTGTCGCTCCGTAATGCAATTACTCTTTGAATAAGTAAGACTCTTTCGATGTATTGAATCGAATTGAATCGGCTAGTATGTTGTCGATTTGTTGAAAAATGCGGCGGGTTTGTTTAGCGAGTAACCCGCGCACGCCTTAGATTAGAATACCCTGGGCTGAAACAGAATAACGATATGTGATGCCCCAATCGAAGGCACAGTAATACTAAGTTAGTAATAATAGTTTGATGATTGTAAGTAAAAGTGGTTCTAAATATTTCCAATAGATTTAACGGGCGAAAGTTCGGTTTCATTTCTACACAACTAAATACATATTTCATCAAGCGTAAGTTTAAAACAAACCGCTTAATATATTTATAATTGTGATCGGAGAGGATTAACAGAAGAAATTTAAACCGGAAGAAATTTCAATGGTCTCTACATCCCAGTAAAGCTTTATGAACTCCGAAATAAATGCGATATCATGTTTTGAATAAGGATCCAATTCGAGATTCATTAGATCTTGGTATGTAAGCTGTAGAACTCCTTCATTGAGCTCATCAATTATAATATCATTGATAAGATAAAGCCATTTTTTTGTGAGTTTGTGAAAGTAGCCAACAATCTCTACCAATTCAAGCGTATTCGGAGTTCGGAGGCTAGTTGGTTGTCCAGAGTCAGCTTCCATATGTTGGTTGTTATAACCTGCAGATGCAAACCAAGAGAATGCAGACCAAATGAACTGAGTCCATGATAATGCATAGGTGGAGTTTTGAAGCCACCAGTTAGGTTCATAAGTCATATTAATTTGATTGTCATTTCTATAGCCCAAAAACTTAAAGTTTGATAATATTGATGTGGATGTATTAATAGATAAATTATCAAGCGATTTGTTATTAGGGGCTTCTTGTTCATTAGAAAGAAGTTCTTTGTAGATAATCTTGAATTTTGAGTAGTCCTTAAAAGTTGATTTTAAAAGTTCCTTCTTAGCCTTTGACACATCGTTGTAAGAAAGAATTTCAGGAGAGGCCGATTCATCATTCAATACAATTGCAAAGTCATATATCGGTTGATACATAATAATATCATCATTGGTTACAGCAACAAAGCTTGCAAGATCCAAGTCCCTATTTTTTAAATCATTAAGGCAAATATTGTATAATGGTTGAATAAAGTCTTTTACTGAATGATTAAACTCAAAATTCAATTTGGCTGGAATAACCGATAGAATTGAGATAATATAATTGAAAATTTGAAGTTGAAAATTGTCCTTTTTAGACTGGTTAAATATAATAATACGTTTCCTTAATAAACTTAATTTGTAGATTTTGAATACAAGTGGTCCAAACTTGTTAAAAAAATCTGGCAAATTGTCTATAGCATTAGCAAATTTGTTCACTGGGATATTATTCAAGTCTATGATATCCAAACTATTGATATTTTCAGTTCTTAAGAATGTGAGTAAGCATTCATCCAAGTAGCTGATATATTCAAATCCGTTGCTCACGAATGAATTAGGTAACCATCCTGATTCTCGATTTCTACATATACATCCCACACTGTACATTTTAAGTTTATCACGGCTATTTTCATTATCGGAGTTATTATTAACCTGTCTGAACTTACTTATACCATAATATAAGGTAGACTCTATTTTGTGAGTGAAGAGAGTTAAGTCTTCATCGAACTCATGAACACCTGAGGGTAAACATTTGTACTCAACACCCGATAAATCAAAATCTGAGCTCTTCTTGGACCATACGATCTCATATCCAAGCTTAATATCAAATTTAATAAGGAACACTGCTTCTACTGTTGGCGGTTTGTAATCCATCTTTATTATCCGCATAAATTAAATCAGTGAGAGTTTGTAGTGAACACTGAGGATTTTATCGGTTATTAACTAAAACCTTTCAATAGGAACAAAATTACCGGAACACACAATATCCAAATTCAATAGCAGAGTGTACATCCGCTTTAAAAATAAATTCATGAATTATAAAATTTCAATCAAGTTAACTTGAGCAAACTAACTTAAGATAAATCCACAACTATTCGATTATGAGACCAGAGATTCGTAATCTATACAAAAACTTACTCTACATGGGAAAAGACTATCCAATTGAACTGGGAGGTTATCAAAAGTTTCGTAAAGTCCTTAAGAAAGGTTTCCAGCAAACTGTAGTCAATAATAAAGATGACTTGAAAAATGCATTAGATAAGGGCAATTATATAATTAAGGAGCTAGAAACATTGTACTTTTTGACGCAGTATCGTCATCTTAAAAGAGCTTATGAATGACCAAATGTAATTGAAGACGATCAAGATCTGACTCTTAATACAAAGTTAACAACCACAGCCACTAATAAGAATATACATAACATGGTTGGACCGAAACGGTCATCGTATGGGCCAGTACCTCTCAATCTGATGGCCTTAGCTCTCCAGTGATAAGTGACCAAAGCATAAGCCATGGTTAACATAGCAATGAATGTAAATAACCCAGCACTTATTCTACCTACTTGGTCTCCGAAATTCAATAAACCGACACCCAATGAGCCCAAAATAACGGTAAAGTTTAACCAAGATAAAAAGGTTCTTTCATTAGCGAAGAATACTTTTGGCTCAACTCTAGCAGGTAAAGCAATTCTTTTAGTAGAAGATGACATTTAGTGAACGTAGTTTTGAAAATAAGTTAAAGTTCAAGATGAAGAAGATGAAGATGAAGATGAGACGTCCTATTGTATTGAGAAGAAACGTGGGTGCGGCAGGCAGGTCACATGACAAATATGCGGCTCTCTCACAAAAATGAAAAAAGTACTTTTTAAAAGAGTAATTTGAAGGATAAGTTTGTTAGCTGTGTAAAACACAAAAAGCAGTAAATCATTAAAACAAAAAATTCATTTTGAACTCAATAAATAAATTAATAAAATAAAATAAAATAAATAACCTACTTGATTCAAACAAGTCAGCATACCAGGAAACAGTAAACTACTGCTTACTCAACTGGAATGTATGTGGAACAAAGTAAGAGTTTTGGCGATTAGCCACACCTGCAAATGCATTATAGAAACCAATAAATGCAGTGAAGACACCAACAACACCACCGGCACGAGTAACACCAGTTTTACGGGTTAACTCACCGGCAGCCAATAAAAAGAATGTAAGGTCTAAGAAGAAGAATAAACTGAACATCCCCAAAGTTGACTTCATTACACATAACACCATCATAAAGGTGAAAAGTGCCCAACCAAGAAGGAAAAACCCAATTGCATTATTAAGTTGAATTTTATCTTCCCCATAAGCTGCAGCAATACCAAAGCCTTCAATATTTATGGCCATGTAAGATAACCAAAAAGCACCGTAAGAGCAGAAAGCAGTAGCACCAAAAGTATTGCCTACCATCATTTCCCAAACACCAGCCAAAAACTGAACTGCTCCTCCATAAAAGGCTGTTAAGCCAACAACTCCATTAGTTGTGTGAATACCCATAGCTTGAGCATTATACATAGACAAGACAAAGGTAGTCAAAGCGAATGCACATAAACCAAGAGGTGATGGATTAGCAAATTGATGAGTTGGTGGAGGTGATAACCCAGGATTTAAAGTACCACCGAATGCTTCCATCAACTCAGATCTAAGGTACTTTTTATTACCAATAATCACGTATTCTTTGTGTTCCCCCGTAGTTTGAACTTTACCAACTTCTTCATTGCTGCTGAGTGATAAGTCTTTAGAACCAGAATGGATAGAATCATTAGAAGTCATGATTTAAGTTTAATTTTATTGATTATTTACTTGCAGCGCAAAGGGTCTTCTTTTTAATCCAGGAATTCGCCTGGTTTTATACTATTGTGCTCGGAGTAAGGAATTTCGACCCCACAAATCACTGCAAATTCCTTAAGTACGAGGGGACATTGTGCTAGGAGTTACTGCAACAATGGCTACTAACACACAATTTTCTTTTCCTGATTATCGTTGTACCAAACATACTGTCGTTCACTTGGGAAGGATGATACTGAATTAGCCTAATATAGCTAACAAGTCATTGATTGTTGTATACTGTGTACTCTCACTTCGCCAAATAAAAAATCAAATTCTAGTGCATCTCGCCAAAAACTTCCATACTGTACGCCAAATTGGCTGATGTCATTTTGTTGAGTCTTTTTCAATTGAGTGAAAGTTTTAGATATAGGTCAACAAATTTCTAACTGTGGTTAGATTAGGATCGGGTTCATGACTTCACAACCCGTCCTCACCGGCGTTAGCTGAAAAATGTACGATACATGTATTGCTGCATTTGTGGGGCCAAAGTGGATACTTTCACGGGACACGACTTTTGAGCGTAGGGCACGGGAGGGGGTGAGCGGTATAAGTGCGGTGGTGGGGCGGAGCGATCATTATACTATTTAGCGGGGCTTACACAGAGAGGGTTTTACAAGTTTAGTTTAAGACCGATAAACATATACAAATGTGGAGATTTCTATTAATTTTTTTCTAAAATCTCTATACGTCCACCAAATTAAATTCTCTTACTAGATTTTTGTACTGTTTCTTGCTTGTCCTACGGCCGATAATTTTCTTGTAAACACTGTAAAGAGGCTGATATACTAGCCTTCCTGCCAAGTTCATTGTCACCCAGTTAGTGAGGGCCCCAATCCAAATAATTATGTAGTACTTGAGAGGTAAACCACGCAATTGAAAAATGTCTCCCAAGACCCCTTTCTCCCCGATTAAGAATAGTGTCGATGAAAGAAGAAGACTCAATGCAACGTTAATAAGGTATGGTCGATTTTTATGAAGTGGCTCTCTATAAGGAGGCCCCTCGCTTAAAAGAACCGAGATAACAATGTATTGGAAATTTGAGAACAAGAAAAGGACCGAGTTATCAATGCTTCGTACATTCTCATCGTCTCCTGGTAAAGGCTTCTCATACCAAGGCTCTGTTTGAACATATTTCCATAGAATAACTTGAAATATTAATAAAATTCCTATATTACATACCAAGGATGCCAAAATCTTGCTTGAAACAAGATTAGCGGTCGGTCTTTTGGGGATGATTTTTTCACTTGGTTTAGACCACGACATGAATATTGCAAGGGGTAAGATTAAAATCAAGTCAATGTACAAAAATTGGAAATCCCCGAGGTTCGTACCTCTTTTATAAAGTATTGAAACAGTGATGAATTGAATGGCAGAGTAGAGTGACATGAATTTGAAACTCGAGAAACTGGTAACAAGACTCGCTCTTCCTTCACGAATTACGTTAAGTAAACAAGAGATTTCAAAAATTCTTGAAGTAAATGGTGCAGCAATAGAAGCTTCTGCCTCACTTAAAGATACACCTACATTGGCTGCCTTTAAAGCACCACAATCATTAGCACCATCACCAATAAAACCAACTGTATAATCTAATTTTTGTAATTGGTTAACTAGTTCATGTTTTTCATCAGGAGACATACGGGCAAAGATTTCACAGCTTAATAAGAATTTCTGAAGAATTTCTTGATCTTTGAAGTTCGTCAATAAGTATTTGAAGAATTTACCGGTTATCGCAAGCTTGTACTTGTAACTGTAATCAACAATATTCAATGGATTTAATGTTTGGGAGTTTAATACATTTTCCGGTTCATTAATATCCTCCCATACCAATTCTTCAACTTCTTCATTTTCACTAAATCGTGGCACATAAACCGAGTCCTTTTGGCCTAATATACCACATTCTTTACCCACACTAATTGCAGTAAGGATGTTGTCACCAGTACACATGATAGTACGGATTTTTGCATCTTTGAGTTTTCCAATTGTGGAGGTAGTTTCACTTTTTAATTTATTTTCGAAGATAATAAAACCTAAGAAAGCTAATCCAATCTCTAACAGGTCACGCGAAACAGTCTTCAAATCTTTGGAGTTTATTTCTTTGTATCCACATGCAATAACACGAAAGCCACTGTTGGTGTAGTTATACAATAGATCGTAATATTCAGCAGGGAGGGATTCTTTAGTACATATGTCGGCCAAAACTTCTGGAGCACCTTTACAGAAAACAAGTTGTGAGTGGTTGTTCTCAACGATAACACTCATTCTTCTTAAATCTGATTCAAACTCAAGCTCTTTTAAGATTTTGTAATGCCCGTACTCATTCTCAATCACGGGAATTCCGGATTCTTTGAGATTTGATCCAGTAAATTCAAACATTTTATAATCTAGTGGGTCACCCAAGATCTCATTGTCAATCAATCGTAAAGAGTGACATGTGGACATTAGACCAATTAAGAAAGGTCCATGGTTGGAATCACGAGCACCTTTAGCAGTTACATTGACATCCTCAATTTTTCGGTTTAATTCGTCAAATTGCATTTCTTTTCTTCCTCCGGCGTTGTTTACTACATGAATACCTAACACATCAAGCCCATCTTCAGTCAAGGTACCAGTTTTATCGAAACAGATTACATCTAGTTTACCTCCTACATTCACCCTGGTTGGAGAAATACAAAATATTTGGTAGCTCTTCAATCGGTTCATAGCGAACGTAGTACCTATAGTTAAAGTAGCAGGCAATGCAGGTGGAACAACGATGGTGATAATATCTAAGGCTCTTAGAATCATTAAGGACTTTGGTAATCCCAATTTAATGAAATTGATGGTGGAATAAATAAATCCAAGGAATGCAATAAATGACATGAAACCAATATATTTGAAGGAATCTTGATAGAACTTGAAACCAACCGGTTTAGGAAACAACATGGATCGTATCAATGCACCCTTCGTAGTATTAAACCCAGTTTTTGTCACCAATGCCTTAACCGGTTCGTCATTACTAGATTTTCTTTTGAGGATTCTGGTACCATTATAAAGATATGACCTTGCTAAGTCCAAATTCATATTCTCTTTAATAAGATCCAATTGATCTAAGTCCAAAGCGCTCTTGCTCACAGGAACACTTTCGCCTGTTAGCATAGACTCATTAACAATTACATCCCCATTGATCAACAAACAATCACAAGGCATGGATTTAAGAGATGGATCGACTTCGAAAACGTCCCCCGGAACTAATTCTGTCAGGAATACAGTTTTCCAAAATTCATTTCTCCAAACTCTTACTTCACAAGTGAAAAGAGAAATACTCTTTAATTTCTTTAACGTGGCCCTAGTTTCAACTAGCGTGTTGACAATTGAAATCATGGAAATGAGGAAGATACATGTGGCATAATAGTAATAGTCATCAATTAGCCAAAGAATAATAGAAAATATTTGAAACACATAGAATGGATGCAAAACCTCTTCAATCAAGAGGTTGAAGATGGATTTATCTTCAATTTCGATTGTATTCTCTTCAAAGATCATCGCCCTTTCTTCGTACAAATTTTGAGAAACTCCATCGTTGATCTTATGAATGTTAGTCCATGCGTCATCTACCCAATTATTGTTTGTCTTGAAAATATTTTCCACCGGATGATAGAAGAATTTCATGTACCTGTATTTGAAGGTGTGAATGTGACTGACCACTGGATCACTTCTTTGAGTACCAAAATTGGGTTCGTCCTTTTCTTCCATGATATTCAAGAATGACGATAGTCTTTGATTCAATCTTTTTCTCTCTGTGTTAACAATGGCTAATTCACCGTATTCATTTTCAATAACACACCAATCAGCTCTTCCCAAGGGACACATGTCACCAATCAAATTAATTCTATAACGTGGCATCCATCTTAAAATCAAATAGCCCAACCCCAAAGTTAAAAGACATATAAAATAATATACAAATTGCTTCATGACATTGGTCAGATATCCCGCAATACCAATAACCAAATCTTCTTCAGCTAAATAATATCTTTGATATTCTGTAGTGTATTTGAAATCATCTTCCACAGATTCTTGGTCTGTTTCGTCTAGTAACTCTCCTCTAGAATCTACACTACTTCCACTACTTCTTCTTCTTCTTTCAAACTCGGAAGATCTTAGACTGTTTTGATCTGCAAAATTTTGTGGCAAAATTGCCTCTTCATCTTCAAGTAAATGATCCTGGATACCATACTTGTCTACCGGGTACTCCCAATCAGTGTTGTAATCTACATTTTCACCCTGATTCTCATAGGTTGAACCACCAGGCGCTTGCTCAATTTCCTCTAGTTTAAAGAACTTGAATTTGGCTGCATCTTCAGCAGTTGCATTAGAGCCAAATGAACGGACCGATTGACTTTCCAAATCTTCTTGAGTTCTTAAAAGAGGGGAGGTTTCCCTTGATATTACTTCTGTTTGATTTTTCCTCGAACCAAAGCTATGAGGAAAGTGGAAAGAGGTAAAAGACGATGGGATGATTTCAGAACCGGCCCCTGAATACATTTCATAATTATTCTCTTCATTCAAGTAACTCTCTTGTGAGACCACTGATCCTCTCCTGGAGAGAGCGTTTCTTGAAGTTGACCTTCTTCTACGATCAAAAGATAAGGAATTTGAACGAGATCCGGATTGAGATCTTGAACGTGGTGATACTCTACCATTTGAATTGTTCGTTGGATCATCTGTCCCTACATCGACAGACCTCTTCCTAGACCTCAGGTTCTTTCTAGCCATTATTCAAGTAATATCGTGAGCGAAAGACAACTACTTAAAATGCAACTTCGCGCTGCAGTGGGAAAATTTAGAAACATCAAGTCGTAGAGAGATGGCATTGAAATTGAAGTTGAAAGTTGGAGGGAATAGTAGTGGTAGCTCATCTAGTAATAATGAGCAAAAACCACCTTCAAAACCTCATATGAAGGCCTCGAAGATAAAATTGAATCCTCCTAAACTTAAAGTTGCGAAACCCGACAAGATCAAGAAGTTGAAGATTAGTTTTGGAAAGAAGGCACAGCCAGTCGACAATGCTAGTAGTGAAAGTGCTACCCCGCATGTCAAAAGGGTACCAAAAGTTCGAATCAAACCTACTAGAGTCCCCGGAGATGGATACGATAGTGAAACCCCGGATATGGAGGAAGATCCTTTGATAGAAAATGGAATAGTCATACGATTTTTGAATGACGTTAACTTGGACCTCGTGCACAGCGCAGTGGACTCCAACGATTTTAATGGAATTAATGTTAAGTGGTTGACTAAAGACAAAGCTTTGGTAAATATTAAAGGTAATATCTATTCCGCCCGTCTCATAGATCTACCTACTGCTAGCGAAGTCTTTAAAACAATTGATAAGAAGAACATATTCAAAGTTCTTGACTTATGCCAGATGCTTCTAGTACTCAAAGCAGTTAAACCCAACGACTTGAATCTAGATAAAGACTTTGAAGTCCCGGAAGAAAATACTTATAAACATCCATTGTACAATGTATCACGGGCCAATGAAATCAAAGAAGCAAGACCGATAATTAAAGATGGACTACTCGATCCATTCAAAGATGTTTATAAACGGTTTCGTCCCCGAAAAATCAACAATAGAGTTATGAACGATATCGAAGCAAAAGTTGATGAATTGATTAAGCTAGACAACAATGCAGAAGAATCCCATTTCGAAATCTTGGAAAGTTCTAAACTCCTGATGGCGGGATCGGCAAGATTTTCACCATCCCCAGCTCCTGCGTCACAATTTGCTCCACATGGACAAAATGAGTCTTCTAATCAAAATGAACCAGGTCTTATTGAAGACGATTTCATGTTAGAAGGAGACGAAAATATTGATTTGGAAGAAGAATTGACTAAGGCTTTAGAAAGTGATGTAAGTGTTGTTAATGACGATGAAGAAGGGGATATAATAATAGACGGAGTCACTCCAAGCGGTGAGCAAGATGACGAAGAAGATGAAGATGACGAAGACGACGATGAGGAAGACGATGAAGAGGAAGAGGAAGAGGAAGACGAAGACGGGGAAGATGAAGATAATGATGAAGACGAAGACGAAGAAGACGAAGTAGGTGGTCACGGGGCCAGTAAGCAACATGTTAGGATGTTGGAGGAAGAAATTAATGATCTCGAAAAACTCGTAGAATCTCACAGAAAGGGGTTGGCTAATGCCACCCACAAAATGATGAAGATGAAATTCCAGAACAGCTATAACACATTAAAAGCATCTCTCGACAGTAAGAAGAGAGAATTAACTAAAGTTCTTGAACAAGAAAATGAACAAGTTTTGGAAAAGAATGCTGAAGTCGAAGGAGAGGATGAAGAGGATAAAGAAAATGAGGAAAGTGATAACGGGGAAGAAAATATTGATGACCTTGATGATTTATTTTAGATAAAGTTTATAGGATTAATGATGGTATCTTTAACAAATGAAAAAGTTGTACCAATTTCGCAATCGCATCTCCTTCCTTTGGAAGAAAAAAAAAAGGTATTCTTATGGGTACAGTATTTATTCTCTAAGATTTCTCAGAGTTTATCACCTAAATTCTTGTTATAAAGGTCCTGTCCTTCGATATTATTCAAACTACATTCATAACTCAAACCACTGAAACTTGAAAAGCCTTTTTCTAAAGCATAAAATTAACCCGAAGAACTTGTGAAATGTCTACTAATTCTATTAAATTATTAGCAAGCGATGTCCACAGAGGATTGGCCGAACTTGTGGCCAGAAGACTTGGATTACTGCTAACTCCAAGTGAAATAAAGAGAGACAGTACTGGTGAAGTTCAATTTTCCATCGGCGAGTCAGTTAGAGATGAGGATCTTTTCATCGTTTGTCAGATCGGTAGTGGAGTTGTTAATGATAGAGTACTCGAATTATTGATTATGATCAATGCTTGTAAAACTGCTAGTGCTAGGAGAATATCTGTCATCTTACCAAATTTTCCTTATGCCAGACAAGATAGAAAAGATAAATCAAGAGCTCCTATTACTGCTAAACTAATGGCTGATATGTTGACCACAGCTGGTTGTGACCATGTTATTACAATGGATTTACATGCTTCTCAAATCCAAGGATTCTTTGATGTTCCTGTGGATAACTTATACGCTGAACCTAGTGTTGTAAGATATATTAAAGAGAAGGTTGATTTTAAACAAGCTATAATTGTTTCACCTGATGCCGGTGGTGCCAAAAGAGCGGCTGGTTTGGCTGATAGATTGGACTTAAACTTTGCTTTGATCCACAAAGAAAGAGCCAGAGCCAATGAAGTGTCCCGAATGGTTTTGGTTGGTGACGTTACTGAAAAGATTTGCATTATCGTAGATGATATGGCTGATACTTGTGGTACTTTAGCTAAAGCTGCTGAAGTTTTACTAGACAATGGTGCCAAGGAAGTCATTGCAATTGTGACTCATGGTATTTTATCTGGTAGAGCTATCGAAAATATTAATAATTCAAAGTTAGAAAGAGTCGTATGTACCAACACTGTTCCTTTTGAAGAAAAACTTAAATTGTGTTCTAAATTAGACACTATCGATGTATCTGCTGTGATAGCCGAGTCTATTAGAAGATTACATAACGGTGAGAGTATCTCTTATTTGTTCAAAAATGCTCCACTTTAGTTATTAGCTAGTAAAAAATAATGATATATATTTATTTAAAAATGTTACGTACATATTCTGCGCTTCGCACTCGTAATTCTACTGATAATGATAGGAACAGATTCCTATCATATAGTAATACATTTTGATCCTGAAGACCAACAATCTAACGACTACAGAAACTCCATAATAGAAGTACAATCAATCAATACTACAAAGAAAAATTCATTGAAAATGAATAGTAAAGAACCAATAAAGGCAAAGTCATTGGGGCAAGGAATTATTCGGCTTTTCAGAGAGTTTGAAGACCATCGTGAATCAAAAGATGAAAAAGAGTTATTTCCTACTCAAGTTTCTCACCAAGGAGATGATACTATGGTATCAATTCTTGCCATGCCAACTTATTTCACTGCCACTGATTTAATTGGTTTCATTGGTGAAAAATACCGACCATTTATAACTCACATAAGGATATTGAAAAGTGATAAACCTAATAGATTTTTGGTATTATTGAAGTTTAATGATTTGATTAAAACAGCAGAATTCCAATTTCATTTTGATGGTAAACCATTCAATTCAATGGAACCTGAACCATGTCATGTTGTATATGTAAAAGGTATAAGAGTCGAATCTCATAATTCAAAGAATACGAAATCGGTGGATGCAGCCAACAAAGCCATGATTCCTTTCTTATCGAATGATCCATTCACTTCTGAACGGACTGATACAGCAAAATTAGTTGAACTACCAACATGTCCGGTATGTTTAGAGCGTATGGATGCTGAAATTACTGGTTTGATAACAATTCCTTGTCAGCATACTTTCCATTGTCAGTGTTTATCAAAATGGAAAGATGACACTTGTCCTATCTGTCGCTATTCAAATAACGTATCTAATCAGAAAGTAAGGAGGTCAATAAGGAGGTTGCTGCAAATCAACAACTCCAGGGTACAGGCTACTTCATCTGTCGCCACGAACACCACTACCACGAGCATAACTAATAACAACAATCACAATTCTGCGATTATGGATGCATCATTTCTTGATGACACCGAACTGTGTACAGAATGTGCTCTCACCGATAGTCTCTGGATTTGTTTGATATGTGGAAACATTGGTTGCAGCAGATACGCACCAGAACAGCACTCCTTGAAACACTTTGTTAATACAGGTCATTGCTTTGCTATGGAAATGAGTACCTCTAGAGTTTGGGATTATGCTGGTGACAATTATGTGCATAGGTTAATTACAAATCAATCAGATGGAAAATTAGTTGAGTTACCGGAAAAAGGGTCAGACTCTGCTGGTAATGAAAGAAAGCTCCATAATTCTGGTGCTGATAAGGTTGATGAAGTAGACTTCGAGTACTCTCAGCTACTCATAAGTCAACTAGCAAGTCAGCAAGAATATTATGAAAACCTTATAAAAGCAAAAGAAATTGAAATTGGGAATCATACTGGTAAATCACGCAGAGGTTCTTCTATAAGCGAAGTTATAAATCTGAGAGCCATTACAGATCTAGAGGTAAAAGTTGATGAGTTAACTGACCAATTGAATCGTATAAATTTGGATGTGATTCCGCCATTGCGAGCCAAAATAAGTCTGAAGGATGAAAAGATCAATAAATTGTCTAAAGAATTAAATGAAGCTAAGGTGTTTAATGAAACCCTATCTTCAAAAATTGAATTTCTCACTGAATCTAAAAAAGAATTGAAGTCCCAAAATGAAGATCTAAACGAGCAAGTAAAGGATTTATTGTTCTATCTTGAATCTCAAGAAAAGTTTAAAAATGAATCACAGGATGTGAAAGACGGAACAATTGTAATTCAAAAAGATCCGAGATCTAAAAAGAACAAGAAAAAGCGCTGAGATCAAATTTCGCATCCACTTGCAGTGCCTATTTAGGAAATCGCAGACAGCAGATTGCAGCTTTTTGCTTTCACTTTGCAGCTTTTATCACTGAACTTTAATTTCTTTAGACTTTCCCCTTTTTTTTTAAAAAAATATTAGGCTAGTCTACTCTCATCTGAGAACAGGGTATGCTTGAAAATTGGAAACATTCAAATTCATATTAAAATCAAATCCAAATATAAATTTTCTATTTGTGTCCTATGACAGAATTTAACGTTAACGGCAAAGGTACTCTTCCTTCAATCTCAACCCTCATTGAAAGTATTGAAAATGGTAAAAAGCCATTGGAAGAGCCTCAAACCCAACCAAGACGCCAATCTACAGATTACAGTTCAGTCTATCGGCAGTCTTTTGGTAATAGTCAAGCTAAAATACATTCTCCAACCCAAACACTACACTCTCAATCAAGAATAGCACACTTAGGACCAGTATCGCCAAATGTCCCACATTTTCCGAATAACCACTCGTCATCTCCAATCGTGAGACAAAATTTGCCCTCCACTTATGACTATAAAAGCAATTCATATATTCCTTCTGGATCTAATCATCACAGGCACAATAGTAGCACAGACTCCTATCCATTCGAATACAAGTTTCCAGAGGTTAACAGTAGAGTTCCTATAGATTATAATAATCCAGAAGAGTCACCAGAACAGGTGATTAGAGACTTGGAAACTTTTTTAGCCACGAGAAGTGAGATTACAAATAATTGGGGTGTATTTATGAATGCCTACAATAATTTATTATACAGCCATTTAGAGCCTGGTCAAGAATCTAATGGTAGAAAATTTTGTACTGGAGTCGAACTTGAGCAGATGTTGTATTCTCTCCCACCGACTACATTTTCCTCGATTGAAAATAGCATGAAAGAACATATCAAAACCATGCAGAATTTTCATGCAGCGCAAATGGCTATTTATCGTAGGAAAAGATTAGAGAATTCAGCAAGAAGTCCCGTTTCTGTAAAAGGGTCTATTCAAAGAAAGGAACTGGTACCCGGAAAAATACTGACATGCGGTAACTCCAATGCAAATTCTTCTAGGCGTTCTAATCCGGAAAAAATTTCTAAAGCCTCGGTACTGGCTCCAACGAATGTTCCTGTTGAAATTGGGGTTCCCAAGAAATTGGTGAGATCTAATCGGAAGTCTTCAAGTGGAGGTCATTCCAAATCGAACATGACCGATAAATCGTTATCTGAGCATCCAACTTCCTCTAAGTCTAATGTTGTCCTAAAGTTTACCAATGAAGGAACCAAAAACCAAGCATGCTCCCATTGTGGATCGAAGAATACACCAGAATGGAGAAGGGGTCCTGCCGGAGACAAGACACTCTGTAATGCTTGTGGTATCTTTTATGCTAAATTGATCCGTAAACACAACGATCCCCAAAAGGCAGCTGATGAAATGGAGAGAAGAAAGTCAGAAGGGAAAGAAAACGACAGACATGTATAGGATTATCAATAATAATGTATTAATGTAAGAATGTTTATATACAGGACTATCAAAATTTTGATGAGATGCAGATGAGCCAGAAGAGAAAAAAAATTTATAGTAGCGAAACTTATCTTTTGTTTAATAATGGCTGATTCCACTCAACCTGAGTCGGTTCTAAAGAACAATGACATCTCTTTCCCCAGAGGTGGTGCTACCGGATTAACTCCCCTAGAAGTAAAAGAAATCTCCAATGAGGCAACTAAGGATGTTTTATTTGAGACAACAAGTTCTGGCTCAAAGAGAAAAAGCGCTGTTGCTTCAAATCAAAACTTAAAAAGAGCAAAAAAGGGTAGAAGAGGTACAAAGACCTCTGATGAACAAGAAAAGGCAGAAGAAGAAAAATCCGTCAAAATCGAAAGCTTCAATTTCAAAAACCTTATTCCAGGAACTAAAATTATTGGTTCCATCTCCAAGATCTCGAAGCTCGATATCACTGTTGCACTTGGTGATAACTTATTTGGTCATATTCCGATCACTTCTATCAGTGAAGAGGTTACACACATGGTAGAAAAGTATGCCGAGGAGGAAGAACAATCAAGTGATGATGAAGTTGCTAATGACGATGAAGATAGGGAGATTGTGGCCACTGTCAAAACTTCTTCTGTTGAATTCCCAGACCTTCAAAAACTTTTCACTGTTGGTCAATGGGTAAATGCCAAGGTTGTTGAGAACTCCAACAAGAAACACTCCAAAAAAATACAGTTATCTTTAGAGCCAGCCGTAGTTAATGAAGACTTAGATAGCGACGACTTCGTTGTTGGTAACTTAATTCAAGGTTCTGTTGTGTCACAAGAAGATCATGGTGTCATTTTGAATATTGGGAAAGACAAAGTTACTGGATTCATTTCTAACAAGGACTTGAATTCGTCCAACATTGACTCTAAAGATATCTCAGAAGGCAAGATCCTCCTAACTACCATTATTTCGAAGACAGCTAGAAACGTGGCCTTAAAACCATTAAGCAGCTCTTCTAAATCTACCACAGTATCGACAGTTTCTTCAGTTGATTCTATTCAACCAGGTGTATTGGTAGATGCTTTAGTCTCATCAGTAACAAAGAATGGTATTGTTGCCAAAGTATATGGGTTAGTGGATGCAACAATCAACTTAACACATTTGAAAGATATTGATTTCAAAACTTTACAACATAAGTTCGCTATTGGTAATAATGTTAAGGCTAGAGTTATTGCCGTATTGCCCAAAGCTGGAACTAAAAAGCTTGTTTTATCTCAATTACCACATATTATGAACTTTGATGATGTGAATACATTAAAGAATGTTGCTGTAGAGGCATTTCCTATAGGTAGCAAATTTGATAAAGTAAAAATTCAAGGAATTGATACCAATTATGCCTATGTTGAACTCGGAAGTTCATTAAAGGGTCAAGTTCACTTATCTAAGCTCGATAAATCCAAATCAACTGAGATTGAATACACTGTTGGTTCCACTCACCCTGCCAGGGTAATTGACTATGATCAGTTTAATAATGTTTTGATGTTGTCCATGGAACCTAAAGTTATCAATGCTAAGTACTTGAATTTTTATGATATACCTGACGGTAAATATGTCACTGCTGAAATTTCTCAAGTACTTCCTGAAGCGAAAGGAATTGTCGTCAGAATAATGGATGATTTCGAAGGGTTTGTACCGCCTTTGCATATGTCTGATGTCAAACTTATTTACCCAGAAAGAAAGTTTAGAGTGGGTTCAAAAGTGAAAGCTAGAGTGTTGAAGAAAGAAAAGAATAAATTGTTAGTTACTTTGAAAAAGACTTTAGTTAATCTTGAGGACGATGAAATTTTAAGCCAGTTTGAAAATGCTTTGATTGATTTCAAAACTGCTGCTACCGTTGAAAGATTTGTACACGGTGGTGTGATTGTTTCCTTTTTTGGTTACTTAGGTGCTTTCCTTCCAAAGAATGAAATTTCTGAGACTTTCGTAAGTGACCCAAGGGATTATTTGAAAATAGGACAATCAGTCAAAGTGAGAGTGATCAACATCAATAAAAGCAACACAAAATTGATGGTGTCATTGAAACAATCTGGAGATTTAACTACTTCTCAAAAGGATGTCATCAGTGAGTTGGTTCCTGGTAAGTCTATTGTGGTAGCTCTTGTAGTCAAGAAAGAGAAAGATTCTATAATTATAGAATTAGAAGAGAGTAATTTAAAGGGTGTCATCCCAAACGGTCATTTGTCTGATGGTAACTACGAGCAGAATAGAGCTCTAGCCAAGAAATTGATTGTTGGTGAAAAGATGGATGTGTTGATATTAGAAAAGAATATCAGAACTAGAGATGTTATCGCCTCTTGCAAAAAGAGTTTAATAGAAGCAAGTCAAAGGAACGAGCTTCCAATAGGTTTTAAAGACATCAAGATTGATAATAGAATGATTCATGGATATGTAAAGTCTGTTACCAATATGGGTATATTTATCAGTTTTGCTGGCAAGTTGACTGGTTTAGCCTTGGCAAAATACATTGATCACAAGAATGATGACTTATTCAAGAAATTCTACGAGTACCAATCTATCTCTTGTAGAGTTATCAGAGTGGATGAGGAAAATAAGAGATTCTTGTTGTCTTTGAAAGACTCCAATATCGATAATGCAAAACAGACTGAGCTTCTTCTTAATCCTGTCGATTCTAAGATGACAAATGTGGGTGAATTTACTCCTGGTGTGGTGACTGAAGGTATAATCAAATCCATCAAAGGTACTCAACTTAATGTTCAATTGGCTGATAATCTTCAAGGAAGAATTGATATTACTCAATGCTTCAATTCCTGGGATGAAATTAAGGACAAGCATCAACCATTGTCTCAATTTCACAAGGGTGAAATTGTAAAGGTTAAGGTAATTGGGTATCATGACGCAAAGAACCACAAATTTTTACCGATTACCCATAAGAAGTCGAATAAGAACATCACATTGGAGTTGAGTATGTTGAAGAATGTTGTCTCAAATAATACTTCTCCATTGGACATTTCTGATGTTAAGCAGGGTGATGAGCATCTTGTATTTGTTAACAATGTTGCTAGAGGTTATGTTTGGGTATCTCTTTCACCTTCTGTCAAGGGAAGAATATCCTTCATGGAATTAACTGATGATACTTCAATTTTCGAGGACTTGAACTCTAAATTACCTATGGGATCAGCTTTCCAAGCCCATGTGAAAGAAATTGATAATGAACACAACGTCATTCTTTTATCAGCCAGAAAATCAAAGATTAGATCCATCAAGGACATTGAAGTTGGCCAGAAATTACCAGCTAGGGTCTTGAAAGTGAAGGAGACTTTTGTGTTGGTTGATTTAGGTGATAAAATTACTGCTTCATCCTTCATCACGGATGCTCTTGATGACTACACCCAAAATTTGGAAGACGTTTTCAAGAGTAACGACTTTGTTAGTGCTATTGTATTGAATATTGATACTGATGCTAATAAACTAGCTGTTTCCTTGAGGACTCAAAATGCTAAAGATAAGTTAATTAAATCATACAAAGACTTGAGCAGGAATGACACTGTCAGAGGGTTCATTAAGAATGTCTCTAACAATGGTATTCATGTAGCAGTGGGAAGATCAGTGTCTGCTTATGTCAGAGTTTCTGATTTATCAGACTCTTTTTTGAAAGATTGGAAGAAATATTTCAAAGTTCATCAAAGTGTCGTTGGTAAGATTTCATCTTGTGAAAGCGAACACAAAGTTAGAATGACTTTAAAAGAATCTGAAGTCAGCGGTGATTTAAAGACTTTCAAGAGATTTGAAGATTTGAATGCTGGTGATATATTTGAAGGTGTTGTTAAATCCGTTACCGACTTTGGTGTTTTTGTGAAATTGGAAGGTACTTTCAATGTCAGTGGATTATGTCATCACTCTCAGATTTCAGACAATGCAGTTGATAACGTGAAAACTCTTTTCGGTGAAGGTGATAGAGTCAAGGTCAAGATCCTCAAGCTAGATGACGAAAAGAAACAATTATCATTAGGTATGAAAGCATCTTATTTCACCGAGGACATCGAAATGGAAGATGCCGAAGAAGAATCAGTCGCAGATTCTACCGAAGAGGCTTCAGCAGAAGAAGAGAGTGATGTGGAAATGGACCAAAATGGTGACGATGAGATTATTGACGTTAAGGAGGCGGATGATTCCTCTGACGACGACGATGACGACAAAAGTGACGACGATGAAGAAATTTTAACCAGCAAAGGTCTTTCTACAGGAGGTTTTGACTGGACAGCTTCTATTTTAGACCAAGCAGATGATGAAGAATCATCGGACGAAGAAGATTTCACAGAGAGAAAGAAGAAGAGAAAGGTCAAGGCTAGAAAGTATGCAGAAGATAAAACTGGCGATATAAATACTAGAGCCCCTCAATCTAATGCTGACTTTGAAAGATTAATCATTGGAAATCCAAACTCCTCCATTTTATGGATGAACTACATGTCCTTCCAATTACAATTAAGTGAATTGGACAAAGCCAGAGAAATCGGGGAAAGAGCTTTAAAAACTATTAATTATAAAGAAGAGCATGAAAAGCTTAACATTTGGATTGCTTTGTTGAATTTGGAACATTCGTTTGGAACAGAGGATTCTTTGGATGAAACTTTCAAGAAGTCTTGTCAATTCATGGATGCTCTTACTATGCATCAAAAGTTAGCATCCATCTATAGTATGTCTGAGGATTACTCCAAACTTGATGAACTTTACAAGAAGATTTTCAAGAAATTTGGTCCTCAAAATATCCAAATTTGGGCTAACTATGCATCCAATTTGTTGGATAGAAAGTTGAATGACATATGTCATGAGACTTTGGCACATGCCTTACAATCTTTGCCTAAGAGAAACCACATTGAAGTTGTCAAGAGATTTGCTCAACTTGAATTTGAAAAAGGTGAAATCGAACAAGGTAGATCATTATTTCAGGGTCTTATAAGTGATGCCCCAAAAAGAATCGATATTTGGAATGTCTATATTGATAAGGAAGTTAAGTTTGGTAAGGATAAAGATAAGATTGAAGACTTGTTTGAGAGAGTGGTACGTAAAAAGCTTTCTAAAAAGCAAGCCAGATTCTTCTTTAATAAATGGGTTGAGTTTGAAACGGAAAATGGCGATGAAAAAGGTGCTCTTAGAGTTAAGGCTAAAGCATCCGAATATGTTGAGAACTTGAACAAAGCATGATTAGAGTGACTGTGTACTTTAAATTAACATCTTTAAATTGTGTATTTTTACCATTATCTCTCTACTGTCTTCCACAATGAAAAAGTGCGAATTTATTTAGAAACGTACGTTTTATAGTTGAAGCCTGATTTAACGGTACTTCACAAATAACATTCAAGTTGAGCACTACTTAAAACAAAATTGACTACAGACATACACTAATACTAAATGTCCAAAAAAAGGTCTCGCCCGGATTCGAACCGGGGTTAGGCGGATCAAAACCGCCTGTGATAACCCCTACACTACGAAACCTTTTGTGCGGTGAGAAAAAAGCCATCTAAGTGGTCACCACCTACTCTGTGCCGTACTATATGAATACGTATCCCATCAGATAATTGGGACTGCTGCTCCATCACCTCTTATCTCTGAACCAGCTGAATAAATCAATTGTCCACTTCGTGATTCATTTTTGATTATTTGGGCTTTACCAAAATCCAATCTAGAGTACCCTTTTACCCACCTGGTGTGGTGTCCAAGTTTTGTAAGTTGTTCGTAAACCCGTTCATTAATTCCTTCTTCAAGACAAACATTGGTAACACTCTTACTAACAGGACCATCTCCACCTAAACCTGAATCAGGCCCACTACTCGATGCTTCCAACAAAAATCTAGGCAGGTCAATAGACTGTTGAGGAGTGAATCCAAAAACAACAAGATTGATGACGTGAATTACATGACCAATCGGTTGCATATAACCACCCATGTTCCCAAAAGAAGCGAACAACTCACCATCCTTAGTAATCATAGACGGAATAATCGTGTGATAAGGTCTTTTACCTCCTTCCAAACTGTTTGTTGCACCTTCTGTTAAATTGAAATTACAGCCTCGATTGTGAAGAGCAAAACCATACTCAGGAATACATATACCACTTCCGAATCCAGTGTACACAGAGTTTATAAAAGAAACAGCATCACCTTGAGAATCAGAAACTGTATAGTAAACTGTATCAGTTTTGAATTTGGGATCTGGAATATCCACTCCAAAGTCGTCTGGTTTAAGAATTTTATCTTTGCTAAACAATTTCGACAACTTCTTCAAATGTTTAGGCGATAGAATTTCGTCCACAGGTATATTCTGAAAATCTGTATCTGTTACTGAATCGTTCCCCTGATAGAACCCAATTTTAAGAACTTCAATTAACAAATGAAGACATTCAGTTGAATTATGTTCCAACTCAAAAACATTTATTTCGCCCAGATTATGAAGCTCTTGGATTACGCCCAAGGCTACTAATGCCACTAAACCCTGACCGTTTGGAGGAATCTCCCAAACAGTGTATCCTAAAAAATCATATTGAATTGGTTCAACAAAAGTTGACTCATGGGATTTTAAATCATCTAAATTCAAGACATGGCTTCTCTTATCAGTTTGTCTTATTATAGATTCCGCAATATCACCCTCGTAGAATCCTTCTTTACCCTTTTCAGCAATCACCCGTAAAGCTTTACCATATAGTGGATTGGTCACAAAATCACCTTCATCGGGTCCCTTTCCATTGACCAAAATAGGTATTTCTTCTGGTTTTAAATCTGGGTTTTGTTGGATTATTTTTTGAGCCGATTTTCTCCAAGATCTTGCGGCAAGTTCACTAACAACATAGCCATGCTCAGCTAATTCAATGGCCGGTTGCAAAACTTCTCGAAAAGTAAGATTTCCGGAACCCCAAGAATGGAATGCATCGTACCACCCTGCTATAGCACCTGGAACTACTACTGAGAATACAGAGTCGTAAGGTATCCTCGCCAAAGGCTTCCCATCATTGATCTTATCCCAAACGTATTGTATTGTAATATCTTTAGCAGCCCTTCCACAGCCGTTAATTCCTAGAACACTCTTCTTTGAATTATTATAATATAAGGCAAAACAGTCACCACCAATTCCAGTAGATCCTGGTTCAGCCAAGCATAATACAGCTCCCATAGCTATGGCAGCATCAACACAATTGCCCCCCTTAGCTATAATTTTCAAACCAGCGGCATTAGCTAATGGTTGAGAAGAAGCTATAATCCCCTTGGAAGAATAAACCGTAGATCTTCTAGAATTGAACTTGTTAAATACTGTTGACATTCAAAAAGCTTAAAAGGGGAAACTAACTTTTAAACCGCGATCTTAATCTGGTGCGACAGGGGTAGTGAATACAAATAAGTACTTTAAGATTTAGTGCGGCTAGTATATACCTATAAAAGTGCTAAATAATAACTCAAGTGGAAGATTGTTTCTTGTTTTTCTTGTTAGTTCCGGTCTTTAAAGGAGTGGCAATAAATTCAGAAGTCTCATCGTCCATCTTCTTATCGGTCTTGTATAGGTCAGGGTTGAAAGAAGGAGAAGTAAACTTAACAATTCCTTTCTTTGTAATACCAAAAGTTGTGAAATATTGGGCAACAAATTCACCTTCCTTTTCAGTCATAATATCATAACTCAACAAGACTTGGTGAGCCACACATTCAATTAAACCCATTCTGGTTTTTCTAACATCATCAAGCTTCTTAACGTTCACAGGAAATGGCCCTGAGGATTTAGCTTTGAATTCACCCAAGGCTTGGTGGGAAGTCTTTAATTTCAAAGCATAAGAGTTACCAGTTAATTTGTATAAAGATGTCTTGTAGTCAGATTTCTTAACTTTACCGTCAGTAGAAGTTGAAATTAAAATATCCAAACCATAAACCTCATTTTCTTCAAATCTATGAGTGTCCATTTGATTCTTATTTTCTTTAGTTGGATTTAACAAAATTTCTTTATGTCCATATAAAACATTTCTTTCTTGATTATGAGACAACATACTCTCAACAGCAGTAGTTTCAAATTCTTTAGCAACTTTGTCAACAATGTTTGTAACATCCCAGTTTCTACCATTAGGTTTAAAAGTTCTAATAGCAGCTTCACTTGCATTCCAAGCGGAGTGTAGTAAGTCTGCTTTCTTACCTTCAATTGGTTTAGCTACGGTTTCCCCAACAACGAGAGTCTCGGCAATAATAGCTGGGAAGCCATCAATTTGAGCACCCAACATAATATTTACGACATCACCTTCTTTCAATTCAACGTTAGTTTCGTCATCAGCGGAAGGAGGAGCGAAATGAGCAGGAATGTGATTAGGGTTAACACAAGTAGGGAAAGCAATACCTTTAGAAACTTTAGAGGCTTTCTTAGAGTTGTAAATCTTGCTCAATTCCTCCTCTAATAATTCATCACCCTTTTGGCACAAGTCAAAAGTTTTACTTCCAGAAATTGCTAATTCTCTAACTTGCTTAATAACTTTACTGGCGATTTCACCACCAGTTTTGTACTTTTGTACAACATCGGAGTTGGCAATTGAATAATCAATTTTTTCAGTTTTGGCTAGGCTGGTTAGTACAATCTTGAAATAGTATTTAATATACCACTAATTGACTTACTTTTAGTAGACATGGTTTAATTTTCCAGACGTGAGTAAAAAAAAAATTTAAAATTCTGGTTGCGTAAGAAATGTTTAACAGAGTAAAATGGATATTTATTATATGATCATAAACAATTATAGAAATAGAAGAGTAACAATTCTTAAAACATTAAATAGAGTTACATTGGCCAAAACTTTTGTATGCCACTTACCAATTCTTCAAATTGAAATTTAATGTTGTTCCTTTGTGACATTATTTTTCTTTTCAATTATTGAGTAAACCGCTCCCTCACAGACTGCAAAAAAAAAAAGCCCCGAGTATACGTTCCATCGAGGGACCCAGAATATGTCATCAATAAATCAACAAACAATTATCAAAAAACGGAGAAGATCTAAGCCTCGTGGTAAAGAGAATGAAGGATATGAAGCTTTGGAGCCAATCGAATCAAATTGCTTCCGAGTAGATTTAATCCCCAGATCTGATAGAGATCTTGAGATACCAACTGTGATAGATTTCTCAGTAAATTCTATCCTTATTGGCAGGTATTCTTTATAGTTTAGAAACAGATTAAGTGATATAATACACATGATGTAGGCACTGAGACGGCTTGTGAATCTATGATGTATTGTTACAAAACGGACCTCTTAAGCTCAACGAGCTCTTTAGGATTGGCGTAGGCTTGGGTCATCCAATCTGACTCTAGAAGCTCTTCTGTAGTGATTCGCTTGGTGTTAAGGGGATTGAGTAACCGTAAAATATAATACCTTGCTCCATAGTGTAAATCCTTGAATATTCCGAGTGCTGGATTGGATTTAAAACTTGTTGAGCTGTCTTCAAGTTCTTTATTTAAACTCAATATCAAATTATCTGAAGAAGGGTAATTCCGCTTATAGTACTTAAAGTTGGAATCGGATTTAATGGCAGTTGACCATGGTCTCTTCATCAAGAAGACTTGAATGTAGACGATTCCAAGGGCCCAATAGTCTAATGCCTTGAAGTTGATCAAAGACTTAATTTTTTCATAGTCATATTCCTCTTTAATGATACTTTCACATTTTAAAATTTCTGGCGCTTTGAATGAATTGGTACCACAAAGGAGGAAAGGGTTATCCAGTTTCCAAAACAGCTCTTCTTCGCTGTCGTCTAAAGAAATGGCGTAACCGAAATCGCTTATTTTTAAAAGGCCAGAGTCACTAATTAAAAAATTTTCTGGTTTTAAATCACGATGTACAATATTATGTCGATGTAGATACTGTACACCTGAGACAATTTGTTTAAATATTGAATCTTTAAGGTTTGAATTGATCAGAACTCTTTTTTTCCTTAAGAATGATAAAAACCCCAAAAGATCCCCTTCGGAATAGTATGGAAGAATGAATGAAACTTCATTACTATTTTCGTTGGAGCATACGTCTAAGATTTCTATAACATTTTTGTTCTTTATGGATTTGACAACCGTGTATTCCTTATTAACCAAATGTTGGTAAGTTCTCAAACATTTCAGGGGTGTAAGCTTGACAGTCTTGATAACAATTACTTTGTTAGTAGTTTTATTGCATCCTTTTATGACAATACCATTAGCACCCTCGTATAGGACTTTCTCCGATTGTTTATAGTTGTCTAACAAATTTTTTAAAGCCAGGAAATCAAGTGGGATACAGCTAACCGTTTGCGAACCAGGTAATTTTGAAAGGCCATCCTCGAAACGATTCGATTTAGTGGAGCTAAGAGATGAGGAGGTGCTTGTTCGCAGTGAAAGTAACTGTGATGTTTCAGAGTCTTTGCTATCCATTAAACTGACGGATTCTGCCAAATCAATCAAACTCCTGATGGGCATTATTCACAAATATAGGAATTAAACAGGAAATTTGAAACTCGGTAAACCTTAAATTCTTTATTTTTTCGAGCTGTAAGCCACGTATGGAATTGTAAGGCGTCTCTTCAAGATAATTCTTTGTCACGAAATACTTGAATAGTCAAATTTAGGCTACTACCATCTGTCCTTCCCGTGTATAGTAGGGAAATTGAGAAAATGGGTGAGAACTTGATTTTCGAATGCACGTTCATTACATAATCACTTACATAAGCAGGAGAATTGAGAAGAGCTATTTATACATAGCAATGATAGTTACACCACTTGCCAAAAAGGTACACGATGCTTCCCTTCTTGCAAATTGATTGTTCCGAGAAAATTCAAATACCGCATACAGAATATGAGGATATGAGAAGGCCGGTTCGAAGTAAGTATCACGTGATAATCTTGAGAGAGCTTTCTTTGTTAGCCCTCAATAGATAAAATTGGAATTTAATGACAGATGATGTAAGAAGCATTCTTATTTTTATTTTGTTCTTGAAATTCACTGCTTATCAAAATCTTATTTGTGACCAAGCAAAAGTTTTTCTTCAAGTTTCTTTTTTCATTTCAGGTTTGCAACTTCGCAACTAAAGAAATCTTTTGGTATGACTGCAAGGCTAAGCAAAAATAGTCAGGGGTATTTAAGTAAGAAAATATTCGCTGGTTAACCTTCTACTCTCCAATTAGCCAATTAATATCAAATTATGTTAAGAAGGTTTTTTACGATTGTTCCATTGATACTCTTAGCAGGAGCTGCAATTTTATTGTTTTTCATCAACTTATCTGGTGCTAATACCCATGGTGTACTTGGTAGATTCTACTGGAGTGAGGTTGAATCAAGTGATTTTGGGGCAAGATGGGACAAAGCAAGATGGACTTTATATTCACTTTGTGGGGAAAAAGATGGGAAGAATTATGATTGTACTAGTACTCGCCCAGCTTACCCGTATTCTCCTGAAGACAATTTTGAATCTACTCTGAAACTCCCAAAGACTTTCACCAAACATAGAAGTCTTTACTATTATTTGTCTAGGGTTGCTTATGCTTTCTTCTTGATTGGTATTGTTTTTTCCATTATTGCACTTGTTCCTACTTTTTTGTCATGTTGCACCTCTGGATTTGTGACCGGACTTTTGAGCTCAATTGCAACCGGCATTGCTTTGTTATTCACAACTGCAGGGGCGGCTTTCATGACTGCTTTGCATGTGAAGGGAAGAAATGCTTTTAATAAGGCTGGTTACTCTTCACATCTCAGTTCCTTGATGTTTGGTCTAGTGTGGGCGGCTGTAGCTTGTTTACTTATTAGTTTTATTACCATGTGTGTAATTAGTGGAAAAGGGGCCGCCCATAAGTATCGCAAGAGTAGACGTGATGATGTTTCAAATGAGGGGTATGCTGAAACCAAGGGTACCTCTAGCGTATCCTCTGACGAAAGATTAATGTATAATGATAATAGTGGGTATAATGATAATAATGGGTATAACAACTATGACACCAGTACTCAAAATCAAGAAACAAAACCAAAAAAGAAGTTTTTCTTTCAGAGAAGTAACGGTACAGAGGTTTAGTAGTTAGTTATTTAAATTTAATGTAAAATGTAAATGTAAATGAAAATTGGTCGCAAAACTGGAATAAACTGGTAGAAAAACGAAAATATTAGAAATGTCTACAGAAGAAAAAGCTTGAGTTGAAAGATAAGCTTAAAACTTTAGCCACCGAGAAATGTTCCCAATTAAATATGAGGTCACTTTCGGAGTGACATGCTAGTGTGGAACTTGCCACTTGTTTGAGGGAGTTTCCAAAAAGATTGTTATTAAAAGAAGGCTGGCCATCAAAAGGCCAAACAACTAATAATAATAACAATAATAATAATAATAATAAAAAAATTTTAGAATGAAAGGGTCGTCCAATTTGAACTATTTCTAGACGTTTTGTGAGAGCTAGCAGGAACGGCCACTGTTCACTGTAACTGTTGATAAGTCTCCTACTCCCCACTTTTAGTCCCGCGTAGAATTTGGTCCGTTTTTTTTCGCAGCTTCCGATTGTGCCTTACCATATTGAAGGACTTATTGATTGAAACTCAACAATGACAGCATATGACATCAAAGGAAAGATGGCACCCGAGAAGCTTAAGGGTAATATATCCTCAATTGGTTCCTCCATTAGTCATACAATAGGTAGCAATGTATCTAATGCAAAGAAAGTCTTTAAAAGGAAGGAATTCACTAGTGATGACGAATTGATCTCTGAATATCGACACGTCATTAAACGCTCAATAAAGGCACTCAAATATATACTTGCTCAAATACATAGGACGTCCAATACTGGTCTTCCGAATATGTTCAAATCACAAATAAGGAGCATTGAATCATTCGGTAAATTAATAGGAGCTAATGCTTTATACTTTGATGGAATTGAAAAATCATACCAAGAATTTGATGCGTTACAAGCCGAATCAGAGATACCTGTAATCCATCCAAAGGAGAGGAATTTCCTGTTACCTTCTCTCAATGAACAAATCTTCAATCATGCTTCTAGTATTGATAAATTAGCATCAAAAACTCTAGATGATTTGGATATATTCTACCATGAAAACAAGCTACGAATAATGGAAATGAATGGATACCTAGGTGATATATTGAAGCTTATCAACAAGCGGAACAGAAAGCAATATGAATACGAAAAAGTTCATCATAAGCTTGAGAAATTGATGAAAAAGACTTCACAATTGGATGAAAAAGAACAGAAGCAAATGATATTTTTGGAGAAGGAGTTGAATAAGAGCAAGTCTGTTTTTGAGAAACTTCATGAAAAAGTCAAAAAGCTTTTACCGCATACCCTTTTATTCCTTGAGGAATTTATTGATTCGCTCTCCAAGATTCTATTTCATAAACAAACAGAGACCCTCAAGTCCATTAGAGATACAATTGAATATTTCACTGATTATTATGGTATAGCTTGCGATAAAGAACGAGAGGACACTTACTCTTATGCCACAATACTCGAAGCATGGGAAAACACTATGACACCGGCAAGGCTTCAGCTAGAGACATTCATCACTCTCATTAGGAATAAGAATCCGGACTTGTTGAATAAAGATATTGATGGCGAAGACAAGACATCAAAAACGTCCAAACTTTGGAACAGGATGGCAAATAGGATGTCTGAAAGATCTTTTGATTTGAAAGCTGATAAATCGAATGGTATTTTTAATGGAAGTTTAGTGGCAGACCAGTTACATGCTTTTATGGAGTATGAAAATCCAAACAGTAACCGTTCGGAAACTTATTATCCCACTAAGAAGCCAAATTCTTTTAGTGGTCTTATCGTACCTATTATCGAAACGGTAGTACCTCCACCATTACCACCACGTCAGAATTCTGTAAGACAGTCAATATTTCCCAATTCTCCAAGCGTTCCTCATGTTGTGTCACTACCTTCAACACCAAGTCTTTCAACTCCTTTATCACCAACTTTCCCAGATGATTTGCGAGGTTCCAAGTACAACTTCAAAGAGGACTCCCCAGAAGATTCAGAACCTGACAGCTGTAAATCTGATAGTTCCAATTTCGATGAAGATTACGACGACGGAGACGATGACGACACCTCTTTTTTGACATCTCAATCTTTATCTACTTCTCGTTTGATGGATGAGGGTAATAAAACAGATAACAGTAAGCTCTCGAAAGTGTATAATTCTGATAAAAATAGAATGAAGGAGGCACCTATTTATTCTTTGGAAGAAATGAACAAAATCGTTGTCAAACTCAACAATGGATTCCATCCTACTGCCAGCTTGACTCATAAAATTAATGAGTTAGAGTCGTATTTCAAAACGGTGTTTTCCTTGGTTCATTCTTCTAATAGGCCCAAACTAGTCGCCAAGCATGATTTTGATGGAGTTGAAGTCGGCGATTTATCTTTCAGCAAAGGCGATGAGATTGAAATCGTTTATGAGTTCCACGACTTTGAAGGATTAAGTAAAGATACGTGGCTTTTCGGCTTAAAGAGATCATTGAGCTCTGAGTACAGATTAGGTTTTGTTCCTAGTAATTACTTTTGATATATACTCTTTCGAACCATTTTGTAATGATATACACATATAACGATATACTCATTATGGAGACAAAACAAACAATGAGTTAACATCAAAGTGCTATTCAAATTCATACTAAGAGCTTAAGGTCGTCACTTTGAAACAAGGGATACACTATAAGATTTTCGTACTTGTTGTCTAAAAAATCACCTGTTTGTCTTATCGCAGATTTAACACTTTTACACACCTAGATATATTTATAACACGTCAAATTATAGAAACGCGTAAATTCACATTACATAAAAAATAGGACTTATGACCACTAGGGCTAGCTACATTAATACTGAAATATCGGTCTTGAGTAGACCACTTATTGCAAAGACTGGAGAGTCCATTCCGTCAAAAATCCTTTTGCGAAGGCTAAAAGAGTTGAGTGAAAAGTTAAGTACTATAGATCAAGAAGTATCTCCTCTGAATAACCTCGATAGCATTAAACAAGACCTCGTTAATGTGAAGCTTTTGAAGAATTCTAATACAGGAATTCAGTCTTATACTTGCTGTGCACTTTCTGATGTCTTAAGATTGTATGCCCCTGAAGCTCCTTTCGATGATCTGGAATTAACTTTGATTTTCAAGGCATTTTTCAATCAATTCAAAATGTTATCTAATGTAAATAATCCCTATTTCCAACAACAGTGTTATTTACTCAAAAGACTCGCTGAAGTCCGATCTGTGATATTGGTAACTGATCTCAAAGATTCTGAAAATTTGATACAACAAGCATTCCTGACATTTTATAACTTGGCTAACAAGGATCTCCCCCAAAGACTCGTTCCATTGATTAGTGATATATTGGCAGAGATTTTAGCGGAAGCGGAGGTAATTCCGCAAAAAGTGTTGCAAATGATCTTGGATAAATTAACTGTTAGCACTCCTTGTGAATCTGGAACGTCAAATTCCAAACCCTTTGACCCTGAATTCACTTTTTCTGTAAACATTTGTGAGGCTAATCTTGATAGATTGGGTCGACAGGTCGCCCAATACTTTTCGGAGATGCTTTATGAAACTTCTCAGCAGATTTCATACCCTAAACCAAGTAACGAAAGGGACCATTCAAGGACCAACGAAACCCTCAATCACATCCATAAATTATCTGTCCAAATATGGAGGCATGTTCCTGGGTTGTTAACTGCTGTTGTGGGTCTCATAGAAGAAGAATTGAATGCAGATGATGAGGTTATCAGAGGGTTAGCTACTGAAACAATTGGCCAGATGATCAGTTCACCAAACTCATCACAGAGTTTCATAATAAACTGTAAACTGGCGTACTATCATTGGTTGAAGAAGGCTTATGACATATCACCAAGCGTTAGATGCAAATGGGTGAACCAAGTTGCTCCCATTACACTTAATGCAAGTTCGCTCACTAGTGAAGTCTCAGGGGAGTTATGTAACGGATTAAACAAATGTTTATTAGATTCAGATGAAAAGGTGAGACTTGCCAGTTGTATATCAATTGAAGAAATTCCATTCTTACAGTTTATTAGGGTATTTAACAAAGAGACCATGTCAATTTTAAGCCAACTCATAAGGGAAAAGAACTCGAACATAAGAGAGCATGCTATCTCTATATTAAGTTACCAATGCGACGAGTACTTTAAAGCTTTGGAGGATGGCTGTTTCTTTGACTTTGGATCTAAGGATAAGGACGTGAGTGCTGAACTCGATGAGTCAACATTTAAACAAATCCCCAATCATCTCTTATCTCTAATTTATATAAATGATAAAGAGATAAATGCGACCTTAGATGTTTACTTGTTTGAAAAGTTGATACCTTTCGAGCAAAATAACTCAATTCGAGGTACACGTTTGTGTCAGATCTTCCTGGCATTGGATAATAAAAGTAAGCAAGCTTTCTTCTCCGTCAATGACAGACTAGCTAGAAATGCAAAAGCGTTGTCGACTTTTGTTGGCCTTTGTGAGTCGTACGGTCGTATAGGATCTTTAGATGACAAGGAGAATAATGGAGTGGCAGAAAAGTCTCAAATTTACGAAGAATTACAAAAATTGACTACGAAAGCAGACAAGCTCATTGCTTGGTTCTGTGGATCGATTCCTGAGGGTGTCGACAGCCATGCATGCTTACATGTATTTTTCCAATTGAAAAATTTCAGGTTCATTTCGCTTCTCAAACAGGCCTCCTCTACTGACTCCGATTACTTCAAAATACAGAGTTCGATACATGAACTTTTGACTAAGCTTCAAAATTGCAATGCTTTGAAGGCTGAAGATAACAAGACCACTGTCTCTAATACCGAAATGGTGACAACGTTTAAAATTTTATTGTACAGATCATCGCTGTTGATTTATAACTCAACGAATATTCTGGAATTGATAATGTATGCCAAAGATCCTAAGCACCAGTGGGCTTTAGCTGCGAATGAAATATTAACAAATGTTGCGGTGGTCTTACCAGAAGCTTTCAAATCTAATATCGATGCCATGATGTCGATCATTAAGGATCAAAATAACGCCTCTTCAAAGACAAAGAGTTTGAAGACGCTTTACCAAATTTTTAAAAAGTATACTACTTACTATTCTCACGATGAAGCGTTTGAGAACAAGCTTGTAAACTTCTGTGTGAATGGGGCACCTAATGAAGCCAGATATGCAGTGAAATTGTTAAAATTCAGCAATAAAAGGATGCTATATCTAACGGAAACACTAGAAAAGATACTTCCTTTAGATGAAGATAATTCTAATTTTCTCTCCCATTTATCCTGCGTCGCTGAAATTTTACTTCTTGAACCCATGTTGATAGAAGACCTGATTGGTGATATTTCAGCCACTCTTATCAAGGAAAACTTGTTAGAAAACAATTCTTCAAGTGAAAATGATTATCCAGATTTTATCAATTTTAGAATCCTAGAAGCTGATCTTACAACTTTCAAAGAGATCAACACAAAACTATTGGCTTTGAGAATATTCACTAATAGACTCAGATCTCTTGAAAATCTGTCCTCTAATAATACCGAAGAGTTGATGACAATTTCCAAGCCAATAATTAAACTAATGCTGACTTTGGTAACAAATGGAGGAGAGATTTCAAGAGATGAGAATACCTCCAAGTCCCAAAAGGCTGCTTTAAGGTTGGCAGCTGCTTTATGCTTATTGAAAATTGGTAAGGTTCAAAGGTTTGGTAATAGATATGATATAAGAATAATGGAAAAGTTGGCTCTTTCCAGTCAGGATGAAAACAAAGAAGTCAGACAGATTTTTTTTAAATATTTACAGAAATGCTTAAGGAAGGAAACACTCAATGAAAAATTTATTTCTTTACTATTCTTTCTGGGTAATGAACCACAAACGGAGCTTGCTAATGATATACATAGATGGACGAGAGCTACTTACCAGAAAAAGGACCATAGACAAGCTTTCAAGTTCGAAAATTCGCTAGTCAGAGTAATTCATTTATTAAGTCATTACCCAAGTTTTGCGCAAGTAGAAGATAAGGAAAAGGCTTTCAAATTTGCTATCAAAATATTGATGTATTTTATGACGACAATAGCCACTTCGGAGAACATTTCATTATTGTATTATTTAGCAAGTAGAGTGAAGCAATTCAGAGATGTGACTATTGAGCAATCGTTCTACGAGGAAAGACCTCTAGCACAAGAAGCGCAAAGTCTTTATATTGTCGCAGAGCTTTGTCAGCTCACTATCAAGGTGTTTTGTGAGTATAAGAATTGGCCAGCTTTAAGTTGGCCAGGTAAATTGCAACTTCCGAAAGATTTGTTCACAGGAGTGGCCAGCAGTGAGGAAGCACAATATATTATTTCACAAACTTACATTCCTCAAATACTACAACCAGAATTGGAAAGTTTCATGAAACACGGGTTTACTCATGATAGTAAAAAAGGGCCTGTAAGCCAAAAGAATGTAACCAAAAAACGTGTCGGTGTTTCAAAGAACAGCAAATCATCCAAATCTAGAAAGGTTGTAAAAAAAATCTATACTAGTTCACATAGCAGTTCCAATACTATCAAAAAACCTACGAGAAAAAGCTCAAGAGTTAGGAAGGCGATCAATTATACATTGCATGACAGTGATAATGATAGTGATAGTGATATTGACATCGACGAAACTCTGAATAATAGTGGTAATGAATATAGTTAGTGTACATTATTTAATAAACCCTAGGGCTCCATGTCTTTTATAGTTTTAATATTAAGATGTATTCCTTCTTCTGCAATTAGTTTCAATCTAGTGGCTGCCGGGAACTTCACACCCTCCGTAAGATGGAAAGCAAGAACCTTGAGAAGTTTGATTGCTTGTGATGTATATGTCTGCAAGAACGTCCTACCAGCACTTTCCCACCAGTTAGATATACAAAAGAAGTGAACATTAGTGATTAGTGACCTATCAGTGTTTCCAATTTTTGCCAAAAATGTCCATGACATAGATATTGGATAAAATGAGTTTCCAAGTGTCGTCAAAACTGAAAAGAAAGAGCAGATACCAGCGACTCTTTCATCATATTTGTCAGCCTCTTCCCATTTATTAGTGGACTTATTTCTTTTCCACCCCATTCGTGTTCTTCCTTCTTCTGTGTCGACTGAGCAAGTGTATCCAATAACCAAAGGACACTTTTTGACAAGACGGGCCATTAAGAATTCATTGAATTCCGGAAATGCATCAAGCAAATTGGAGGCCAATTTAGCCAATGGTAAAGCAGAGTTAGGTTGAACGACGATTTCAGTTTCTGCTTGGGATATAATGGCCTTTGCCATAAAATTCATGATAAATGCATATGCTAATTCGTGACTTCTCACAGTATTTACACTTGTTATAACTGCTTGCGTGATTTGGTTCAATTGAGATGTACTCTTTGATAATTGTCCGAACTTTGGATTTATAGCTCTTCTAACGGGACCCACTGATTTTTTTAAATCCTTATCGTTATTTACAGCATCTTTGACATTTGTCTTGAATGCTCTAATTTGATCTTGATACTTCAATAAACGTTTTTCGAGAAGAACTGACTTATTAGCCTCAGACTGTTTAAATTCCTTTTGTTTGTCCAATCTCTGTTGTTCCTCTTTCTCTTGTCTTTCTTTTAGTTTTTGTTTGGCTTCTTTTTCTTGTTTCACTTTAGCTTCTTGTTCTTTGGTAGCTCTATCTAGATCTTCCCTTTGTCTCCTTAAATCTTCTTGTCTCTGTCTTTCTTTTTCTTCTTGTCTGCGTTTGATTTCTTCCTGTTCCTTTCTAATTCGTTCTGATTCTTCTTTTTCACGAAGAAGTATCTCTTGCTTTTTTCGTATTCTTTCTCGTTCCTCTACTATAGTCTGCTGTACTTCATTATTTTGAACTTTCAAAGAAGACTCGATTTTATCGAATACATACTGAAGATCGTTTTCATAACTTTTATTTAATTGTTCGCTAATTGATGAATCCATTCTAATAACCCTATGTTTCTGGACTGTGTCATTTTTGAAATAGTAGTCTGGTTCAACTTCAATTTCAAAGTCTGGAGGGATTCCTAGAATCATTACGTATTGCTGAAGATATAAGTTTGAGAAATTGTGAGACTGAGACTGAGTAAACCTCATCCTGAGAAAATTTCTTAAAATTTTTCAGACAACAACTAGAAATTGATATTAAGATGCATGGAGTTAGATGTTTCACCACTGCTTCCGTATTGAGTAGAGCAGGATATAGTACTGTAAAACCTGTTCACCATCTTGTGCCGATAAACAAGGCTGCATTGAAACCTGGGTTAAAAGAATTATTGTTACCAAAAAGTGATGTGAGATCATCAGGTTACAACCCAAAGAATGTTGCCCAAGATAGAGTAGGAGATTATTATAATGATCAGATTAAGAGTAACCTAATGTTGCAACTATACATACATGGTCAAGAAACTGTTAAGGGGTCCAAACAAAGATCCTGGGGAACCGATTCACCTTATAAACTTTACAGAAAATTGAAAAAACCAGTTGGATTAAGCAGACCAACAAAGGATATTAAACCAATCACACATAAAAATGTACCAGAATTAACTGGTATTAACATCAATTTGTATAATAAAGCAGCATTAGAAGAAAACTGGCTTAACATATCGTCTCGTTTACAAATTGCTCAAATCACAAATGTTAAACCAAAGAGAATTTACAATAAATCAAACATTTTACCATGGAAGTGTAGAGAAGGTAAACCATGTGGATGTAAAGTGCAGTTAACAGGGGAAGACATGCATCAATTCTTGTCCACTTTGACGGAATTGGTATTACCAAGAATCAGAACTTTTGAAGGTATCAGTAAGAAATCTGGTGATCGTAATGGTAACATTTCATTTGGCTTGAATACAGAAGATGTCAAATTTTTTCCAGAAATTGAAAACTTTCAAGAATTATTTCCTAATTTATTTGGTTTCCATATAACATTTCAAACATCTGCTAGAACTGACGAACAAGCTAGATTATTACTAAACTCTTTAGGCTTACCATTTCATTAAATTAATCTTGTATATAAAATAAACGTAGAAAATTGAATCAGTATCCTTACAGTATAAATGCGAATTGTTATATTTTTAGTAAGAAAGATATGGAGTCAATCATTCATGAATACGCCATTCTTTATTCGGATAGAATTCGCCAAAAGGACAAAAAATGGAAGGATGGTGTATTGAAGTATTACGAGTTCAACCAGAAAGTTGAAATATTAGATGAGGATGGCGTGCTTATCAAGAGTGATTTTGGAAAGTTGACTTTCAGACTTACGGTTCAATACAATATCAATGGGATCTTAGTAGAAATTATAGATTATTGTGGTTTAACGAAACGAGATGTGCTGTGCTTGGTCAATATGGATGGGTCCAGGAATGACATCACCCCCGCCTCACTGCATTTAAAGCTGAGTCTCATTAAGACTTCAAGTATATCCCCACATATGAAGACATTATCATCAGTACCCAGAAAAAAATCTCTCAAATCAGCAAAAGAATTGACTCCCTTAGTAAGATATAATAATGCTTTAGGCACAAACAAACCCACATCACGATTTGTTTCGAAGATCAATGTACCGAAATTGCAAACAACCCAAAATGTAGGCACGCGGAGAGATCTTCTGAGAGATCCAGTACTACAAAAACTGAAAGTATCCAATACATACGAACATGAACGTGGAAGATTAACGTTTAGAGTCTGTGGATTAGATCTTGCTAGAATACCACCAAAATCTTCGAAAATACACCGAATACATAAGTAATAGTTAATTGTGTATATTCAGTTTACAAACTAGTCTACTTCTTTTGCTCATTTTTCTTTTGTCTGTAAATTAATACAGGTACAAAATTAGAAGCAAAGATCTTTGCAACAGGAAATGAGGAAATCAACCCATTAACTGCAGCTAATGCTGGCTTGTTGGACAATGTGGCTAAAAATGATTGAGCTGGTAATTCGGTCATGATGTGAGAAACGACTATTTTTTTTGCAGTTAATTTGAAGCTTTTTTATCTGATCAGTTCGCATTATTTCTATGTATGAACTAATACGTGTATTTACTAAACTAGTGGAAGGAAAAATTTACTATCTATTTGTGGAGATGTTAATATTGGAAAGTGTATAATTCTCTCTCCCCTATGATTGATCTCAATCCATGATTTAAGTAAATTATCTGAAAGTAGCGGCGCTATTAATTTACCATCTAGAAGTAATGAACCCAGTAGTTTATTAGGTAGTATTGTATTTGAAGTTCTTACAATTGATGCCTCACGGCCATTAATTGTAAAATTTTGCGTCAAATTGTCTATAATTGACTTATGAATCAATTTATTGTCACTACAATAAATCAACGAATATGACAACTTGTTTTTGGATTCAAGTTGAAACTTGAATCCAGAAAAAGGGGGGTCGTGGTAACAATAGCGTGAGACATCTGAGCCGACTATTAGCTGCAACGGTATTAATAATAAAAGAAAAAGCCTCATTTATGTTGGCTGCGAAATCGTCAATAAGCCATTTTTTGTAAACGCAGTTCCGGCAGGAAAAATCAAAAATTATTTTTTTATTGTGGGGCTGGAAAAACTACAAATTTTTTATTGTGGAGAAACGTAGAGTATTTCTCCTCGGAAAAATTTTACAGGTTCACTCAAAGAAGAAAAATAAATTAGAATAACACTCATTTAGGAATTGGTTCTTTTTTTGTGCCCTAGACAATGAGAAAATTAATTTGGTGGGTAAGCTTCCCCAGATTTACCCCACTTGGATTTCACAACCCCACACACAGAGCTCGATATGAAAAATATTATAAAGAAAATATAGAACAAATGTACATCAACATTATACTGCGAGTTACATTATTTCACCTTTTAGGGTTGTTTATATGCTTCTTTCTGTGATGCTTGCACCGTATTTCATTCCTGTATATAATTAGGCTGGAAAGATCTCGTTAATCTGGTGAATATCTTTCGCAAGGCTGAAGAGTGTAGTTTTCAGATCCTCCTGGAAGAAAAATGCGGAGATTCTGGAAAATTTTTTATCCGAATTTGTCCACCTCTTGGTCGCCTGTGATACAAAATACTGCATAAGTCACTCAAATCTATGCTGTATAAGTCACTCAAATCTATCTTGGCATTATCCTTTCGTAAAATGTAACCAATTCGTGAAAATGTGTAAAAAATATGTGCGATCTCCCCACACGCGGCTCCCAACTTTTTCCGGATTCTAAAGCAGCATTTATTATGAGTTTTGACGCTTTTACTAGTAGATATATCTCAAACCCTAAAAAAATCAAACTGCATTTAGCTAGCGACTTCGAAGCTCTAACAGTTATTCTATGAAATAAGTAGGCTCTTCTTTAAATGTTTATTTAAAAATTAAGCTACCGTTCATATATTTTTCTATTCTTTTGTGGCCTTTAACCCCACAACAGGCTCCTAAAAAATAAAAAGTTAATCCATGCACACGGCACTTCAAGCATTTGGGTTGATCCATTCAAGGGAAACCTAACCTGCAAAAAAAAGCATCATCCTACTTTCTGGCGAACTATAAGTAGCTGCGTCGGTCCCAATATTCATCCATAAGCAATCATAATTAAAGATGGGTCTTGAAGATTCTAAATTGTTACAAAAATATCTTGATTTCGGAGAAAAGAAAGCTGGCTCCACCACTATGGGTGTCTTGGTCGGTTTATTTGCTGCTTCTGGTGGTATCTTATTCGGTTACGACACTGGTACAATCAGTGGTATCTTGGCCATGGACTATGTGACTGAAAGATTCCCTGAAGATACTCCTGGTGCTTTCTCCTCTAGTGAAAAGTCTTTAATTGTGTCCATCTTATCTGTTGGTACCTTCTTTGGTGCTTTGTTGGCTCCATTTCTGTCTGATACCTTAGGTAGAAGATGGACTTTAATTATCTCTACTTTATTTATCTTCAACTTGGGTATTATCTTACAAACGGCTGCTACTGATATCCCATTATTGTGTGCTGGAAGAGCCATTGCTGGTTTCGGTGTAGGTTTGGTCTCAGCTTGTGTTCCTTTATACCAATCGGAAACCACCCCAAAGTGGATTAGAGGTGCTATTGTCTCATTATATCAATGGGCTATCACCATTGGTTTACTCTTGGCATCGTTAGTTAACCAAGGTACTAAAGGTAGAAATGACTCTGGTTCTTATAGAATCCCAATTGCTATCCAGTTCTTATGGGCTTTGATTTTGGGTATTGGTATGATTTTCTTACCAGAAACTCCAAGATTTTACATCTCAAAGTACCAAGACGACAAAGCTAAAGAATCATTAAAGAGATTGAGAAAATTGCCAATAGATCATCCAGATTTGATTGAAGAATTCGAAGACATGAAGTCTGCTTTTGAATTCGAGTTATCCGTTGGTGGGACTGGTTGGTCAGAAGTTTTCAGCACCAAGAACAAGCAATTAAAGAGGTTATTGACTGGTGTCTTTATTCAAGCTTTCCAACAATTGACTGGTGTTAACTTTATTTTCTATTTTGGTACTACTTTCTTCCGTGACTCTGGTATCAAGAACGAATTTTTGATTTCTTTGGCAACTAATTTGGTTAATGTTGGTATGACTATCCCGGGTGTCATTTTGATTGAAGTTCTCGGAAGAAGAAAGTTACTTTTAGGCGGTGCTGCGATCATGGCCGTTTCTCAACTTATTATTGCCATTGTTGGTGTTGCTTCCGATAGTGATTCTGCCAACAAAGTCTTAGTCGCATTTGTTTGTATCTTTATCGGTACTTTTGCTGCATCTTGGGGTCCAACCTGTTGGGCTCTTATTGGTGAAATCTTTCCATTAACCACCAGAGCTAAATCTGTTGCTATTTCCACCGCTTCCAATTGGTTATGGAACTGGGGTATTGCTTATGCCACTCCATACATGGTTGACTCTGGTCCAGGTAATGCCAACTTAGGATCAAAGGTTTTCTTCATCTGGGGTGGCTGCAACACTTTATGTTTTGTGTTCACCTATTTCATGGTTTACGAAACTAAGGGTTTGACCTTGGAACAAGTTGATGAAATGTATCAAAAGGTTCCAAGTGCTTGGAAATCCGGGGGATTTGTACCAACTCAACACGCTTTTAGACAAAGTGCTGCTGTTTCTGTTCACTCTGATACTAAACAAGAAGCCATTTCTGAAAGCGAATCTGTTTAATCGATTTATATTTCACTTCAATAGAGCTTTGAATGTATTCAATATTAATTATTTTGACGCCAAATACACGATTATTTAATCATAGAAATAGAACGAAGTTAGACATAAGTAATCGAATATGACCAACTACATCCTTCTAGCAAAGCCTGAATTTTATTGTACTGTCACTTATTCAAATATCAATGAGCCCTGGTTCAAATCTGTATGCCATTTGAACACATTATGCTGACTCTTGTACAATAAACTGTGAAAGTGATTATTTTTTTTTTTGCAGTCGCAACCTCCAAGGTTATTCCAGAAGATAAGAGTTTAGAGTCAAGTTGTTTCTTATTTTCTATACATGATGAATATGAATAGCCAAATGAAGGTCCAGAATATATTATGTCAGTCAATTCGAGTAACAAAAGATGCCGTAGCTAAGAAAAAATTCTTTAACCAGAAGGGTACTTACTCAATTGGAGTGGTTAGCTTGGCATTGGCTCAGATGTCTTTAAATACCCTTGAATTAGACATGAAAAAGGCTGTAATACGCTAAAACATGAGAAGTTCTTTCATATTAACGGCTTTGTCTATCGTTTCTTTCATAAGAGCGGATTCAATCAATGGGTGTCACTTCCATGGTTCTACTTACTTTTGTGTTGATGTCGATGGAAATGAAGGCTCTATTAAGCCACCTCCTAGCTCGACCGACAAAACACCATCCACTTATACTGGGTGTCATACACATGGATTCGAAACCTACTGCATGGATGGTAGTAATGAAGTTCAGTTTCTTAAGGAAACTGTTCAGTCATCACTGCACGATGATCATGATCACGATGATGAAAGCAATTCTCATTCTCATTCTCATAGCCTGGGGACTCCTGACAGTTCACAAGAAATGGATTGTCACTTCCATGCTGGAGTGGAACATTGCGTTCCGAAATCAGGATCATCAACAACTAACAATGAAAATCAAGTTTGTGAACGGAAAGATCGTGATTATAACATTCCTTTGAGAATTGGATTAATATTTGCTATGTTAGGAGCTAGTGCTATTGGAAGCTTTGGGCCAGTATTCCTCAAAACCTTTTTTAACTTGGACACAGAAGGTACCATATTTCTGGTATTCAGACAATTTGGTACTGGTGTAATAATTTCGACAGTTTTTGTACATTTGCTCACACATGCACAGCTCATGTTCAACAACAAATGCTTAACTGGCATTAAATATGAGGCTACAGCAATGTCCATTGCCATGGCTGGAATGTTCATTGCATTCCTTGTGGAGTATTGTTGTAAGCGCTTATTGAGCTCTAGGAAAAATAGGCTTGAAAGTGCTATTAATACAGAAAGTATTGACTCAGAAAAAGCTAACGAAAAGGAATTCAGTGCTAACGAAAATGAATTCAGCTCGCTGGATAATGAAAAAACAATTGTTCACTTGGAAGATAAACCCTCTGTTTTCCTCTTAGAAGCAGGCATCATATTTCATTCAATCTTGATAGGTATCACTCTTGTTATTGCTGATGGTTCTTATTTTATTACTTTGTTTATTGTGATTATCTTCCATCAGTTCTTCGAAGGCGTCGCCCTTGGTTCGAAAATTGCTGGTCTCAGAGGTACTAGCACATTAATAAAATGCTGTATGGCTGCTGCATTTGCAGTCACAACTTCCTTGGGCATGGCCATAGGGACTGGTGTGATACACAAGTTCAATGGTAATGACCCGTCAACAATTATTGCCCTTGGAACTCTTGATTCTTTATCAGCTGGCGTTCTTCTTTGGGTAGGAGTAATTGAAATGTGGGCTCGTGATTGGTTATGGGGCTCATTAGCTAATTCTTCGGCATTCAAAACATTCTGCGCTATGATTTCCTTGGTCTCGGGACTTGTCTTAATGAGTGTTTTAGGAAAATGGGCTTAAGTGTTTTTCAAACTATTGTGTATTGGCATATAGACTTACTAATGTAAAATATTTTATTAGATTCTTCCACTTCGAATTACAAAATCTGCCAATTTCATAACGCAACATATTTGTAGATAGGAAACTAAAGAGAGCCTTTGATCGGGTTGAGGAAAATTTTCATACCCATCGGCGAAACAGGACCACTAGGGGTTAACCGTTCCTCCCATTTAGGATCTAAACTCAAATCATAGGATTTCACCATTCGAACTAAATACTGTTTTACTTCATTCAAAGCAAACTTCTCGCCTAGACACGCTCTTTTACGACCATGAAATGCTGGAAGGGTAGCATTACTTTTTGCTTTTGCATATCTACCAGATATTTCCTCTGCTGTGTTGCCCCATCTTTCAGGTCTAAAAATGTCTGCATTATCCCAGGCACTGCATCTGCCGGTTGCAAAATTGTTGTAGCCTACAAATGTTCCCTTTGGAATCTTAATGTAGCCGCCTAACAATGTATCTTCTGAAGTACAACGATTAATGATTTGACCTAAAGGTGGATACATTCTTAATGCTTCATATATTACGGCATTTAGATAAGGAACTTCTGTGGGCTTCCTTTCGTATTCTGGGGATGCAAAATACATTCTCAACCTAACTTGAATAGTTTTGTGTTTTGCAACCACATACAACAATGTAGTCATCAATAGTTGAGGATTTTCATGTCCAGCGATCATGACAATCATCGCATTATCTTTAAACTGTGTTTCGGTTATTTGATGTGATTTTAAAGCCTCAATTAGCTTAGTACCGACCGTATTAGTTCGATTCATATTCTCCGATGCTTCCTTCACCAAGTTGCAAAAATAATCCCGGAAGTTTTGCACCTCAAGCTTGGCTTTCAATCTGCTGGGAATAGGTAAAGAATCTAAAAAGGGAAAAGACATGAACAACGGTTTGAAGATTTGAGACTTAACATATCGAACTCTACGGATTATATCTGGTTCGTTCTGCTTGAATAGTTGCAAATCAATACCAAACATTGCCTCTCCAATATTCTGAAGACTGAACCTTTGCAAAGCATCATCCATCATTACCAGTTTTCCCTTCGCTATCTTTGAATCGAGATATGAAACAAGATTGATTGAAGATTGATAAACTAGCTTTTGATCTGCCAGTTGGATAGACGAAGTCAAAATCTTTCTGTAAATCCTCCAATTATGGGTATCAGCACTAATAATATTGTCGCCAGTGTATGAAGCCAACACTGAGCCTGGAATCTTATGCTGGTTACCTCTTTTGTGGTATATTTCATCTTTTTGAAAGATTTCCTGCAAGAGTTTTGGTTTGGCAACCAAAATGTTCCACCTAGAAGCAAAATAGATTTTAACTGCCCCATGGTTTTCAAGATGATGTCTGAGGTAAGCTTCGAATATATATTGTTGATCGACTTTGGTAAACACTGGTATGAAACTAACATAAAATGGAATTGTTGGAATATTTTTTGGAAAGTTTTTTGGAGGAACGATTACCGTGCTAATCCAATAGCATATTCCTGCAAGTGGAATATAGATGAACAAAAAGTTTTCCAAAGACATCAAGATTACCTATTACCACTGACAGAAATGCTTTGTTATTAAACCAGTACATATTGGCATATCGACAAATAGTAATTTCCTTATATTTTTTCAATGGAAAGTTTTATTAACATACTGAAAAGCCAAGTTAGGTTATTACAAATTCTGACGTAATGACATTAGTTCATATTGTGAGTATTAGCTGATTCTAAGTGAAAGAATCTAAAATGCTGTTAACGGGAAACTGCAAGCCTTCACCGAAAACTATAAAGGTGATCAAATTACATGTTAGGCCCCGGAAACAAAAAAACACTCTGATATGACAATTACTGAATTAGGTACATTGGTGAGCTCCACTAGCTCCCTCACTCTCGCTGATCCTGAAGACAATTTATTCAATCAGGAGCCAACATTCTTTGAAAGTGTGTATGCCGTGTATTTTCGTGATGAAGCCGGTTATATCAACATGAACAAGTATAAACATTCACCAGAAATTAACTACGAAAATTTACTTTTAGCTTTGGGAACTACTCTGAATAGTCAGTTTCCCAAGGGGTTCAAAGATGAAGCTATCACCATTGATCCAATTGATGTTTGGGAGAGATCCGCTAACCTGGGAATCGTAGGATTAGTCACTCGTTCAATGAAGGAAGACCCTTTCACACGTTGGGCAGTCAGTCTTTTATTGACATCCTCAAACATTACGTCTACTGGTTCGGGTGATGCGAATAGTGATAGCTATGCTGATGAAATCACTAATCTTTTTGAAACCAGTTTGAAGAATACTGGTATTCATGATCAGTGGCTTGAAGGTGGAAAACCTTATTTCAAAGACAAAACCAAGTTTTACACCTCTAGAGGACTTCCAATTGAAGCTGTATTACCAGCTTTTCCATGCAAATCTTCGAATAATCAAAAGGTCTTCAACAAGAACCCTGATAGGGGTGAACTCATGGCATTGAAGACATTGTCGGACTTTGCGTATGAGGTCAAGAAGGTATATCCGCCGGGTATGAAAATTATCATTGTTAGTGATGGTCATGTTTTCAGTGATTGTATTGGTGTTGACGATGAAATTGTCAACGAATATGGTAAAAAGTTACAAGAACTCTATATGACTGTCAGGAAACCAGACGATGATTCTATTCAATTCAATTCTTTGAATGCTCTCTTCAATTTGGAAGGAAATCCATTCGATGAAAGTTTGATTAGTGATGTCGACCTTCCACACTATGTTGAGACTAAAATTGACCCGGTCTCAGAATTGTGCAGAATGATTTTGATGAAGAGTTGTGACACTGACTCGGGCCAATTGAAATTGGATATCAAAACACCATCACATCCTAGATTATCCCTTTTCAGGGGATTCTCCAAGTTTATGGAAGAGGATTTGAAACAGCATCCAACTATTTGCAATGCCTCCAGAAAGCAAGGAAAGAAGATAATCTCCAGAATCGCTTTTGAAATGATCAAGAGGAATGATGCTTATTCCAACTTGGTGGAATTAATTTTTCCTATGCATTTAAGGTTTTCAATCCACGCTCACAATAATTCTGGGCCAAAGTTTGGAGTCAAGTTATTGAGCAAAGATGACTGTCGAGTAGTTGATAAGTTGAGTAAGTGCTCCGAACCTACTTTTGATGATTACTTACACATTCCAACCCCATGGCATAATACTGTTGTTAAAGTGGTAGGTCATAAGGTCCATTATATCACTAAAGTTGAGGTGATCATGAAGGCTATTGAGGAAAAAACTCACCTGGGTTCTTGGAATGAGGTCCTTAAATGTTTTGAATTGACTCCTACCTAATTGGACTCCTGCTGGAGTCGGGGATTGTCATTAAATTAATTATTTTTCAAGTCTTTGGCTCTCTTCTACTTTATTTTTCTATATTTTAATACGTAACTTTTTATAGTTTTTGTAATTTACATATGTGATGTTGTAAACCTGCATACATTAAAAATTGCCGCAAATTTTGCAACCTTTGTGGTAAACCTGTATATAATCTAAAAGACAGCAGTTGGGGTAGGAACTTCCTCACAAGCAGCGCATACGTCTGGTCTGTCAGATGTTGGTGCTGGCTTATCATAAGTGATACCACCATTGATTACAGTACCAATACCAATACCAAAATCAGCAGTGACCTTCTTCATGGAGTTAATATCGTAGCCAGTACCGATATCAAAGTGGAACTCAAGAAGACCACAGACTAAAGTTAAAATACCATCGGCAGAGTATCTGAAGTTTGAGATTGGCAATGACAAACCAATGACATTACTGTTACCCCAGTTTCTAACGTGGAATGTTTGAGGTGCGGATAAAGCTTCAACTCTAATAGATCCACCAGTAGATGAAAAGAAAAATGTTTGATCTTCAGACACAGACAAGGCAGCAGACTTGATCCAGACGTTAGCGTTCTCACCAATGTCAAAACAACCTTTTCCATTTATTCTGGAATGTTGAGAGAAAGCTTGGTTTCTTAAACAAACTGTTCCATCATTATCCATGGATCCCCAAAAAGCCCCCAAGTTAACCAATCCAGAGTTCCTTTTATCTTGATACAATGAGATCAAACCGTTGTTGCGGAATGCATTGGAAGTAATCTTGGAAACTGGAACACCAGTCTTACCTGAACCGGAGAAGAAAACCTTACCATTGTTTTCGAAGGTGTTTCCTCCAATCTTAAAATTAGGAGAGAAGAAAGAGTCACCAGACGTAACAACAATTTGTCCATTGTTAGTAGTGATGCTGTTAATTTCGGAAATTTCAAAATTAACGGGCCAGGTTCCTGAATCAGAAGACATAAAGAAGTCACCATTGTTCTTGAAGTCCCCGTGTAAATGGACGTATTCGGAATCAACCAACTTCCATGTAGCTCCACTATCAATTTCAACATCTCCGTAGTTAATTTGAGTATTACCTTGCTTGTAGGTATTACTAGTAATGTGTACGTTGCTAGCTAAAGTAGTAGCAACTAATACTAAGGTAGTAAAGATGGAAGAAATCTTCATTGTAAAGATGATTGATGGTATTAATAGTGAAACAAAAGCTGGATTTAAAGCCCCTTATATAGACATTTTGATTGAACTATAGTGGTCAATTATAAGTAGGCAAATAGGTCGTTTTGTACCTAACAGGCGAAAAAAGTACTAAAAAAGTAACCAGTTCAACCAATTATGGAAAAATTCTTAACATATTCGTGTTACAAGCATTGTGCTCGAAAAAAATATTTATCTTACGAAGCAGACAAAAGGGCTTTACTTGGAAGGCGTGCCCTGTTGATCTCCCAGACAATTGCAACAATCGCCAAACACGAAATCGACTTCGACAACAATGAAAATGCTACTGTACAGGACTAAAAAAATAATTGTTTATTTTAACTAGATATGGAATGCTTCTTCTGAAAACTTTAGTTTAGAGGATGGGAGTTCTCCGTCAAGTAAGAGAATAAGTAGCTGGACCCTAACAAAAGGCTTTTAAAAGGGATCAAATTGGTTAGCCAGTAAGTTGAATTACAGTTTAACAAAATTGAAAAATCAAAAGTGGCTGAGGATAAAAAGAAAACCAGATACGAAACTTTAGCAAAAACAATTTATCCCTTTTGAAATCATTAGCGTTGGAACAATGAAGAATCACGATCATAGTTTTGTCACACCTTACTCCTAAAATGTGAGAAAGATGGAACTTTCCTAAAACTATAAATCATGAATAGGATATGTGTTATGATATGCAATTGCAAGCAGTCGAATCGAATGTCTTAGACTTCGAGTCTACTTTTTCTCTGGCGGTTTTCACAGTCTCGGCAAAACCCAATCAACTTCTTTAAGCCTCCGTGGTTTAGGCATCAATCGCGAAGCCTAAATAGTATAAACGCAAGACGCACAAACCCTGACTCGTGATCATAACCTAAGTTAGTTTTGAATCGCTGCTGAAGAGAGATGTTACTAACCAAGTAGTACAAACACCGATTAGATGTGGCTTAATCTCTACATGTATAAACAAGGCCGACCAGCGACTAATATGTGAAGGATAGGGTTTGTAATAGTTTCTAAACTATAGGTGATTTAACAGAATCCACAGATATTATGGGCGAGGAATCTTGAAGATTTCGGGTATTGGTAAACCTTTTGAATCTATTTTTTATACGTTCGAGTTTGTGTTTTTTTTGTGTTTGAGACTTTGTTTGCAGATGTTGCTTTTCATGCTTGTAAACTGAGGATCTCCAGGAGTTTGACGAAGATTCTGTATTACTACAGTTTGGGCCTGTGGATATGTTCTCAAGTATGTTCAAAATAGTAGAGTGGCTTCTTGTTCTATCACATCTTTTTTGGAATTGCTCATCAGTTATAGCTTCACATTCTTTCTCCAATTCATCGATACCCGGTACGTCTGAGACTGAAGGTCGATGTGTGCCTGGTGAGAAAACCTTATTTTCTAAATCTGCACTCTCTGTATTAAAATTTTCTGATTTCCAACTCCAGATATTAACCATTCTCCGCATTGTACGTTTATGTCTTTCATTCTTACTTGAGGTTTTATCAGAGGATGCACAATGAGGGGCTTGAATTGTTCTTTCGGTCATAGCCTTCAGTTTCGTTGCAGCATCTGGTTGCTTAAATATTGTATGCGAAAGTGGTATGATTTCTTTATCATGTAATTCGCCTCTTAAAAATATTTCTATGGAGTTCGGGTTTATCAGGCTTGTTCTCTTGTGATTTTTTTCCTTGGTTTTTCTTTTTGCACTGTTTGTTGTCGTTAGTATGATGGATGGTTTAGTGAAATCTCCTGAATCTAAATACTTTTCAAAATACAATGCTGATTTCAAATACGGAGTTGGAGGCGAGGGACTAGAAGACAAGGGACTTGAATACGAGGGACTAAGGTTCTTCGATGACTTGGAGAGTTTTCCAAATAAAGACTTATAAAATTTTTGGGGTTTGCCATTCAATTTTTGGCTGTCACTTCCATTTGGAGTTGAGTGAACTGCATGTAAGGAAGGTGCTTGTTCTTTTCGCAGCCCAAAATCACCAGTTTCTTCGGATGCATATGCGCTCAACTTGGGCAGGTGATGGGTAGGGCAACAACAGTCAACACCATGACTTTGATCTTTGATATTAAATAACTCAGTTGAATGATCTCTGTAGCCATTTGTGGTTGACTTCTGTAAGTTAACCATACTCAATGTCAATTTTCCCTGTTTTCTAACTTTTCTCTTCGTATACGTTTCCATAGTCTTGATTGTTTTCAACGTTTCCATAGACTTGTTTGGGTGGAATGTTTGGAGTGATTCATTTTCGTTATTATTTGCAGCGTATCTGAACGAATCAATAGTGTTCTCAGGAGGTAGTTTATGTCTGGTATTTAGGTTATCGAGCTCAAGGTTGCCTTCAGAATGTTTTCCATTTGATGTCCATTCTTCTGGGTTTGTGTCAGAGATAAAAGATCCCTGATCCAGCAGCAGTGGGAGGAACATTTCTCTTAATTTTAGAAATTCAAAAGTTTGCAGCCACAAAATGCCGATTTTCGTACGTTCAAATCGCGCAAGAAAATCTTCGTCTTATAATACAATATTAGCCTTTTTAGAACCTGAAATAATATTACAATGGAATTATTATCGTATGACCCTAAAGAAAAGAAGCTAAATGCACCAAGCTCAGTTGATGGTTTTGATCGTAAGTTGAAGGCTGATGTCGATCAACTCAACCGATTAATTACTGAAATCATAGCCAACGGAAGCGATGTTCCACCTGTTGCCACACCACAAACTTTCAATGGTGACTTATCTAAAATGGTTAAAAAGCTTTACGAAGGAGGAGTTACAGCGTTCAAAAACGGGAAATTTGAAGATTCAGCTAAACAATTTTCCATTGGTATTGAAATGATATGTAGAAGACACAAGTTTGAATCTTTTCAAGGCTGTTTACAGGAATTAAGTATGTTTTTGATGTCTAGATCGGATGCTAATTTAAAAACAAAGGATTATATTACTGCATTCAATGACGTCGATATGTTATTGGGTATGCAAATGGTTACCCCAGATAACTTTTTAAGGAGAGGCGTTGCCAATTTCTTTTTAGGTAACTACGAAGATGCAAGAGCTGATTACCAAAGAGGGTTGGCACTTGCTCCAGGCCACCCACGTTTGCAATCTGAGCTTGAAATATGCTTGGATAAGATTCTTGAGGAGAATGGTGATTACTTGTAGGTAATAGGCAATTTTATAATGAAATACTGCACCAAAATCAATGTACATTATTAAATAGACGTACTGCTATATACCTAATTGTAGACTCTTGGTTCAATTCTAAACAATACAAGTTGACTACAACATTTCGATACCTAGATAAGATAGCTTCGCGTTAAAAAATAAATAGATTCAGAGTTCAATTGTATGACTCAATCGCCTATTGAATCTAACTCGAACCAACACCGGGAGCAAGGCGGTCTACCGTTTAAAAGCCCCTACTGGGATTCAGTTCAACCCAGTCATCCTTCTAATGATTTACGAACAAATGCAAATAGAAATCTAAATCAATCCAATAAGATACAGCGACTACCCTCACTTCAATCTTCTGGCCTGCTAAGTTCTTTTAAAAGACGAAAACGTGAATTCCCAAGTCAACAGTTTGCTGCTTCTGAAAATGGTGTCATAGATTTAACCCTTCTGGACACTGAAGAACCTTCCGGTCAAACAGTTGAAATTCCACATACACAATACAATACTCCGACTCAAATTATGTTTGATTCCTTAAATGATGCCGCAGCAGAAGCTCAAGGCTTCACCTCTACAACTTCGCATCCTCAGGACTCAAATAAACTCCTAAGTGAATTGTCCCACACTGTTGTGGAATCAGAATCTGATGACGATATAATTGAAGTCGATCCTCGTGAAGCTGCGCAGTACACTGTGTTCAAAGAGAGGTCAAAACACAACACTACCCAAAACAGTCATTCGGCCAAAGAGCTTTCATTGTTGAAAGATCAAAGTTTTGCGTTGGAAAAGCAAATATCAAATTTGAAGCAAGAGTTATCTGAATCAATGCAAAAGAGAGCAAGAGCTCTCCGAGAACAAAATCACGCTCAAGTACTTGCAGCCAGAGCTTCTCAAAGGATTCAAAATAACAGAGCAATATTATTGAGCAACCCTAGTCAAGCAGATGATCCAAATGAATTAGAATACGGATTTAAACTAGCTCGTGAACGTGTTGAGTCCTGTCTTCGAGAACAAAGACAAGCTTCCAACCATGTGACCAGTATTGACCATATGATCTCACAAATTCAACAAGCTCACGCAAGGGTTCATGAAGCTATATTATTGAAACTGATCGAGATCGAAAACTCCGTAGCTCAACAGAAACAAATGACACGAGAAGAGGAGATTAAAGAGGAACTAAGGAGAAAATATCAAACTGATATCAACCATCTCAACCATGGTCGTGCTACCGGTCAATATAGTAATATGATGGACACCATTAACCAAACACCGCTACCTCCGCTGCAACTTCTTTATAATCAAGTACCCAATTCTCAGCTTGCAACTCAATCAGGTTATCCGGCGTACTACGCATCGTCGACAACTGGAGAAAGGGATGATTCTGTTCATATTCAAGCCTTAATGGACAACATCCAGCCAGATGATGGGGTAGAAGAAGAAGAAAAGGGTTTACCATTAACCCCCTCTGATCTTAGAATCAACTTATTCAAACATCAGCGTATGGGACTTGCTTGGCTTTTAAGAATGGAAAATTCTAAATCAAAAGGTGGTATACTTGCTGACGATATGGGGTTGGGTAAAACAATCCAGTCTATTGCGTTAATCATGGCTCACAAGTCAACGGATTCTGACAGGAAAACTACACTTATTGTTGCCCCAGTTTCATTATTGCGTCAGTGGTCCAACGAGATCAAGCTTCATGTAAAGATTAATGTTACGGTTGGAATCTACCACGGTGCCACTAAGTACAAATCCTTCAAGACATTTCGAGATTTTCAGAGGTACGACGTAATCCTTACTTCCTATAACACCTTATCTGTAGAGTACAAGAAGCATTATCGAGAACTATTCGAAGATACGAGTGTAAGCTCGAATATAATACCTGATCATGGTACTGGAGGTACAACCTATAAGTCACCTTTTTATACGGAAGGCGCCCTGTTTTATCGGATTATACTCGATGAAGCGCAGAACATCAAGAATAAATTGACAGTTGCTTCTAGAGCAGTTACAGTGCTAAGCGCTGAATATAGATTTTGTTTATCAGGTACGCCTATGCAAAACTCTATTGATGAATTATATCCGATTTTGAGGTTTTTGCGTATTAAGCCTTATGCAAATGAGGATGTATTCAAAGCCAGAATATCCAGAAGTATCAAAGAGATGTCCGAAAGTGGTTCTTCTGAAAGTGAACAAACGGCTGCCAACAAAAGTATGAATATATTACGTGCATTGTTGAAGGCTATTTTATTACGTAGATCAAAAAATTCTGAAATAGATGGCAAACCCATTTTGCAGCTTCCCCTCAAACACGTCGAAGACAAATTTGTTGAAATGGATCCTTCAGAGCTTGAAGATTATAAATCAATAGAAGGAAATCTTCAAACTAAGGCCAAACGACTCTTTTTGGAAACCAGCAATTTCTCCAGTATGCTTGTTTTATTGTTAAGATTGCGACAAGCATGTTGCCATACCTTCCTTTGTGAATTAGGTAGTGTTGGTAAAGTTGAACAATTTAGAGTGAACAACTGGCAAATGTTGTTGAAGGCCATTGAAGAGCTAGACCTTTGGGAAGTTGAACAGATTAAAGGTGAACTACTTCCTGCGGAAGTTACTTTGAAGTTAGAGGAACGAGTTGAATCTGAAGATGACTTAGAATTGATTGTACTATGTGATTCAACACTGGGTTCCAGTCCAGAGAACAATAAGCAGAACGAAAGAGTTAATATTCCTTCTAATCCACCAAGACAATTTGAACCAGAACCAGAACTTGATTTGTATGTCTCACATGATAAAAATAGTGAAAAAACAAAGGAGGAAGAACCTGAAACTGGTGTGTTCACTTGTCCAATCTGCTTTATTCCTGGTATATGCGGATCAATAATGAGATTCCCTTGTGGACATAAGGTTTGCGAGGACTGTGTTGACAGTTATGTGGAGGAGCATAGACAAGACGACCAAAAAGTGCGTTGCTTTGATTGTGGTCGTACGTTCAAGTCAAATTCCATTATAGACTATCGTGTTTTCCATATGAGGCATTTGGAAGGAAAGAATACGTACCATATCAAAACTCAATTAGAGGATGATTTGAAAGGTAAAAAAGAAGCGTCTGAAAAGATCAAAAAATTAGTTAAACAACACGGTGGACTTGAGTTCTCCACCAAAATGGAGCAATCTCTTCAGTTAATCCAGAAAATATTCAAAGATTATCCCGGAGAAAAAATTATTCTCTTTTCCCAGTTCACAGCTTTTTTTGACTTGTTAAAATTAATGCTTAATAAAGCAGAAATCCCATTTTTAAGGTACGATGGTACCATGTCTGTAGAAAAAAAAGATCTAACAGTCAAAGAATTTTATCAGAATAGCGATTACAAATTAATGCTAACTTCTCTTAAAGCTGGTAATGTAGGTTTAACATTGAATTGTGCCTCGCATGTGATTATTACTGATCCATTCTGGAACCCTTATGTTGAAGAGCAAGCGATGGATCGTGCCCATAGAATTGGGCAAACCAGGGAAGTCCATGTACATAGAATCTTGATTAAGGGAACTGTTGAAGAAAGAATCATCGCTCTTCAAGAAAAAAAAAAGGGCCTCATCAACTCAGCACTAGACGAAAAAGGAATGAAGTCTGTCAGTAGATTGAGCAGAAATGATTTGGCGTTCCTATTTGGTATTCCGGTACCAAGAAGGGATGCTTAACACGATAACTGTATTACGAACCTACGGTTTTTTTTTACATGTATAATAAATGTATGAATAGAGAATTAAGATTTGATATTTCTTACCTTTCTCATATTTCGAAGCCAATCCTTCTCAGATATGATTGCATTCCCTCCACTATTGCCAAGTTCCCACACAAGAAGGCTTTCAAAGTTTTCGCCAAACTTTGATAGCGACTTACACAAATAGATAATTTGAAGGATCAACCCATCAAATTGACTCTTGAAATCAACTGCCCCATCTTCTGAGTCCTTACCTGTAGCAATTTGAATCTTTGGGATGTATAGTTGGAGTTTAGCAATTAATTCAAATGCAAGATTCTTAACAAATTGACTGATGAGAAGATTATCCTCATTTTCATTAGGTTCCAAATTTAGTGAATGGTTAAATACGGTATGAAACATTGATATGGAGTGAAACATTTCACTCCTAAGGACTTCAATGTGTCGTTTCAAATACGAGATAGGACTAAATTTTATCAAAGGTTGAAGATTGGACAATTCATTCATGACATATTTAAATCGAGAATTGAGATATATCAATTTTAAAAATCTAGTTCTTTCGGTGGAGTTTTCAATGCTTAAAAATTCTGATTGTTTGAGGTTGAATAAATCAAGCTTATTCAATATGTTGAAAATTTTAATAAGATTATTTTGCTTCAAATTCGTATTCAATAATTTAATTAAATTTTTCACCATAATATTTAATTCAATTAGTATCTGGGAGTGGATTTTAGAAATGATGGGAAGTTTCGGGAAACGAATCGTAAAGTTCTTGGATAACATAGAAATCTCCAATGCCTCTTGATAATTTCCTTGTGTGATGCAAATTTTACAAAGTGTAGGTAACTCTAGTAGATCTAATATTGAATCCATATTAGACAAGACAGAACTATTTATATTCAAATTCTCGTTTGATTGCTCATTTAAAAAAGGATTAAGTTTCTTATCATCCATCTTGAAGAGCTTCAACATTGAACTAACTTCCTCTTTCATCTCTATCGTTATAGTACCATTGATGCTCTTTAACTCCTCACTAACATGGATTATTAAGTCTCTATTATCATTGGTCATTCTCGCCAATTGGGCACTACTTAACCTTTGTTTATCCTCTAATTCTGCAATTTCTTCAGTTAGAGTCTTCTGTCTATTGGAGTCGCTCGAAGCGTTGTCGATTGAGGTGGTAGTATACGCCTCAACAGTTAGTAAATCATCATTTACTAATAAATCATTAAGATAATTTTCTGATTTTGCTCGGACATCAGCATTCCCTGATACGTAATCTTTTAAAGGATCTTTAAGATCAGAGATCAAAGAATCAAGTAAGATGTTCGACATTATTGTCTACCTTTTCGAAGTAGGACCAAGTAAATCTACATGTTCACTTTCGCACGACTTTGTGCGAATTTATGAGATTAAGGAAAAACACCGCTTAATTCAAGCTCTAATCGATATGGAGGGATTATTCTTTAATGCCGATTACGGTTACGTAGAGGGTGTTGTCAGGGGTTACAGAAATGGTTTACTTGCAGGTAATCAGTATTTGAATTTGACTCAATGTGATAATTTGGAAGATTTGAAGTTACAATTATCATCTACTGACTATGGTAATTTTTTAGCTCAACATAATGGCCCATTGTCAACCTCAATCATCAGAGATAACTTATCCAAGAAATTGTATCAACAGTTTCAATACTTGAAACAACAATCCTCTGGCCGCTTGGCCAAATATTTAAATTATATCAGCTACGGTTATATGATTGATAACGTCGCATTGATGATTACAGGGACTATTCATGAAAGAGATAGACTGGAAATTTTATCTAAATGCCATCCATTAGGGTGGTTCGATACTTTGCCGACTTTATCTGTTGCGACAGACATTGAGAGTTTGTACAATATTGTTTTGGTAGATACTCCATTGGCACCTTTTTTCAAAGGGGCATTATCTGCCAACGACTTGGATGACTTGAACATTGAAATTATTAGAAATAAATTATACAAAAACTATTTGGAATCTTTTATCAAGCTTGTTGAAGAGGAATTTGGTGAACCAGATAAAGAAATTATGTTGAAGTTGTTGAACTTTGAAAGTGATAAAAGGGTCATCAATATTTCTTTAAATTCCATCAACAATTCGGAATTGAGCGCTGAGGATAAATTGAATTTATTCCCTGATCATGGGAAATTATATCCAGTCTGCCATAATCAATTATCTTCGGTTGACGACATTGAACATTTAAAATCAATTGTGACTTCTGTTGGTGAATACAAGGATTTGTTCAATGAACAACAAGATTCTTCCGGTAGCACCAGAAACTTAGAAGATTGGTTTTATTATTTGGAAATGCAATACTGTAAAAATGCGTTCACACAACAATTTACCCTATCAAGTATTTGGGCATGGTTACGTTCTAAGGAACAGGAGATTAGAAATATAACTTGGATTGCTGAATGTATTGCCCAAAACCAAAAGAACAGAATTGAAAATTATATATCAGTCTACTAAAAATTGTATAGATAAATGCGGATAATCTAAAAAAATTAATCTATTTCAAAGAGTATGAGAGACAATGTTAGTTTCTCTGCAACTACTACCAATATAGCACACCTACACGAAGTATTTCAAGCAGCTGCTTCTATATCCACTCAAGGTCTAATAATTTTAACGGCCAAAGGAATCATAATATACACTGAAAGTAACCATATACTGAATTGTCAATGTATGATAGATGTCACGCTATTCAGTAACTATAATATTATTCATCAAGGTCATCCAATCGATACACAAATACCGGAAAATCAAGAGTCTTCTTTGTTCGTAGGTGAGTCACAAGACTTGGAAAAAGATCCTGAATTGAGGTTTGGTATTGACTTAAATCTAATCTGTCACGCGTTTGAAGTATTAGATAACAAGAATATTACTTGTTATATCAATTACAACGGGGAAGGTACACCATTTGTGTTTGAATTTGAAGATAACCTTATTAGTGAGTCAATAGAATTTTTCACCTTTTATATAGATGTGAATTACCCTTATGATTCTGACACTTCTGAGCAAGAGCTACTAGTTAATTATGGTGATTTAGAATATGAGATCATTCTAAAAAGTGACGTATTAGTTCATGTTCTACAAGACCTTCAGAATATTAATACAAAAGAGTTGTTCATATATGTTTCACAGTTGTTGAGCAAAGAATTAAGTTTCATTTCTAACGGTCCAATTGGACTTCTGAAAATTATTTATCCAAACGATAAAACCATTCTTGAAAAATTGCAAACTTTTAATACACTGACAGTTGTTTCCAGTTTCAAGTTTACCAATTTTGTTAAAATTATAAGAGCCGTTAAATTATCTTCCAAATGTAAGATCTTGAAAGACGCTGCAGGAATATTTTCGATTCAATTCATTTGCAAAGATTCACAATTAGCATCTTATAGTGGTAGCCTAATCACAGTAAATATGCTTGAACTTGATGAAGAGATTGACGTGCTAGCGTTAGAACAATTCTTCGATGAAGAAGTTAATTATCCAGCTAAAAGACGAAAGTTGAACGATATAACCGTCTTATCCAACAAACATATCGAAGATGTTCCTTTATTCTTGTAAATCATATGTAACATAGCTAAAGGTAACTTATCTTAAATGCCATACTTAATGTCTCTTTAAGACTCTTTCCTACACTTACTCGCCTGGCTTTTAAAATTCTATCACCAATAATCAAAACTAAAACAACAAGTAATATCAAAGGTGAATTCTTTTGGACCCATTTTCTGGTCAATTCAAAATTAAAAAAAAGCTTTTCTTTTAATGAGCTCAAATCCATGCTAGAGGATGGTGAATCTTTTGAAATTTTGTTTCGGCCCTCAGTAGAACTTTCTTCTTGTTGCTCTTTGATCTGCTTTAGGGTTTGGTACTTCAAATCTTTCTTCAATTTGTCCTTCTCTTCTCTTTGACTTTGTTCTCTCATGGATTGTTGCCTGGCTCTTTCTTTTTGATCTCTTTCATTATCTTTAGCAGCTTGGTCCCTAGATATTTTGGTTAAGTACTGATCTTTAGCATCAAATAAAGGATTTTCATTGATAAGTTGTTTAGCATCATCATATTGCTCCAATTCCGGTAAAACTTTTAAAGCCAACAATTCAGTCAACTTTTTTAAGTGCTTGTCCTTGAAATCAAATTTCAAATGTCCATACAATTTAAACATTTTTGAATGTACTTCATTTAAATCGAGTCCAATGTATTCAATTAGGCATAAATTGTATAATATTTCAGTAGGAATTGAGGGAATATCTTCATAAATAGATACCAAGTTATTTAAAATATAATCATTTTTCAAATCCTTCTGTATACGTTGTTTCTCTTGTTTATTTACTCTAAACCCATGATTTGATTGTAGAATTAAACCCACTTCCGTTAAATAAAGGTTCAATACTCTACAAAAAGATTGTTCATTAATTACCCCAGACCTGAAATTATCGAATACCGAAGAATAGAGGGTATTTAAAATTTCAAACGATTTGGAAAAATCCTTGTTCGTAAAGAACTTTAATGCTAAAGAATAATTCTCATCCAATAAGGACAGAGAGCTAAAGGAGCTGGATAAGTTTTCTTCACTCATTACAATATGTGCTGACTAGAATAGGATTTACCGCACGGAGTAGGTTTACACCGCGGAACGAGGGTTTCGCTCAATGTGTGATTTTCTACGCGAGATGAATGCTAGTAAAGTTCAAGAAACAGAAGGCCCAAATAATTTATTCACTACACATACCCTAACCGTTTATCTTCACTATATCAGTAAAGAAATAGTAAGTAAGTCCCAAAAGAAGCAGTCCTGTACCTATCACTGGAAAACACCAATATGGGATAATCAGCTCATAATTTGGAGGCTTAACAAATGGAAGTAGAGCCATAAATAAATTTGCAACCAAAAATATTATTATAACAAATATTGGTGCATTGAGCTTTTTACTTCTTTTTGGTGCTAAAAGATGATCAAATTCACTTTGAGTACTAGAATTCCATTTGGTATCGAAAAATCTCAAATAAAGGAGACCACCGGTCAAAAGAACATTAACCCAAGTTCCAGGGTAAATGTACAAATTAACAATGAATTCATAAATTTCCTTGGATGGCGGCAAAATGAGAACAACAATTGTAACAAACCAATGTAAAAATAATGCATACGAGAACTTTTTGAATACGCCACTGAACGGCATCAATTTCTCCATGGCTAATTCCTGATTCACTACAGAATGAGCATACGATACAACTAAAACATTTCCAAAGTTTGATATAGCAATTAGAAGAGGTAGCACTCTAGATGTTAAGTTCTGCCCAAAGATCTTATTGAAAAATATACCAGCAACAAGAACACCACTCAGTAGGATTTCCTGTTTAGGTATTACAACAAGATAGCTTAAAATCACTAGGAAATAAAGCACTGTGGTGACAAGTACAGCAACCGGTGCTGATCTTGTTAATACTTTATAAGGATTCTTAGTTTCACTTATAACATAATTCACGTTCTCCCAACCTTTGAATGAATAAATAATCTCTAATAAGGCAACAGATATAGAATAATAGTTTGTCTCTTGTTCTTGTGCAAAAATATTATTGAAGTTTTCGGTTTTAGGTAAATCAATGAATCGGAAAAATACTAACCCACCACATAAGATGATTAACATGAGAATCAAAATCTTGGAGACTCCCAAAAAGATGAAAAAAATATTGGATTGGTGGCTATGAAATATGTGTAGGTAAGTACAGTAGGAGATACAAAGAACACCTATTGACTTCACATAAAAGTTGTTGAGTGAATCCTCATCTCCCAAATCACCGTTAATTGAATAAAGAATGTATTTACCAAATGCATAAGAATTACCAGAACTAAATCCTAGCAAAACAATTTGAAAAGAATATACTAGACCGATTAGTCTTCTATTAAATATCCTTTGTAAATAATTCTTTTCTCCACCGTTCTGTATAGGTAAGTGTAATGCAAATTCCAAATAAATGATTATCCCACAAGCTACTACTAAACTTCCAATAATCCACAACAGAAGGTAAAGTCCGATGTTCCCTTGGCAATACTGGAGAATGATCGAGGGCGTAAGAAATATTCCAGTACCCACCATCTTATTGACAATGAGTGACATTGCCGATAGAGAGTTGATTTTTGTCATCTCCTGGTTAGTTTGTTTTTGTAATCTCTATACTGAATTGTTAGTAGATTCTATATGAGTATTTAGGCATCGATAATTGTAGCATTTCACGTGACTCCCACCTGCACAATATCAAATATCTGACACACTAATAGATAAGGCTGCGAAATAAAAAGTCTATATGAAATACACGACGATTAGATTCTTAAAATGAAAATCTACAATTAAAAGTTTCGTCCTATTAGAGTGGTTTATCCACGTCGAATAATATTTATACTTCCACTGTTTAACGCTGTTAAGCGCAAGCTCAAGCGAAGCAACTGGCACCACCGCAAATCCTTCGGTACTTGAATAGGGTGCACTGAATCAGGCTCATTTAAAGGTTATCCTTACCTTACCTGCTTGGTTTTGAGGTAATGGGATTACTATGGGCCTAAGAAATGTTCATCCTCTGTACCGTTGGAGCATTATTTGCCTACTTTTTTCTAAGTATCTTAGAAGTGGTTGCCTAATGTAACCCACCTCTAATAGGTACTAAACTGATTGCTTGAGTTGCTTATTTGAGTGTGAACAAATCTTCAGCGATTAGCTTTGATTGGTTTGGTTGGCCCATTTAATTTCCACTGAGGTTCTTTCAATATATACATACACATGCTTTTGATAGAGAAAATAATCCTTCTTATGGAGCGCAATCTGTCCTGGTATGACTGAGTTTAAGTTCTTCTTAACTGAAGCAATCTTTGTTGTATTTTGAGTGATCTTTCCACGTCTACTAGCCGTTGCTGATTCAGTTACGTCATACGTTGCCGAGTTATCTTTGTTTCGTTAAAAAATTTTGAAAAAAAGCACATACAAGAAGTGATGTAGATGCAGATATCACTACAGCGAATATTAAAGACAACCATTATTAGAGATGATCATTAAGAAGTCATTGTACAAGCAGCGGTCACTGCTTTAGCAAGAAAGGCTGTGATTACGTGGAGATGTTACCAAAAATTTAGTAATATTTTTTCAATTCCGAAGACCAATTTTAGAACAATTATCAAGAAAAAAAAGAGAATTTGGTTAGATGCAGTGCTATTTCAAAATATTATTAGGGGTTCATGCGTAGAAAACTACCATTAAAACTCCGGTGGGAGTCTTCCAAGTCAAATATTAAGTTTTACAGCAGATAAGACAAGAAACACGACCATACACAAATTTCTTGGCCCAGTCGCATCCTGATAAGAAGCCCGAGGACCAATCAGTTTTTTTCAAAACGCACTCATAGTGGAGTGAGTAAAATTAACTACTGATTAGAATATAGATAAGCACGAAACAGAGTTTAGGCTATTCAAGTCGCTTTCAGAAACGACAACTGACCGTTACTCCCGTTCTATTCGCAATCCCCCCTCTCCCGTCCAAAATATCTCCGGGTTAAAAGGCAATAATAGTTGGCTCTGCATGGTAATATGAGATTTCCCCACTTTGTGTGCATACGTTGAGACATCATCTAAGAAAAAAAATGAGTCTCTCGCGGCGATTTTTAAAAATTCCAAAAAGCATCACACCAACTCATTGCCCCTCGTCAGAGGCAGTATCAGTCTAGGCTGGCTGACCATAGAAACAGTTTTCCCCGTCTAAGCTTTGAATTATGAAAGGTTTCTAGTTCTTTACTTTTTCAACCTATACCTCTTTATCTTAGTCAGTGTATTATATTACCCTATAGATTAGCTATCTTAACTCTTCTTAGACAGACAGCCAAGATGAGTCGTATGGGATTTAGCCGTTTACAGTTTCTCCGCGAAAACCTCATAATTTTCTGAGATAAAGAAAATATATGGCCAGATGAGGTCTTCTCCCCGAAAATTTGTATATAGAGAAAAAAACTATATAAATAAAAAATTTCCAGTTCCAAACGTTTTTTTTTGTTGTTACAGACATGACACAAGATGCTGAAAAAAATGTTGACTCAAACTCGTTGTTGAGTAGACATACAGAAGACTATCATTTATCCATTGCTAGGTCTAACATCTCTGGACCTATAGACTCCGGTCATGAATTAAAGAAAGGATTACATGCCAGGCATGTCAGTATGATTGCTTTAGGTGGAGCTTTAGGTACTGGTTTATTAATTGGTACTGGTACTGCTTTGAAAACTGCTGGCCCAGGTGCTATGTTATTGGCCTATAGTGCTATTGGTTTTGTCGTTTTTATGGTGATGACCGCTTTAGGAGAAATCGCAACCTTTATACCGTTAGCCGATGGTTTTACTGGTTACGCTAATAGGTACGTTGACCCGGCTTTGGGTTTTGCATGTGGGTATGTTTACCTTTTTAAATATTTGATTCTCCCTGCTAATCAATTAGTAGCGGGTTCGTTAACTATGCAGTATTGGGTTTCCTCTGAAAAGGTTAATCCAGGTGTTTGGATCGCAGTCTTTTTAGTTGTAATTTTGGCCATCAACATTTTAGGTATCAAGTTCTTCGGTGAAATTGAATTTTGGTTGTCCTTATTAAAGATTTTTACATGTTTGGGTTTAATTCTTTTGTTATGGATTCTTGCTCTTGGTGGTGGCCCAACTAAGGAAAGAATCGGTTTTAGATATTGGCATAAACCAGGTGCATTTTTAATCTACAGAAATGCTGCCCAAAATGTTGTCGTTGAAGGCTCAAAAGGTAGATTTGTTTCTTTTATTTCCGTCTTTGTTAATGCTGTTTTCGCTTATTTAGGTACTGAATTATGTGGTATCACGTTTGCTGAATGTAGTAGACCAAGAGTTGCAATCCCGAAAGCTATTAGGTTGACCTTCTACCGTATTGTTATTTTCTACTGTCTTTCTATTTTATTTTTGGGTATGTGTGTTAGTCCCTCTGATCCATTATTATTAAGTGCTTCTGGAAATACTGCTAGTGCTTCTCCATTTGTTATCGCCATCAAAAACGCTAAAATTGGTGGATTGGATCACGTTATCAATGCTTGTATTATGTTATTCGTTCTATCCGCTGCCAACTCCGATATGTACATTTGTTCAAGAACCATTTACGGTTTGGCGATTGCCGGTTATGCCCCTAAGTTCTTTTCCAAAACCAATAAAATGGGTGTTCCATACTTTGGTGTTGCATTATCCTTTTCTTTCTGTCTTTTAGGATTCATGACAGTTTCCTCTTCTGCTGGTGAAGTATTTGGTTACTTCGTCAATGTTGTCTCCTTATGTGGTTTAATGGCATGGGTCTCCATCTTGATCTTCCACATTAGATTTATGAAGGCATGTAAAGCTCAAGGTTTAAATAGAAAGCGTGACTTGGTTTACAGGTCTCCTTTGCAGCCATATGGCTCTTACGTTGCCCTTGTCATTTGTATTATTATCGTCTTTATCAAGAACTTTACAGTATTCTTGGGACATCCATTCCAATACAAGGCTTTCATCACTGGTTATATTGTTTTACCGGCTTTCTTAATTATGTATTTCGGTTTCAAGATCTATTACAAAACAAAATTGATTCCCCCACATGAAGTTGACTTGACAACCTACAGGGATGTTGTGGATGCTGAGGAGGAAGCCTTCGCTACTGAAGAAGAAGAAGCTAAGGCTGTTAGAGCTGCCAATGGTAATCCAAAAGACTTCAGATGGTTCTATGACAAGATTTTGGGATGGATTTTCTAAAGTAGATCTCTCATCATCATTTCCCTATATAATTTTAAATTTGTATAATATAAACATTTAATCGCTTAAATGGTTGAAACTGTATATATTTGTTAGTAGCGAAAAGAAGTCGGGATATTTAAAAGTTCTATAAAGATATCACAAATAGCTTCAAAGAAATGAAAGATTCAGGAATGGCTTAATTTTAAAGGGCCTACCAGATAGTCAAAGACACTACCACAGGTCTATGATCAGAAAATCTGAAACCTTGTGTAGTCAAAGTATCAATGACGTTGTAAGAATCAACATAAGTTCTAGCACTTGGTTGCCAAACATTTTTAGGAGCCCAAATGAAATCGATGACGGTTGCGTTGTCACCAGGTTCGAATCCAGTATAAGTTGGTACTTGAGAGTATTTATTGGCAGCAACAAGTCTGGTATCGGAGTAGCTTTTAATTAATGTTTGATAAGAAATATCAGTGTCAATTGAATTGAAATCACCACTCAAGAAAGTTTGATAATCATTTGGAATGGCTTGAATCCAACCAGTAATCAAATCAGACGATCTTTCTCTAGCTTCGTAACTAAGTTGATCATAATGAGTGTTAAGATAATTAACGTGTTGACCGGTAGCTTTGTTCTTCAATTCAGTGATAGTGACAATTCTAATGTTTGCAGCTCCCCATGACTTTGATGGAACGTCAGGAGTAGTACTTAACCACTTGTAAGTTCCGTTGACTAATTCCCATTGGTTGCTGTCATAAATAACAGCGGCATATTCTCCTTTTTCTACACCATCATCTCTTCCAACACCAAAGTGAGTCCAGTTAGCAGTGGTCTGATCAGCATTCAAACCTTTGATAACATCGTCTAATTGATTTTTTTTTATCTCTTGTAAACCAATTAAAGTTGGGAGGTCTTTAGATTGATCTCTCAAGGTCTTGATTTGACCGTCTCTCCTTTCTTTCCAGCTATGTTCATGAGGGAACCTGTTTTTAGTGTCAACTCTTACATTAGAAGTAATAATATTAAAATTCAATGGACTTTGGAAAGGAGCAGCCAAAGTGGTTGCAAATAATAGGAAGACTGCGAAATAAGCGTGCATTTGGATAACTATTTTTGTTTGGCACAAACTGATAATAGAAAACTCTACTTTACGGTAGCTAACATTCTATTTATACCTAGTTCCAGTTCAACGTGTGTTAAGGTTTTAACTCAGTGCCATGTTACCATCCATTGAAAGTACCTGACCCAATGTGTCTTTTTCTTTAAAAAAAAGAGCACTACCCACATGTTTCCTAAAGGTTTTTTCCAAATTGGACTTTGATCCGAAAACGTGCATTTTAAGCTTTACAGTTTTGCAGCAATTTCCACGTGTTGTAACCCCGAGCGTTAACTATCTTTAAAACATTCACATATAAACTCAATACCTGTTACCTGATTGGGAACTTTCTTGATTTAATGCCATGATCTTTTGATAGAGTATGACTGGAAAAAAATACAATGCTTTGGATTTAGACCACTATAATTTAGCTTCGATCAAATCTAGGGTGGCACGAAGTGAAATTGGTCCCTACTCGTCATGACTTGAGCCTTGAACTTCGAACTCTCCTATTAGGTAGTCAAGTTGCATAAACTCCTAGAAATAAGAAGCACACTATACATGAACAATAGATAAATTGTAATATACCACTATTCAACAGGGCAAATCTAACAGCGTTCCTTAACGCTTAGTCTTAGTTACCAAAAATATATAATCGTGTACCATGTGCTGGAGCCTCGTGTGTCAAGAATCCGAATCTTCTTAGATGCTTAACTCGGTACCCTTTGTAGCCCTTGGAATTTAAGGTTGGAAAATTTAACTCAATTACATTTCCTGATCCAGAACAAACATGTGACAGCTATTTTGGCTCACGTCTAAAAAGTCAGTTTTCTTGCATCACTTATTTTATTGGTAAAAGTCAAAATTGTTGGTTTAGTAATTTTACTTAACTCTGTCACAACATACCCAGAACTTTTTGTTGCATGTATGACCTCAACCACGCAAAAGCATTTTGCGCATTTGGTGAGGTTGTAGCTCTGGGTTGCCGCTCATACCCTTATACTATAGTGCACGAATCGGGCCACATGTCTAGTTGCCACTTTTAGAAAATCCCCATATGTGGCCATTCCAAAGGGGAACCATTTAACGACAAGTTTTAAACCGTAAATTTTGCGACAACCAATTTTAGGTGCAAATACATGCGATATTTACGCAAATGATAAAAACTATTTTTATGTATAATTATGTAAGATTACAAAAACAAATTGTACCTGAAATTAGATTTAACTTTCGAAATGAGGGGGTTTATATAGGTTAATAGTCAATTACAACATTTTAAGGAAAAACAGAATAATACTCCTCTTAATAATACGAAGTCTATTTGAAATATCAACGAGCTACAAAAATCGTAAAAGGTAAAAACAATTGTATCATTAAAATAAATAAATAACATAAATACAGTGGACTACTTATATTTCTTTGCTTCAAGATCAGGCAAAGGGATAGCCTTAACAGTAACATAAGAGTTCTGGTTATTTGCAATACCAGCATAAGCATTATACCAAGCACTGAAAGCGGTTATAATTCCAAAAGCACCACCGGCTTTCTTAATAGGAACAGACTGTTTGAAGTCTGCTATAGACAACAATAAGAATGTGATAGATAAGAAGAAAAAGATGGAAAAAAATGCAACAGTAGATTTTAATGTCAATAACATCATAAAGAAGGTGAATATGAACCAGCCTAATAAGAATATAGCGACTGCGTACTTAAATTCTTTTTCATCTTCATAAGCAGAAGCAATACCAAAACTATCAATATAGAATCCAGCCCAAGAGCACCAGAATCCACCATAAGAAGATAAACCAACGCCACCAAATGTGTTTCCAATGGCAATTTCAAACATTCCAGCAAGAAGTTGAGTAGCACCTCCATAAAAAAGGGCCAAACCAACAACAACATTAGGGATTGCAACACCTCTCGCTTCGAGATTAATTAAGGATAAAACGAATGTTGTCAAGGCAAAAGCACTTAAGCCTAATGGAGATGGATTAGCTAAGTCATGCTTTGGTGGAGGAGATAAACCTGGATTATATTCACCTCCAAAAGCATCGATTAATTCTGATTTAAGATACTTTTCATGTCCAAATTGAATATATTCACCTTCAGTCTTTACTTTAGTAACATTTTCTGGAACGTTATCTCCAAAAGCTAACTCTTCCTTGATTGGATTTTGATTTTCAATATCTGCCATGTCGGTGATTTGATACGCTTGTTTAATTCAACTGGGGAAAGACTAGAGTATTTATACGATATAGAAAAACTCGGAAATTAGAGCCCCACAACAGGGCATCACTAGCGCTTTCTCGGACTTACAAAAATTTACACAAAAACTTGTAACGCCCTAACAAAAGCCGGTTTCGCACCAACATGGTACGAGACTGTTGACCGATTCCTGGGGCATTTTTTCTTACGAGTGTTTGCTTCACCCACTTTACACCGCTTTTTGTGGGGATCTTTTTTTAAGGTTCATTATAGACTGGACTTATAGCAATTCCGTTAAATCCAGGAGGTAACTCTATTCAAACTCTTACAAGAATTATCGTCTATTCTTTATTAGACCATTTTTTTTTTGGTTTCATCAGGCAGCGTCAAAATGACACTATTAAGACGTACGATTGGATATTTTTCGTGGAATTCCCTAAACCGGAAATGGGAAAGTACTATTTCAAAAGTAAAATATAAGGACAATCACCTCCATTTTACCGGAGGATTTTTAGTGTCGAACTCCGAAACCTATGTGGGGCGCATGGGAGTAGCACTCTTCTAAATTGTGGAGCTCTTGAGGGGCACATCTTTAAGTCCACACACGAAGATCTACCTTTCCGTGCTAAGGAAGCGTCAAATTATCTTCTGTACACGACCTAACAATACAGGTGAGTAGTGCAATACTCAGAATAATTTTGATTTTTCAATTCCACTAGACGCTTTATGGTAAGTACACAGGTTATTTTGTTTAATCTAAAACGTTACTCGAAATTGTTAGTTTGTAAACAAAGACGCATCAATTTGCAATCAAAGAACATTTAAATAAATCTGATTCTCAATATTATTTTACATAATTTTCCATATTCAGTTATCAAAAACTGTAACCATCATGGAAGATATCTCTCAAAGTATGGAGAATGTCTCTTTAATGGATGTTGATCCATTGAATAAAGAAAACATTACTCCATTACACTCACCAACAAGTAAAAGATTATCGCCACAAAAGTCTCATTTGAATGTTAAGTCTCCTCAAAAAATTTCCAATAAAACTCAAAGACTTTCTAATGTTTGTCAATTGTATTTCTTAGATTATTATTGTGACAAGTTTGATTACGTTATCAATAGGAAGGAAAGGAGTGAAAAAGTTATGAATAAATTGACCAATCAAAGTAATCTCAGTCTGCAACAGAAGAATTTGGAATGGAAAAATTATATTAGTAGAGAAAGAGCTTACTTAAGAAAGAAGCGATTGAAGCCTAAGCATAAAGATTTCGAAATGATCACTCAAGTTGGTCAAGGAGGATATGGTCAAGTTTTTTTGGCTCGTAAAAAGGATACCAAAGAAATCTGTGCCTTGAAGGTTTTGAATAAGAGCTTATTGATCAAATTAAATGAAACAAAACATGTTTTAACTGAGAGAGACATTTTAACTAATACTAGGTCAGAATGGTTGGTCAAATTATTATATGCGTTTCAAGATGCAGAAAAAGTATTTTTAGCCATGGAATTTGTACCTGGTGGTGATTTTAGAACTTTGCTTAATAATACAGGTTACTTGATTCCTCCTCATTCTCGGTTTTATATCAGTGAAATGTTTTGTGCTGTTAATGCTTTACATGAATTGGGATACATTCACAGGGATTTAAAACCTGAAAATTTCTTAATAGATTCAAAAGGTCACATAAAATTGACTGACTTTGGTTTAGCATCCGGTTCTATATCAAACGAGAGAATTGAAAGTATGAAGTTGAAATTAAAAAATTTCTCGGACTATAGAAATAACTTCAACTTCGAGTTACCATCAATCAATATTAATGAACGTCAAAAAATTTTCAAGAATTTTCAGACTATGAATTCGGATTATGCAAATTCAATTGTCGGAAGTCCTGACTACATGGCATTGGATGTATTAGAAGGGGCAAATTATGATTTTACAATTGACTATTGGTCATTAGGGTGTATTTTATTTGAAAGTCTCTGTGGTTATCCACCTTTTAGCGGGTCCAAACAAGAAGAAACCTACTACAATTTGAAAAACTGGGAGAGAACTTTGAGAAGACCCCAATCCAAGGATGGTAGGTATGTTTTCAGCGACAGAACGTGGCAATTGATTGTCAAGTTGATAACAAAACCCAGCTTAAGATTTAAGAACTTCAATCAAATTATGAAAATGAATTATTTTAGTGATATCCATTGGGATGGTTTAAGAACGAAAACTCCTCCTTTTACTCCACAATTGGATAACGAAGAAGATGCCGGTTACTTTGATGATTTCGAAGACGAAGAATCAATGATGAAATACAAAGATGTCTTTGAAAGACAAAATTATAATGAAAAATTATTAATGAACTCCAAGAAATTCAAGAATTCTAATTTTATAGGTTTTACGTTTAAGCATAAACTGAATCCGAATAATAAATTCAATGACTTAAACGTGAATTTAAATTCAAACCCCCTAGCTACCTTGTATTAACGATAATAAATAAACTGATTATGGAATAATCTGTAGTTGATTAAACAGAATGGGATTTTATGGAATAGTGAATGTAATAGAGATTTTGCCCTACAGGTCCTTTGATAAAAGTTGCTTATATACTCATGTTCTTTCATAATAGACACTTCTCCATAAAGGTTCCCAAGAAAAATATAATATGCATTGTCTCACCCTTGGACCACTCTCCTGAACCTAGTTTTTGAGACAGTTTTTATTCCGAGAGTTTACGGGGATGTGAAGTTTTAGAAGTGAAACCAAATTATTTTACTAAAAATACTCGATAAATGTACTTGAAAAGTTCGTAGAAGCAGTTAGACTTGTGAATTACTTCAATCTTAACCGTATATTTTAGTTTGTTTTAAATTCTTAATATTTCAAATTAAAAACTGGGATGAATCCGACTCTATCAATATATATGTACAATCTATCTTTGTTTTAGTATAATTGCACTATCCCAATTTACTCTTGTTTCCAAACAAAGTCGCTATCTATTTTGCTTTCGACTGATTCCCTGAAATCAAGGAAAAGCGCTTTAGCGTGTTTAAATCCATTGTCCATAATATTAAGGAGCTCTGATTCTTCAAACTTTCCTTTAGAGTCTAGGAAAACAACCTTTTCAGGACTGTTATTTTTAACAGAGTAAACTAACACGTGCAGAGATTTTGACTCAATGGCGTCTTTAAGTCTCGGGGAAACAATCATACCATTATCTTCTTGAATGGTTTGAGTTAAGGATACAAACGATTCATTCAAAGCAATGTTTGCATCAAGTAATGCAAAAAAACAGCAGTTTATTATATTGCTGAACTCTAAGTTGTAGACCTTCAAGTCCTCGAGGCTGTCATTATAATTGTTCATGATCACGGAATCAGTTTCAAGCTTTAAAACTTGTACTACGATTTGAATGAGTCCTTTTGGATACTTATGCCTCACAATTAAACTGGATAATATGGACCTTAATTTATCCGTAAGAAGATTTTCTCTTGTAGCTGCAGCACCAATTGACGGTCTTATTATAATTTCTAAACTGGCCAAATTTGGCAACTCTTGCTTGATTTTTGGTTCAACAGGACCACTAACAGATACCAATACCTTGCTTGAAAACGTCGTAAGTTCAGCAGAACCATCCACATTTTGTAATATTGATGTTTTTAGTTGCATTTTGTATGAATTTTTATTGTTGTAGTGAGATGCGAATTTTTGAAGTATTTCGAGATGAGTTATGCAAATGATTTATTAAATGACCTAGCATCTGATTCTGAAGGAGAAGAAGGAGTCCAAGATGAAGAATCCAAAGTGTACGCTTGTTCGATTGAACTAGATTTGGAGCTGAAACTTGAAGTTGTGTTGAACAATCCTGTCTCATTAGAGGAGAAGCTTAACCTGTTGAGGGTAGACATAGGCGAAGACCCTACAAAACAATTACAGGTCCTTGACCTTGCCCCACTAATTAATAAAAAGATAAAACAATTTGATTCTCAAGAATCAGACTATTTCAAGTTAATTTCTTATTCTGACTACGAGAATGAAGAATATAAATTTCTTATGCAGATAAACAAACTCATTAACTTAATTAATTATGAAATGGACTTCCTTTTTAATTACATTAAATTCAAGTATAAGGTGGTCTTTCCGGAACTTGACAATATTATTAACAATCCTGATGATTTTATAAGGTTGATACAGTTGATAAAACAAGATTTAATTTCGATTAGAGACTACGAGTCTGAGATGAAGAAATTTCTTACAAATGAAAAGATCTTAGTGGTTATAATGAGTGGATTACAGAATATGAGAGAACAATTTCAGCTTAGCGACACTGATTTTGGATTCATTTTGAAAGCTTGCGAAGCATATAGTTCATTGAAGCAATTTTTGAACGGTTTATCAACTTTTATTCAAGAAAAGTTGATTAATTTCACTCCTAATCTTACAAAGCTATTAGGTCCACTCACTTCTTCTAAATTGTTGATCCACACCGGATCTCTACAACAGCTAAGCTTCACACCGTCATGTAACGTAGCTTCCTTGGGAGTTAAAGAAATGTCTTCCACTACCAAGAAAATTAACTCTAACGTTCAAAAGGGATATCTTTATCACAATGAGATTATCAAATTCCTTCCACCGGATATAATTAAACAGGCTCTTAGAATACTAAGTGGGAAGGTCATACTAGCCGCAAGGATGGACGTAGCTAGGTCAAATACTGATGGAAGCTTAGGCGCAAATTATCGAGAAGAGGTAATGGAGAAGATAAACAAGTTGCTAACACCACCAGATGCTAGTGGAGTTAGAGCTCTTCCTGTGCCCACTGAATATAGGTCTAAGAAAAGAGGGGGTAAGAAGATTAGACAAATGAAACAAAAATTCCAAATGTCTGAATTAGCTAAAGCTCAAAATAAGATCACATTTGGTCAAGCTGAAGATAGCTACTTGGATTCTTTTGGTAATGAGGTGGGTTTAGGGTCAATTAAAGATCAGAAAGTTAAAATGAACAAAAATGGACAGGCCTCAATGTCTAAAGCCATGAAATCCCGACTAACCAATAACACCGATGAAAGGAAACACCATTTAGATACAATCTTGGACGATGATTTTAGTGACATAATAAAGAAAAAATCTAAACCAAACACATTCCAACCCTCGCAAGCAGGCTCCAAATGGGTCACTAATTCTATGAGGAAATGAATAATGACTTTGATAGTAATGATTTTGTAATATAATGATATAATTTTGCGATTAGTAGGGCTACAAATTGGATTTTGAATTTAGTACTCCAACCGTTGGTGCGACTATTACTCACAGACCAAAAAATTTTTCAACTTGAATGGTCATAAAGCTGTTCAGCAGAATATCCAGGTATAATTTATTGACTTTAAAAGCTTTCCATTTTAAACCAGTTGCGACGAGAAGTTATACGATCAAGATGTCTGAAGAGCAGAAGCCAGTTGAGATTCCTGGAAAGATAGAAACCCAAGAACCTCCTAAAAAGGAAAAAACTGCCAAAGAATTAGAAAAAGAACGTAAGAAGGCTGAAAAATTGGCCAAGTTCAATGCTAAAAAAGCCAAACAAGCCGAAACTGCTGCCACAAATAAGGAGAAAGCAGAAAAGAAACCAAAGAAGGAAAAAAAACCAGCGGAACCTATTCCTGAATTTGTTGATAAAACTGTTCCAGGTGAGAAGAAAATTTTGGTTTCTTTAGATGATCCAGCTTTCAAAGCCTACAATCCAAAGAATGTAGAAAGCTCCTGGTATGACTGGTGGGTTAAGGAGAAGATATTTGAGCCTGAGTTGAACAAGGAAGGAAACATCAAAACTGAAGGTGCCTTTACTATCCCATCACCACCACCAAACGTCACTGGTGCTTTGCACATCGGACATGCCTTGACTGTTTCTTTGCAAGATGCTTTAATCAGATATAATAGAATGAAGGGTAAAACCGTTTTGTATGTTCCAGGTTTTGATCACGCTGGTATCGCTACACAATCTGTTGTTGAAAAGCAAATTTGGGCCAAGGAAAGGAAGACGAGACATGACTTCGGTAGGGAAGAATTCGTTGGAAAAGTGTGGGAATGGAAGGAGGAATACCATGCTCGTATCAAGAATCAGTTCAAGAGACTTGGAGCCTCTTATGACTGGAGTAGAGAAGCTTTCACTTTAAGTCCGGAATTGACCAAATCTGTTAATGAAGCTTTCGTAAGATTGCATGAGGATGGTACTATTTATAGAGCTAACAGACTAGTCAACTGGTCTGTGAAATTGAATACTGCTATTTCTAACTTAGAAGTCGACAATAAGACCATTACTGGTAGAACATTGTTATCAGTTCCCGGATATGACAAACAGGTTGAATTCGGTACTTTGACATATTTTGCTTACCAAGTTGATGGCTCAGATGAACAGCTTATTGTTGCTACCACCAGACCTGAAACGATTTTCGGTGATACTGGTGTTGCCGTACACCCAGACGATGAGCGTTACAAGCACTTACATGGCAAATTTGTACTCCACCCATTTGTTGATAGAAGACTTCCAATCGTTACAGATTCAGAAGCTGTTGATATGGAATTTGGTACTGGTGCTGTGAAGATTACCCCCGCCCATGATCAAAATGATTACAATACTGGTACAAGAAACAAGTTAGAATTTATCAATATTTACACTGACGATGGTCTTTTAAACGAAAATTGTGGTGAAGAATGGAAAGGTGTCAAAAGATTTGATGCTAGATCTATGGTCATCGAACAGTTGAAAGAAAAGGGGTTATTCAAGGAACAAAAAGACAATGAAATGTCAATTCCAACATGTTCAAGATCTGGTGATATCATTGAACCATTATTGAAACCACAATGGTGGGTTAATCAGAAACAAATGGCTAAAGACGCTATAGAAGCTGTAAAGTCTGGTGAATTAAAGATTACACCCAAAGTTTCTGAAGCTGACTATTTCAGATGGTTGGAAAATATCCAAGATTGGTGTATTTCCAGACAATTATGGTGGGGCCATAGATGCCCAGTCTACTTCGTTAACATTGAAGGGGAAGACAATGACAGAATGGATAATAAATTCTGGATCAGTGGAAGATCTGAAAAAGAAGCTAATGAAAAGGCTTTTGAGAAATTTCCTGGCAAAATGTTCACTTTGGAACAAGATGAAGATGTCTTGGATACATGGTTCTCTTCAGGTTTGTGGCCATTCTCTATTTTAGGTTGGCCTGAAAAGACTGCTGATATGGAAAAATTCTTCCCAATGTCATTGTTAGAGACTGGTTGGGATATCTTGTTTTTCTGGGTTACTAGAATGGTTTTGTTGGGTATCAAACTCACTGGTAAATCTCCATTCTCTGAAGTTTTCTGTCATTCTTTGGTTAGAGATGCTCAGGGTCGTAAAATGTCCAAGTCCTTGGGTAATGTTATTGATCCAAATGATGTCATCACAGGTATCAGTTTACAATCTTTACACGACAAATTGTTGACAGGTAACTTGGACCCAAGAGAATTAGAAAAGGCTAAATTAGGTCAACAGAAGTCTTACCCTAACGGAGTACCAGAGTGTGGTACTGATGCCTTAAGATTTGCGTTGTGTGCTTACTCAACTGGGGGTAGAGATATCAATTTAGATATTTTGAGGGTCGAAGGCTACAGAAAGTTCTGTAACAAGATTTACCAAGCTACCAAGTTCGTTTTGCTAAGATTAGGACCAGAATACAAACCGCCGAAATCTCCACAGTTAACTGGAAATGAATCATTGGTTGAAAAATGGATTTTACATAAGTTATCCAAGACAAGTGAATCTATCAATGCCCATTTTGAATCTCGTGATTTCTTTGAAGCTACTAATGATATTTACAACTTCTGGTATGACCTATGTGACGTGTACATCGAAAACTCCAAGGCTTTGATCCAAGATGGGTCTGATATTCAAAAGAAATCTGCACAAGATACATTGTATACTTGTATCGATGGAGCTTTAAGATTAATTCATCCATTCATGCCATTTGTAACCGAGGAAATGTTCCAAAGATTACCTAGAAGAGAAGGAGAAGAGATTTCTAGTATTGTTAAAGCTCCTTACCCTCAATATGTGAAGGAATTCGATAACGAGAAAACATTAGAAGCTTACAACTTAATTATTGAAATTGCTAAAGGTGCCAGGTCTGTTTTGGCTCAATACAACATTTTAAAGAATGCTAAGATCTACGTGGAGTGTCAAAATAGTCAATTGTTTGATATCATCGATAACCTGAAGGAATCAATCGTCTCTTTGATAAAAGGTCTTGAAACCATTAAGGTTGTCTCTAAAGCTGACGATGTTGAGAGTGGATGTGCTTTACAATCTGTTAATAAGGAATGTAGTGTTCATGTCTTAGTAAAGGGTCAAGTCGACTTGGATGCTGAAATTGCAAAGGTTCAAAAGAAGTTATCCAGTGCTCAAGATTACAACAAGAAGAACGAAGAAGCTATTAACAAGTTTACTGAGAAGACTAAACCACAAGCTAAAGAATCTGCCCTTAAAAAGGCCGAAAATTTCAAAGCTGAAATTCAAGGGTATGAACAAACCATTGAAATTCTACAAAATTTGAAGTTGTAAGAGGTTTGTGATAGTAACGTTGTAATATGTCAATTCGGTGAAATCGGATAATTGACTACCCGCACACAAGTTTCAGGTTGTATTACGTACTTTATATAGTAAATGGCCTTACAGTAATTAGAAGTATTTTGACTGTTCTCATTCCAATCTAATTGTTCCTCTACATAGTGGACCAATTTGGATTGCTATCAAAAACAATCATATGCGCTGTGCCTCCTATTATGCGTTGTGGATGTAAATATACACCGCGTCCTTCATATTGACAGCCACTGGGGGTTAATTAACGCACTAAACAATACAAAATCCTATTTTATGTACAGGATAAAAACTGGAAGTTGAAATTTGCTCAGAAAGAATCCAAACAGCGCGCCAGTGGACGAATAGTTTGCCAAATTATCTGCAGGACTGAATTTCGTTGGTCAATTATCCCTTATCTGAGAAGCAGCATAAATACCAAAGCATTTCCTCGTCATAGACTTTGATATTTTGTAATAATACAATTATACACTAAATAACTACAATGGATTTCATTAACAAGGGTAAAGAATTCTTAAGCTCTGAGAAGGGTAAGGATCTCCAAGAAGATGCCAAGGAGGCATACTCTACCTTCAACAAGACTGAAGGTACCAGCACCGAGAAGGCCAAGGCTGCTTACGAAAGCTACCAAAAGTCTTCTAAAGAAGATTCCAAGAAGGAAGGCTCCAAGAAGGAAGAAAAGAAGTAAGCCAATTATCTTTTTTACATAAGTAATAAACAAATTAAATAAAATTGTGGACGTAGTTGAACGCATTATTCCCAAATGGATTGGATCTCTGTGAAACTCTTTGGTTGTGCATTTATATATTGTTGTGGTGATTTTCTGCCCGTTTTTGTGGTGTGGACTATTTTATGCTACGTTGAAACGTCGTCTGATGTGTTACCCTTTTAATTGATAATCAGTTTGTCAAATTCATGGAACGCGTAAATTTGACAGTAGAGAATTTTATAAAATATAGATGATATTGAACAATGTATCAGAACAACGTCAGGCGCATATAGAATCACATCCTTTCATAAAAAAAGAAGAGTTCATAAGAATAATTAAGTGCCATGATGCAATGGATTCAATTCTTGCTCTTCACTATTCAAGTCACACAAGTCTCGTCACTGCTCATGACCTCTTTCGTCAGGTATCCAATCTACTACAGCGAAGAACTAAAATCGAACAATTACAATGTGTTTTGATGGCTGAACCCGACTGTTATAAACTTGTTGAACCAATCGGTGTGAATGATTATTCACCGTGTTACGTTGCCTTATTCCAACCAATAAATGAGTTCACCCAGAAACTTCATGTACGAAAAAAGACTTTTATTGATAATCTCAATCAGTGGATAAAAGATCATCAGCACATTGGATTTTTCAATATCACGCCAGTTTCAGGGATTATCCAGAACCACTCAACTAATTTAAAACGTGTCAACTCTCCTACGAAAGTTGTAAAACCCAAATTAAGCCTAAAAAATGATTCTTCAAAGTTCGCTTTTAAAGAGAAGGACGACGGTCAAGAGAGAAAGAAAAACAATGGCTTATCATTACTTGAAAGAATTAAATTGAAAGAACAACGGAAAAGGGAAAAAGATGACCTAGAGTCGCCAGAGGTCAATAGACAGAAATACCTCGAGGGAAAGCTCCCTTCAATTTACAATATCATATTCCAATTGAATGCTGAACAACACACGGCAGTAAGCCATCCTTTGAGTAAACTCGTACACACGATAAAAGATAGCATTGATTACCCTATACATAAAGATGAGATAATCGATTGTCTTAAGCTTTTGGAATTAAAGCTTAGTGTCAATAAGACTTTGACAATTATCACCAGAGGTGGGTTGTCTGTAGTCAAAGTTTTCAAACCTGTGAGAAATAGAGATTTACAATTAATTAATTCAGCAAGACTGCTTATTCTATAAATTTGCCATCATATAGTTTATATAAGTAAGTACCAATGACAACAGATGTTCAGAGACACTAATGTTCTTCAACTTCTTGTTCTTCTTCTTCATCCCTTATAGCAATGTCTGCTGGTGCGGAGTTCATATAGAGGTATTTCAATAAAATTTCAATAGCCCAAGTGAAACTCAAATCGGCTAAAATGGAACTAGTTAATTTGATCTTAAATTCAACATTCATCTTGACGAATTGCATAGCTTCATTCAATTCTGGCATGAATTCGGTAGAACCAGCCAAAGCAAGACCAGCAACACCCAACAAACCATAATACATTCCTTTGTTACGGGTGATACTTTCCTTGAATGGTTCACCTTGGTAGTTTACCGCAAAAGTAGAAACTTGTTGAGCTAACTGCAACAAGAACATACCAGTATTCAACAAAGATGGTGAGAATTCTTTTTCCAAATCAACCTGAGGCTCTCTAGGTTCCAAGACATAAATTTCATGAGTGATATAGATCAATGTAGTAATGTGAACAGCAAACTGACCTAAAATAGAACCCATAATGTATTTGTTAAAAATTCCATCTTGAGGTCTTTCCTTTGAAAGCTTTTCTAATGGTCTTCCTCTAGAGATAGACAAGAAACAGACAGATAACAAAATACCGGAAACAGTTGCTTGTCCATCACCAAACTTGATACCTGCCAAATATAAAACCGACAAGGAGTAGGCAGAAATCAAACAATTCAATGCTAAAATTTTATACATTTGAATAGTGGCAACTAATGCACAACGACCTTGACGAATGATGTGGGTAACAGCAGAAACATTGGCTAGCTTGGAAGTGAATGGTGCAGCGACAGAGGCGTCACCTAATTTTAAGGTTGGAACTTCGTCTTCGCTTTCAGCATCGTTCATAGCATTCAAGAATGAGTCAGCAATACCACCGGCACCACCTTGAGCGGCATTCTCTTTGTTGATACTTATGACCTTTCCAGCTTTCATGGCTAACTCGACAGTTTTTTCCATTTGTGGAGTGATTTCAACTCCTTTCTTCTTCATGGCTTCCAAATATTTAGGATTAGAAGGTCCAGGAGGATACAAGTGAGCAATGATCAACGGGGCAGGAGGAGCAGGCTTATTCCAGTTTTGCAAAAGGGCAACTTGTTTTTCGTAAACTTTGACAGTAGCTTCAATTTTTCTGTTTTCGGCAATTTTCTTCAAACCTTCTTCAGTACCATTCAATAAAGCAACACCGATGTGAGCTTGTTTCAAAGCACCGACATCATTAGTACCATCACCACACATCAAAGTCTTGTAACCAGCATCCTTCAAAGAGTTCAACAAAAATTCTTTTTGAGCAGGAGAAACTCTGGCAAAAACCCATGTATGCTTGATTAAGTCTAAAATTTGTTTGTGTGATTCCAAGTAATTCAAACCAAAGCCGGTAACGCAGACATCGTATTTATCAAACAACGAAACATCAATATCTTCAGAACTCTTCATTGGGATAACAACAGTTTCGTTAACATTTCTCCAGACCAAATCATGACCTTCAGCATCATGGTGGTCCTCAGGTGCATCTAAGATCAAAATTTCTCTGGTAGTGATAGAAACTTCCTTAGCAACATGACAAGCAGTCAATGGATTATCACCAGTGATCATCATACAACGATGGGAGGACTCATTCAACATTTTAACAGTTTGGATGGCATCATCCTTTAATGGGCAGTGGAAGACGATAAAACCAGCAAATTTCAAATTGGATTCGATGTCCTCTCTGGCCACTTTAGTGACGTTAACATTGGTTTCCAAGTGCTTGTAAGCCAAAGCCAAGACCCTAGATCCAGATTTTGTGAAAGACTTGTAAGTCTCTTCGTAATTAGCAGGCAAGTCAACAATCATATTACGCAAAGTTTCTGGGGCACCTTTAACACTAACCAAGTTTTTACCCAGTAAAGTATTAACAGAAGAAATAGATGAGGATCTTTTTAAAGCCGAGGAGAACTGGAAACGTCTCAAAATCTTGATCTTTTCAGTTTTTCCATTACTTCTTTCTCTTTCAACAGTATCTTTGTCGCCGACCACCCACTTAGCAGCACTCAAAGTAGCTTGTTCCATGGAGTCACCCACGACTTCACCATCATCCAATTTCACTAAAGCATGAGCAGATCCCAAAACCAAAGATGTGATGTGAGGAGCTTCATCGGAGGTATACAAGTGATGAATATCATTTTCATTGAACCCAGCCAAACCTTCGAAAACTAAATCTTCAGCAGTCAACGTACCAGTTTTATCAAAACAGCAAACGTCAATTCTACCGGCCAATGGGATTCTGAAAGGTTCAGTACAGTAGATATAGAATTTTTGTAAAGCCGACAAAGAACTGTTTACAGCCATGGTTAATTCCATAGGTAATTCAGGAGGAACAACAGAGGTGATGACAATAATACAATCCAATATTAATTTACTTTGAATTCTTCCCATTCTGGTACCTTCTACCCAAACGTACCAAGAGGCAGCAATAGCGAAAATCAACAAGAACAAGATAAAGAAAAAGGCTTCCTTGTTACCAACATCAATTCTTTCACTTGAGTAGACCATGGTACGAACCAAGGAACCTTGAGAAGTTTCGAAACCAGTTTTAATGACGAAAGCCAAGCAACCATGATCAGGAGCTAAAGGTATAATCGTACTTTCAGGTTGTGTAACCTGTAACGCCATAGTACCACCATGCAACAATGAATTTTTATCGAATGATTCTGGCTCAATTTCTTGTTCAGAAGGTCTCAACTTGATCGATTCTTTCAACAAAGGAGTGGATTCTCCTGACAACATAGCTTCATTTACAATAGCTGAACCATCAACTAATAATAAGTCACAAGGTAAAGCACTATCTTCACTAGTTCTTGTTAAAGAGATCAAATCACCTGGTAATAAATCGTCCGTTTGAACTTTTGTCCATTTACTATCTCTGTAGGCATAAATTGGGTAAGGTTTGATACCCATACTCTGGAACTCTGACATGGTAACTCTTCTTTGGAAAACAGTAGTCATTTCAAAAGATACTAACATGAATAATGAGAAAAGAGAATAATACCATTGATCGTCCATACACCAAAGAGCCACACAGAAGACTTGGAAAATGAAAAACGGGGCAACCGCATGCTCTTTGAATAATTCTATGAAAGTTGGCAAAGGGATATCAAATCTGTTCTTACCATAGTTTCTTACCAATTTCTCCAAATCACCTTTCAAACCAGTGGAATCTTGGAAAACTTTTAATTTTGGTAATTCATCAATGATATATTGAGGAGGACTAAACTTTCCAGTTTCGGAGTGTAATAAGTGCCTTCTTTTCTGATACGAAAAACTTATTTGTTTTTCACCATCATGGAAAGTCTCTCTATTAATCAAACAAATTTCACCGGAACCAGAATTTGGAGCTGGGATAACTTTAATATATTGGGCTTCTTCAATTGATTTAACCTTAGAATAGTTGAAGCTGGCGTTAATATTAATATTCCAAAACGGCATTAACATAAACAAAGCATTGAGGGAACCCAAAACCATCAAATATACAGAAGTCCATTCCCTACCTTTGATATATTGATCATAATGATTGAGGTAAATGTGTAAAAATATCGGATAGATAATGGCAAATGGCCATACGTAAGGCCTTGCAATCAATGACTTTGGAACTAATAGTTCCGTTCCGATGACGGCAGGATTACAAACAAAGTTTGTCAGTGACATATTTTATAAGTATGCAGTGAAATATGTCAATGGTTATACCAAGTTGAAACTTTACTAAAAGATGTCGGTTGTCGTATTTGGAGCGAAAAATTATCAGTGTTGAGCACCCCACTCTGAACGCGCAAGATCTTCTAGAACTGTCTTGCATATATGTTCTGACAGATAAGCGCAAGCAGAGACCAAGTACATTGTATACGTCCTCTTACAAATCTCATCAGTGACCTTCGTGTTTCTAAGGTACCTTAATACCTTAAATTAATTAAGAACTGGGGTACTTTCACGTGATCTGCCGTATCTTCGCGATGTTGCAATAACCATAATTATATGTGGGGATTGGATCCACTGTGGCTTCCACTAAGCGTCCCACTAATGATCACCAATGAATATCGAGGAAAAATAAATAATTTAAATAGTTTTGTTCCTTTGATTAAAAGATGTCTTTTGAAGAAATACCAGTAGTAGATTTGAACCTAGCCTTTGATGAAGAAACCAAAGTTCAATTTCAGACCCAACTTCGATATGCCTTGATAGACGTGGGATTTTTGCTTTTAAAAAATTACCAGAGTGTTGGTCCTTCTGAAGAGGACTTCAATGCTATAAAAGAAGAATCCATCAAGTTTTTCCAATTGCCTCAGCAAATAAAGGACGGTTGTTCAATGTTGAATAGCCCCCATTTCTTAGGTTATAATAAATTGGCAAACGAAATTACCAGTCTGCATACTGACTGGAGAGAACAAATTGATTTGGCCAATGAATTACCAGCGCCAGGTAAAGATGCACCAATATATCGGAATATTGAGGGCCCTAATGAATGGCCCGACGAGAAGCAAGCGCCCCAATTCAAACATGTGGTTTTAAACTATATTTCCAAGATGAATAAGCTTGCAACTGTATTCAGAAGGTTGGTGTGCGAGGCTCTTCAGATACCAGCTGGATCACTTGATGGTTTTTTCAAGCCAGATCAACAAACCAAATTGAAGATTATAGCGTACCCCGATTCTTCAGAATTACAAATTCAAAAATCCAGCTCCAACGTATTGAACGATGATTTTTCTACTGGCCAAGGAGTGGGGCCCCATAGAGACTCCGATCTATTAACCTATATATACCAAGCTACTGATCATAAGGACTCCCTACAGGCCCAAAATTTTCAAGGTAAATGGATTACAGTTCCATACGTTGCTAGCTCACTAGTCGTCAATGTAGGACAGACATTGGAAGCTATAACACAGGGTGTTTGCAAAGCCACGGTTCACCGAGTCCTAATTCCGAAACCATATTCTGGTACACGAATTTCTATTCCGTTTTTCCAGACTATTGATTTGGATGCTCGGAAACTGATGATTGAGAGTATTCCCAATGAAATAATTGCCCGTAAAGAGAAGAGAGATGAAAGGATTGAGAACTGGGGAATTGACACTGGATTCCAGTTCACACCCAATATTACTGAACAGCCTGTAGGGTATTATGTCTTTAGGAATAGAATTAAATCTCATCAAGATGTGGCTGCAAAATGGTATCCAGATATTTTGAAGGATGTATTAAGCTCATACTAATTGCAATTAATTAACAGATATTTTCGTAGTTTAATATACATATCTTAACCATGAAGAAGCCATATTATATTTCGGACATTAACATCCCGGGATAGTTGGAATCGAAGAACTGAGCTTCTTGCGATGCGAAAAATACAAGATAAGGCCTAAGTTGATTAACGCTGCATGGCCACAACACAAAGGTCAGATCACCTTCAAAGGGGGGCAAAAGTTTCAGCTTGGCACTCCGCAATTGCGGGTTCAGTTTCAGGAGCTATAGCAAGGTATGTTTGAATTTGCATCCAAATTAATTTAGTCAAAATATGATATTAACTGATAAACTAGAGCAGTAACAGCACCTCTTGATACGGTTAAGATACGGTTACAACTTCAGACTGTAAAAAAAACCGAATACGAGGGTGTTTACAGTACTATAACGGGAATTCTCAAACGTGAAGGTGTTACCGGTCTTTGGAAAGGTAATGCTCCAGCTGAGATAATGTACATATTGTACGGTGCAGTTCAATTCACATCTTATTCAACATTTAACAAGGCATTGTATGAGGCTCAAAATGAGCGACCCTCACTACAACTCAGTCGGTCTACTCATTCTTTAGTGGTAGGAACTGCTGCTGGTTTAACAAGCACATTCTTAACTTATCCATTCGATCTACTTAGGACTAGATTGGCTGCTAATAAATCAAGGGAGTTACTTTCTATGAGCAAACATATCAAAGAAATTATCCAAAAGGAAGGTATATCTGGATTCTTCTTGGGAGTACGACCTGCCATGGTCTCTGTTGCATCAAACACTGGTCTAATGTTCTGGACATACGAAGTTGCCAGAGACTATTCAAGCAAAGTGAAAGATGTGCCATCCATAGAGGTAATTTGTGGGTTTTTGGCCGGTACCACATCCAAGGGTATTACTTTTCCACTTGATACTTTGAGAAAGAGAATTCAAATGAAAAAGAATGGAACTTCTGGAAATAGCTCCTGGAGATTGTTAGCAGAAATTGTACGTCGTGAAGGGCTTTTTGGATTGTATAAAGGCTATAGTATTAGTGTGTTAAAATCGGCTCCTACTAGCGCATGTTCAATTTTCTTTTACGAGCTAACCTTAAGTATGATTGCGGACGATAAGAAATTTAATAGCTAAGGTGTTAATATTTAATAGTTAATCACAACACATTGAACAAATAATCATTGTCATCGTCATCTCCAACAACATTACTATTGATTTCCTCTTGACCGCTTTCGCTTCCCATACTATCATTTACATTGACAAAATCGACATCATCACCGTCAGAGGCTTCCCCTTCTTCTATTCCATAATACTTGTTCAACAGGTTTGGCAGGATATATTCTTTGTCTTCATCAGTATCCGAAGTATTTTGCAGAGAGTGATTGAAATCGGATGTACTGGTGTGAGGGTCCGACGCCACGCTGGAAGTGTCTTTGTTCCGGACATAGAGGGATTCTGAAGTGTCAAGTAGCGTTTGGACCCTTGATTGCTTTCTGGTCAAAACCTTAGTGTTCCCATAACCAATTACTTGCAACTGATCTTTGATATATTCAGGTAAAGCTCTTCCTACAAGTGACATCCTTCGAGATTTTCTGTCGTTGTATGTGTTGCTTGTATCCTTAGATACCAGGAGGTTCTCAATTGAAGGAGTACTAAATTCTGTGATTTTCTTTTGGGGTATTATCAGGGTTAGATTCCCCTGTGCTTCAGAATTTACTGGAGGTGTATCCTTGCCTGTACCAATCGCAGCTTTGGTGATTACATTAACAGTTGAGGTAGATGTCAATGCTGGTTTACTAAGGGTATTGGCTTTAGAATGAGCATCCAAGAATGAAGGCTTTGGCTGTATTAGTTCTAAAGACATTCTTCTTTGTGTTCTAGATAACTTTGGCATCCCAACCCTTTGTTTCGGTGGGTTAAGCGATGATAAAGTTGTAACATGATTTAGTGCCGCTAAGCGATCAGTCTTTATATGGGAAGAAGCATTATCTGCAGCTTTCATTACTGGTGATTTTGCCTCTTGTATAGGAGGTTTGGTGAGGTCGTGATAAGGCTGTAAGTCAAACGATAGTATTATATTATCGACTTCATTCATCAATTTAGATTTATTTTGTTCCCAGTTAAACTGATCTCGAAAGAACGCAGATTTGTTGTTAGTTAATTCTTGTATCTGTTCCTCAATGGTGGGTACATTACTATCTATATGTTTACTAAGAAATTCAATTTGAAGACGGTATAGATAGTCATGGTTTGAAGTTAAGCGACCAAATTCAACTAAATAGGTCTCTAGTTTATCCCATTGTTCATCTGACCATGGCTTCTGGAAGTAGTTAGTATCAATTATAGAGAATAGTTGGTTGAATTTTGTACATGCTTGTGTAAGAGTATTTTGATTCATATCGATTATTTTAGTGTATAAATGCGAAACGTCTATTATCTATATGTACAGGTACTCTGTTTATAAAAAGCTCTCTATGATTTTGATGGTAAGATTTGATTCCTATTTTACCTAGAGTTGCTTCAAAAGAAAATCCATTTTTTCCTTTTGGGCTCGTTAATAGTTATGGAAGATCCAGTAATGTCCATTTCTCTTAATAGCTTCTCTTCTTGTTCTTGTTGGATTCTTTGAGCTTCTAAGACATGCCTTTCAGCGGGTCTGTTCAATGCTAAGTCGCCTTCTTTAGTCTTTCTGATATCCTCTGGAATATAATCCGTGTCTCTGACATTTTTCACTGTAATATTGCTTCCTTTGGAATAATACAAATCATTATACTCTTCATCTGTTAGTCTCATCATTTTCTCCTTTAATCTTAAGCGGGCCCTATAGAAGTCAGATGTGACATTCTCATATCCATCATTCCATCTATAGAAAAACATTCCATAGATGATTAAGGTTGAGGTGAGAAAGGTACCAAACCATTTAGAGCCCAAATTCAATCTTTGATTCGTATCTACTTTCCGTAACACCTTATACTGACCTGGGTAAAATTCGCTCAATGGTCTTGGGGTATAGTTCAATTTTTTCATAGTCTCGTTTACTTTTTTATACTGTGTAGGTTCTTTGGGTATAGATGAAAACCCTGAGGGAGCATTCCCAGGAATATTATATTCCGAAGGATAACCTTCAGGTGGTCTCAAATCCGTTGGATCATAAGGGTTGTAAGGAGCTTTTGGTGGCGTCCATCCTTTTGGGTTAGGTCTTCTCTCCGGATCAAAATTATCTTGCTGAGCCATGGTGTGAAAAATTGGTTTTTGATTCAGGGCATTCTAAGTGCGCATGAAGTACGCATAAAGTACTCTTCCATTCGACACTTAGTTATAGCGCTGTCGTCCCTATCAATTGATCAGTAGAATGAAAGTATTAGATGAAATACTCTCCTTCTTTGCATTGGAGACTTTAGATACACGACTTTTCCCTCCTGAGGACTTTGCAAAAAAGGAAAGTATCAAAAAAAAAGTTAACCGCAAATCAAGATGGGGTACATTCGAATTTAAGATCTATTTGTTGGTCTTCATAATTTTTGTCCCTATGTTGTACAAAACTGCAATGGACGCATCTAATGAAACGAATCCGAACTATCCCAGATATGAAAGACTTTTGAGTCAAGGATGGTTGTTTGGAAGGAAGGTTGATAATTCAGATCAACAATACAGATTTTTTAGAGATAATTTCCCATTGTTATCTGGTTTAATAGTTTTACATGTTCTTTTAAGGAAGTTGGTAACTCCACTTTTGGGATTACAAAAAAGAACCCACTTCGATTTCGCCTTTGGCGTAATCTTTTTATTTGGTGCTCATGGATTTAACATCTTTAAGATTTTTATTCATCTTTCCATTAATTACGTTATTGGTAAATACGTCAAGTCTTATAGGGCAGCATATTATCTTACATGGGCATACGGAATCTCGAGTTTATTCCTTAATGATAGATACCGTAGTTTCAAGTTTGGCCTTGACTTTGTTGATTATGGTTTTAAAGGTATAATCGAAAGGTGGGATGTATTTTACAACTTCACCCTTTTGAGAATGCTTTCCTTTAATTTGGACTTTTTAGAAAGGAGAAAAGAGGTTAGCGAGAACATGAAACAAATCACTTCGGAGTCAAAGTTGAACGGTCTCAACGATAGACAGAGATTGACCGCTCCATTACCTCTCGCTGACTACTCATTGTTCAATTACATCTCATATTTGACCTATACCCCTTTGTTTATTGCTGGTCCAATAATAACTTTTAATGACTACCTATACCAATCTAATTACGAGGCTGTTCCCTCTGTGAAAAACCACAAGCGTACACTCATTTACGGATTGAGGTTTTTGTTTTGTGTTTTGGTGATGGAGTTTTTACTTCATTTTATTTACGTAGTTGCTTTATCTAAAGCAAAAGCGTGGCAAGGAGATACGCCTTTCCAAATTTCGATGATAGGGTTATTTAATTTGAACATTATTTGGCTCAAATTGTTAATCCCTTGGAGAATGTTTAGACTTTGGGCTTTACTTGATGGAATTGATCCACCAGAGAATATGATCAGATGTATGGACAACAATTATTCTGCTTTGGCTTTCTGGAGGGCTTGGCACAGATCGTTTAATAGATTCATTGTTAGATACATTTATGTTCCATTGGGTGGCAGTGGTCAAAGCCGTATTTTGAACACATTATGTGTATTCAGTTTTGTGGCTATCTGGCATGATATTGAATTGAAGCTATTACTTTGGGGTTGGCTTGTCGTTTTATTCTTATTACCAGAAATCAGTGCAACTATGTATTTCAAAAAATACGAAAAAGAATGGTGGTTCACTTACCTATGTAGTTTTGGTGCTGTCTTAAATATTTGGATGATGATGATCGCTAATTTGTTTGGTTTTTGTTTAGGTAAGGATGGTACAATCGCTTTATTGAAGACCATTTTTGAAACATTCGATGGCATTATATTTTTCATTGTTTCGCTGTTAGTTCTTTTTGCTGCCACCCAAGTGATGTTTGAGCTCAGAGATAGTGAGAAGCGTAAAGGAATTGATGTAAGGTGTTGATTCAAATTTGATATATATATAGTAATATATACTCTTAAATCTAGTCGTCGCATTATTGAAAAATTACTCTCTATATATGGCCCCACCTACCCCAGTGTACGATCGCTTTGAGGTGCTAACTAAATATACTGCTCAATTGTCGGATCCTAAGAAGTTTAGTTGTCATCGTAAGTACATTACTCAAAATGAATGTACGTTTAAAATATCATATCCTAATAAGCTTCCCAAAGTGATCTGTCTTCCGTTCAAAAGAGAATTTCAAAAATGTCTTATACCGACAACGGCATTCATAGATGGCAAAAAGGTCAAAGTTGATAAATGGGTAAATATAGAAATTACGGATGACTCGACAAATAGGAGACTTTTTAATCAACCTGAGTACGAGGTTACTATAAAAGAATTCCTCCAAGCAGACAAAGACTTGAGAAAGATGTTGGAACTCGATAATGAAAATGTATGAGAATGTATGAGAATGTATGAGATTTGAAACCCTTCAAATCTGTATATGAGTTTATTGGGGCGAGACAAAGATCTCTAGAAAGTTATGTATTTGATATGAAATGAATTGTGAACTTACAATATATGTAGTAAACTAGTCATACGTAGTTCCTTCTGGCGGTTGAGGTAATTTCTTATTGGAAGATGATGCCATTATCTTTCTCAACTCCAATAACACAGTTTCCATAGAATAACTCCTCTTCCAGTTCTTCAATGTATCGAATATTCCTGTATTCACTGTTCCATCGGCATTAACACATGGCAAGTTAATTTTGGAAAGGAATTTAACTTGTGGTGGCTCATCCGGGTACTTTTCATCACAAACGATGGTCAAAGAATATATTCTGTTTTCATGAGTTGAGTGCGGTGGTCCTAAAATGGTGCCATTCCAATTGGTCATGGTGATATCATCTTGGCTGCTTAAACCATAAGAGATAGATTCAGCACTCAAACCCTTTTCACCCTTTTCTAATTCTTCTAAAAGCTTGAAATTTCTTGGACTACAATAAGTTAGTAGAATTCTCTATTTCATAGGTTTTAGTGCAAACGTACATCTTCGACATGATTGAAATCTATGCTTAATTATGTCTCGCTTTAAATAAAAAATTGGTGATGTGATTGCTAGATTTGAAACACTTTAGTTTAATTCCGCGAAGTATAGAAATCAACACTACCTATCAAACTGTTTACTTGATGTCTAACTTCAGCTCTTCACCCGTGAAGGCGGATCTTTTTTCGGTACCACAAGAAAATGTTGATGATGAAAATACAATCGTTGATCTCAGGAGGGTGATTTATAATCTTCGTTACCAGATAACAAATTTAGACTCTGAGAAGAAATTGTTGCAGCAAAATGAACAATCCATCACAAACAAATATGACAGGATCATAACAGAGAAGAATAGCAGAATTCATAAACTTGAAGATGATATCGAATATTTGTATAAAGAAAGGGAGTCTTTGAAATCTCTAGGTTCTAATTCAAACCAAATAAATGCCTCCAAGCTTGCTGATATTCAGAAAGAAAATGCTAAGCTCACCGAAGAAAAGATTACATTGGAAGCCCAATTGGACGAAGTTGATGAAAGTGTGTACACGATAAACCTGAAGTATCAAAAAACCAAATCAGAGCTCGAATCTGTTATTGAATCAAATGAACAGCTAGAAGATAGGATATCTAGTCTAGAGAATGACAATAATCAGTTATTGCACCATAATGACGAATTAATCAAGAAGCTTGAAGACTCCGCTAAGAATACAAAATCCAATGATATGCTGAAGTTTAATGAAAACTTGCACTTGAAGAATATCAGTCTCCAAAAAACCAATAATCAGTTGCAGTTGAAACTTGACAAACTCCTACAGAATAAAACTTCCAGTGAGCTATTGAGACAGAAAAACTTGGGTTTAATCAACAGATTAAGCGAATTGGAAGGTCTCAAAACCAAGTATTCCAAATTGGAAATCGAAAAGATAGAATTGGAAAACAAATTTGCAGGATTTATCCAAATCTTTAAAGATTCAAGCTCTGACTTAAATGAGTCCACTTTTACTAAATTCTTGGATTCTTATAATCATCACAAAGATTTGAATTTGATTCTAGAAGACAAATATAATACTTGTAAAAACGAACTAAATGACTATAAGGCGAATCTCGTTGAGATAGAGTATCAGTTAAATCATGTATTACAACCAACTATAGATAAATTGAAAAACGATATTCTCTTGAAGGATGAACTAATTGAGAAGCAAGTGAACCAGATCAAATTGAGCTTGAAGGAAACAGAATTCTTAAGATCTCTGCTAACTAAGCTTGAAAGGATCAGTAATCAGAAAGATTCAACGGATGAGTATTTAACAAATTTGGAAAAGTTGGTAGATGACTATAAGTTTGAAATATCACTATTGCAAACTCGATTGCGGGACAAGTCCAGTGATGATACTATCTCCAGCAACAAGAGACCAAAATTGGATGAAGTGTATAGACGGCAATCCGAAATTGAGTTGTCTCTGGTTCAAAATGAAAACACGAAACTCAAGGCGGAAATTAGCGATTTGAGTTCACAAATGGTGACATTGAAATCACAGAATGAAAACTTAACTAAAATCCAAGATAAAAAGAAGGAACTTCGCATATTGCAGTTGAAGTCTAATCCATTCGTTAAAGAGCAAATTGTAAAACAGAGTTTGCTCGAGGCACTAAGGGCTGAAAATGAAGGTCTTGTCGATTTGTATGTTAATCAAAAAGATTCTCTCGTCATACCTAGACCTGTATTCGAAAGGCAAGAGTTGGATTATCAGACTTTACAGTCCAAGTTTGACGATTTGTTGAAAAGGAACAGCAGGTTGAAGGAAAGTTTCACTAAAAAAGCCAGAGATATTTTAGCTAATATCTCGAAATTTTTTGGGTTCACAATAGAGTTCCTTGAAGGGAGTATAAACCCAAATGATGTAGGGATCAAAATTAAGTTGACCAGCAAGTATACAAATACTGAGGAATTGAAGAATTCCTATATCATTCTTGACTTAAGTAGAAAGAATCTCAAAGCATATGGTAATCAGGACTTCAAAGAGTTCTGTAGAGATCTTGTAGAGGAGTGGGCAAATGATAAAGATCAAGTGTCTTGTATCTTGAGTGCTCTAAATATCAAGTTATATCAGAAATACGTCTTGAATAACTCTAAAAGTAGCATTTAGATTTGGTGTATTCAAATATTGACCATTAATGTATATTAGAATTTTGTTATTGATTTCAACCTCTCTGAAACATCTTCAAGCAATTCCAAAGGCGTCTTGAGAAGGTTCATCGGCATTTTGACTGTTTGATTATATAAATCACCTCTATTCATTGATTCCTGTTTTTGCATGAACTCATTTTTGAATTTCTCAATCTCTTCAGGTGAGCTGTTTTGTTTGTGAAAATTGTACAACCATGCCCAGACATCACCATTCGAAGTAGCATTAAGGAGAGCCCTATCGAACCACGATTTTGCCTTAGCCACTTTACCCTCAACCCAGAAAAATATACCGATGTTCAATAATATTAAAGGTGAGTTGTCAGTAGCTTTCAAAGCATCTAAGAATGCATTTTTCCTTTGTGAAACTTTTGTGATCAATTTTAGGTACTCAATCCATAACAATGGGGAAGAATTCAAAGATCTAAGGGATTTATTACAAGTTTGTCTTGCGGCTACAAAATCGTTACTTTGTTGTTCTAAGCGTATCCTCTCCGTCCACAATCTATCTTCAGAAGGATTCTTCAATAATGCAGCATCTAATATTGATCGGGCCCGAATTGTTGACTTAATGTGGTTTGCGTAAATGCGTGAGAGCTGAATCCAAAAAAGGATTGAGTGTGGAAAACGATTTGTTGCAGTTTGAAAGTATTCTCTGGCCTTTTCTACGTATTTGAGATCATCTAGTAGTATTTGGCCTTTCTGAAGAATTAGTTTTTCATTCTCTGGGAAGCTGTTTGTCGCCTTGTCGGACAATTCTATTATGAAAATCTCATACTTATCAATTTTAGTCTGCAGATGAAGAAAACGTTGCAAATGTATATGCTTGTACCAGATCTTCGGTGATATCAGACCGAAATTTTTTAGCGCTTCATTTGAAGCTTTATTAGCTTCAAAAACGTTATCAGTCATTAGTTCAAATTTGATTTTGGCGAGCCATAAATCTTCAGTTCCTGGGGATTGCTCCAAAGCCCTTTCTAATATGTCCCGAGCACCATGGATTTCATTACCAAGCTTCCACATATCTTTGGCATACATCAAAGAAAAGATGTATTCGTTCTTATTAAGAGCGATTGCCTTCTGGTAGTACTCATACAAGTCTTCAATCTTGAAATTCTCCGTTGATTTGAGAGCCAGAAAGAACCTAACCCAACTATTTACATTATGAGGGAAAGCTGTGGTGATGAACTCATAAATATGGTGAGCCGTTCTATTATACCCCTTCATGGAGCACCTTCTAGCTTCATCGAAGTAAATACTCATTTTGTCGGACTCTCCATCTATCCCAAGATTAATTGAGTTGTTCACAATTGCTTTGCTGGTTCTATCAAAACCTTCTCTTTCCGCTTTGGTAGCTTCATCAATCCAATCAGATCTAGTCAAACGAAGTATTGATTTTGTATTTGAATTAACCTCTTGAATACCTTTTCCTAGTATTTTGAAGAGCTTTTGATCGGTAACGGTGTCATTTTGACGTTCTTCTAGTTTCACGGATGTAATCCAAATTTCGTGATTACCTTTGATAACTTTTCTTGCTCTGTTGATTAAGGATTTGGCTTCTGAATAGCCTGAAAGATTTATAAGCGAGAGCCAAAATTTCCATTCTCGGGGACAAATTTCTATAACTTTGTACAACATCTTTTTCACGTCCTCCACATCTTCTTGACACTCTATTAGTTTTTCCCATAGCCCCACACTTGTAGGAAGAAATTCTATACCTTTCATTAATATCCTGCTTTGGGCGTTTATTCCAGAGGGTGCTTCACATTCCCAAGCTTTTAACCATAGTGCCTCTGATTTGACGTTCAACTTTAGTGCTTCGGCCACAACAATTTTGGCAAGTTTGGCTCCATCTGCAGACTCTTGGTGTATTCTTATACTTTCTAACCATACATCTTCATTTTGGGGTATTCTGTTGCACCCTTGATTGATAATTTTTCTAGCAACATGATAATTCTTTGCTTGAATTTCAAGTCTGGCTGAAGAAATCCAGGAACTTGCTCTCGTGGGTTCCGATTTTCTAAGAGATGCTAATATAGCTCTATTTTTTTGTATGTCTGCATTTATTTCATCTGCCTTAACGTCAGACTCTTGTTCACTTATTCCCTCTGGCCCACTCTCAATTGATTGGAAACGCCCTTCATTAACTGTTGATTGACCGACAATGATATTATCAGGACTGGCATAAAACCTTTGCCTCAGTTGTTCCAAGAGTCTTGTTCTTTTATTTCTCTTGGTGAAATCAACGGCTTCTGGTAAACTAGCCCACGCATCTCTACTCACAGAAGCTAAATCTCTCTTCAAATCAGTAAACTGTGATTCCAATGGGTTAGGCACCTCTTTCCCATCTAGATCTTTGGATTTTTTATTACGATTTGCAAGTCTATTTTCTATTTCATCATATATCCTATCCGCTTCTTCATCGTCCTTACTTGAGGACGTCCCAAGAAGCCCATTGTCTTTATCGTTGTCATTGGCTTCGGAATCACTTTCATCCAGAGCTTCAAAAGGTCTCGTACTTCGTAAGGAACCGGACTCAGCGCTGGTAACAAACCCAAAAGCACCCCTTCCTATGCCAGCAATGTACCCACGAGGTGCTTCCTGATCTAGAAAAGCTTTTCTCTCCATTATGTTTATATATTACTAGCTTGGACCTGTATATACATGTACCAGTGCGATACAGAGTTTACTCTCATCTCAACCTCTTCGCACTCAAAATTTTTCAGTTAGCTAATTAGAACTAGGCCTAAGCATGAGCAAAAGATCTGCTTCCGATGATATCGGTGAAGGATCCAGTCACCAAGTACCAAAATCATTTGAGGATTCCGTTCCTATTGTGCATAATGCCCAAAATGAAGAAAAAGATATAGAAATGGGAGAATTTGAAGATCCTTATGGTGATGAGTTCGAGAGTGATGGAGAAATCATCGAATTAGATTCCGATGGCGAAGGAAATGAAGGGGAAGATGCTGCTCAGAAGAATATTGAAGATTTGGAAAAAATGGATGAAGAGACTGCATCCTCTGTTTACTTACCTCACAAATCTAAACCTTTGGGACCTGATGAAGTCTTAGAAGCTGATCCAAGTGTCTACGAGATGCTCCATAACGTTAATTTACCCTGGCCTTGTTTGACTCTTGATATATTACCTGATGAACTTGGGAATGAAAGAAGGAAATATCCTGCTAGTGTTTATGTAACTACTGCTACTCAAGCGGCTCGTGCAAAGGATAATCAATTGATAACCATGAAGTTATCCTCATTGTCAAAGACGTTAGTAAAAGATGAAGATGAAGATGAAGATGAAGATGAAGATGAAGATGAAGATGAAGATGACCAAAACGATGAACATGTAGATCCTGTGATGGATAGCGAGGTGATTCCATTAAAGACTACCACCAATAGAATTAGAACTTCACCGCACGCCAAAGATACTGGTGAACATTTGACTGCATTAATGTGTGAGAGTGGTGAAGTGATGATCTATGATTTAAAATCCCAATATAAAGCATTTGACAATCCGGGTTTCATGATTCCTAAAGCTGCTAAACGTCCAATACACACCATTAAGAACCATGGCAATGTTGAGGGATATGGTTTAGACTGGTCCCCTTTGATAAACACTGGTTCCTTATTGACTGGTGATTGCACCGGCAGAATCCATTTAACAAACAGAACAAGTTCTAACTGGATTACTGACAAAACAGCTTTTACTGCCTCAGACGCATCAATTGAAGATATACAGTGGTCTACCGTTGAGAACACTGTTTTCGCCTCTGCCGGATGTGATGGCTATGTTCGTATCTGGGATACAAGATCCAAGAAGCACAAGCCAGCTCTTTCTGTTGTTGCTTCTACGGCGGATGTTAACGTTATTTCTTGGAGTAACAAATTAAGTTACTTGCTAGCCTCTGGCCACGATGATGGATCTTGGGGTGTTTGGGATTTAAGAAACTTTAATGGCCAGACTCAGCCATCACCAGTTGCCAGTTACGATTTCCACAAATCAGCTATCACCTCTATTTCTTTCAACCCATTAGATGAGTCAATTATTGCAGTGTCTTCTGAGGACAACACTGTTACTCTTTGGGATTTAGCTGTTGAGGCTGATGATGAAGAAATTGCTACTCAAAGAAGAGAAGCTCAAGAATTATATGACATCCCCCCTCAATTGTTATTCGTCCATTGGCAAAGAGATGTTAAAGATGTAAGATGGCACAGACAAATACCTGGGTGTTTAGTTTCCACAGGTGGTGACGGTTTGAACGTATGGAAGACTATCTCTGTTTAAATAAACTTTAATTAAGTGTATACTAGTTTCCCTCTAAAGCATTAGATTGAATATATTAAAATTACAAACTTTTAATGATTTAATAACTCTGAAAAGATTAATTCGGTTAAGAATATCAGATAAGAATCGAAGAATTGACTTCATTACTGAAACAGTTGAACTCTAACCGCAGGATAACCAGTAGTTGGCGCACAACACAGAATGGTTGCAAAATCATGTCCGAATTCCTCCATCGAAAATTTTGTCGCAGAAAAAAATCGTTAATATGGGTAAGAAAGATAAAAAGTCTAAAGATGCTAAGAAAGCCAGGGGTGCTGAAAAGCAGAAAAAAATGCAATCAAAAGCTGAATCTAAGAATAAGAAAATGGCCAAGAGAAGTGGAGAAGAAGAAGAAGACCAAGATATAGATCAAATATTGGAACAATATCAAAAAGAACAAGAGGCTTTCCAAGCCATAAAGATTGAAATTTCTAAGAGACCAACTAAAAGATTGAATCCTGCAATGGTTGCTAACCCGGCAGCAAAGAGAGAGTTATTTCTTTTTGGTGGTGAAAACACTGAACAAGGTGTTTCACACTTCTACAACGATTTATTTTCCTATAATATAGACAATGATACATGGAGAAAGATTAGCTCTAAAAATTCTCCCTTACCCCGGTCTTCTCATGCAATGTGCTCACACCCATCGGGTATAGTAGTCATGTTTGGGGGTGAGTTTTCATCTCCTAAGCAATCTACTTTTTACCACTATGGTGATACTTGGATTCTAGATGGTGAAACTAAGGAGTGGTCAAAAATTGACCAAAAGAGAGGTCCTTCAGCAAGATCTGGTCATAGATTAACTTGCTGGAAGAATTTTATAATAATGCATGGTGGGTTCCGTGATTTAGGAAGTAGCACTACCTACTTAAATGATGTTTGGCTATTTGATATCACTGATTATAAATGGGTTCAGGTTGAGTTCCCTCCGAACCATATTATACCTGATGCAAGATCCGGTCACTCGCTCATTGCCTGTGCAGAAGGTGCTATAATTTATGGTGGTTACTGTAAAGTTAAGGCTAAAAAAGGGATGCAAAAGGGTAAAGTTCTAACTGATATATGGACTTTGAAAATGAAAGCTGATCCAAAGGCCATCAGATTTGAAAGAAGACGTAAACAAGGTTTCAACCCATCTTCCAGGGTTGGATGCTCTCTCATATACCATAAAAATAGAGGGATTATGTTTGGAGGTGTATATGACTATGATGAAAGCGAAGAACAGATTGAATCCGAATTCTATAATAATTTATATTCTTATCATATTGAAACCAATAGATGGTACAATTTGAGCTTAAAACCAAGAAGAAAGCAAAAACAATCGCAAGTTAAAGAAAAGACCAGAGATGAAGACTTGGAAGATATTTTGAATTCTATATTAGCGAAAGCCAATTTGGATGATGAAGATGAACAGGACGATGAAGTTTCCCAAATAGAAAAATTGAGACAACAAGAAGAGGATGACGAAGAGGACGATAATAAAATTGAGTATCCTCTAGTAAATCAATTACCGCATGCGAGATTCAATCCTGCGACGTGTGTAGTGGATGATATCTACTATATCTTTGGCGGAATTTACGAAAAGGACGAACGTGAATTCTGTTTGGATTCTTTCTATGCCATTGATTTGGGTAAGTTAGATGGAGTAAAAGTTTACTGGGAAGATCTCAGCGAATTAACACAAGACTATATTGATTCAGACGAGGAAGATCAAGAAGATCAAGAAGACGAGGACGATGAAGATGACGATGAAGATGACGATGAAGAAGATCAAGAAGAAGTAGAAGAAGAAGAAGAAGAAGACAAAGAAGAAGTAGAAGAAGAAGAAGAAGAAGAAGAAGAAGAAGAGGAAGAATTTCCTGATCCAAGGCCATGGCTACCTCACCCAAAACCGTTTGAGAGTTTAAGAGCATTTTACGTTCGTACCGGTGCAAATTTTTTAGAATGGGCTATCTCAAGTAATAGAGATGCTAGAGGTAAGTACTTAAAGAAAGCTGCCTTTGACTTGTGTGAAGACAGATTTTGGGAAAGGAGAGAACAAGTTGCTATTGCCGAGGACAACTTAGAAGAGTTAGGTGGAGTCGGAGAAGTAATCGAAAAGGATACCACAAAATCCACAAGAAGAAGATAGAGTTTTTACTTTACATAAGTCAGTAATTTTTTATTATTTAATATACAGCTAGCCTATGCAAAATGGATACCCACTTGGTGAAATGCGTATAGTAACTTCAAGAAGTCAGTTTGATCTAATTTAGCAGCTCTCTTATCCGAGTAGCCAGTTTCAGTTAAAACTTGTTCAATTTTATTTTTCACGTCAGTCATAGACGATTTAGAATCTGTCACCATCATATCATCAGGGTTTGTTGTAGCCAAATAGGATTTATAGTTTTTTTCTAAAATTTCCAAAACATTATTAGATTTGAATCCAGCTGCTATTGTCTTGTTTTTTCTAACAAATACTATACGTAACAAACCATCCCATTCGTTGAAATCGATGATGGGCCTAGGGTTTTTAACCTCAATTCTTACCACTGAGGATTCGACTTTTGGAGGAGGACGGAAGTTATTTTTACCAACTTTCATTATGTGAGTGACATTGGACCACATCTGAACATTAGCAGATAACCTACAGTACAATTCATCTCCCGGTCTGGCCAAAAGCCTTAGAGCGAATTCTCTTTGAAACATTAAAATGGAAACTCTGGGAGGTTTTGGTTGATTCAATAACTTGAAAACCAAAGGTGAAGAAATTTGATAAGGTGTATTAGAGATACACACATCAAAATATGGTAACTCTGTTTTCATGAAATCCCCTAACATAATTTCTAACTTCTTCTGTTGTGGGGTTCCGTGGACCCTTTTTGTTAATTCTGCTGCCATTCTAGGATCCATTTCAACAGCAATGACATTCTTAGCTTGCTCCAATATACGCACAGTTAAGTTACCAGTACCGGGACCGACTTCTAAAACTGTATCACTCGCTCTAATTCCAGCTTTATCGACAATACCCTGTGCTACAAGAGGATTTTTTAAAATGTGTTGACCCAAATCGGTGTTGAATTTGAACACAGAATTCAAGTTTTTATCAGCAGGAACTCTTTTTCCACTTGGATCAGGAGCAGTGCTAAATTTTTTCTTTGCAGCTTTGGCCATTATGTAGTACCGATAAGATGGTATCTCATCTCAGACTCCAAAAAAATTTAACGCGAACAGAACAGTATATACAGGACTACTGATTTGAAACAAAACAAATGCTGTGAGGAATCTAAAGGCGCCTTAAGCAAAGCTGGAGAACTAAGAAACTTTTGAAATAATTAAGATTACCTGATTAGTCGGTTACCATCATGGTTGAAATTCTTTTATCAGAAATATTTAAATTAGCTCCTCAATTTTCTTTACTAGAGGACTCAATTCATATCCCACAATCAGAAGTTCAATTACAAAATGGGGAGTTTGACAAGATAAATAAAAACGTGGATAATATAGGATTGTATTTGAAAGAATTACAAAGAATATGTGATCATTGTAATACACAAGCGCAAAACAATCCTCCAATTACTTGGTTCTATGAAGGTCGAACCCAGATGCTTGAATTTAATAGAAACCTTTCACACATGGATACAATAGTGTCTCGTTTGCTTATGCTAATAGACTCACCAGAAAATTCTAAACAGCTTCAATTCATTCACTTATTGAATAAATTTGAAGAAATAGCGGATTTGCTATTGGAAGTAAAAAAGTCATCACTTATAATTAAGAGGAAAACTGATATTTCAATAAATTTCCATGAACTCAATGATATGACCATTGGTCTGCTAACTAATGAAGTGGAAGACTGTTTTAAAATAATTTTGAGTTTACAAGACCTCAAAGTAGCTGATCATGAAGACAGCCCGGACAACGTGAGCCTTCAAGAAATGATCCATCAAATGCAATCTACTAGTTTTTTAAGTGTTAAATCCGTATCTCTCCCCACTTACAATGATTCTGACAGATCCTTATACAATAAATTCACTATTTTAGAAAATAAACTTGAACCTTTGAAAGTATCCATGGACTTTTTGCCCATGAGAATAAACGAATTTCAACATATTGGAGAACATTTGTTTCCTGATGCCTATGGTGAGATAAATTCGAATTACAACACTCTTTTGAAGCGATGGGCATATTTGAAGACGGAAGTCCAACGGTTCAAAACAGCCACAATAGATTCTAGATGGGATGGTACTTTTAAGTTCCTTCTTACAAAAGTATCACAAATTATTGATAATTTAATCAATGATTTCAGCTCCAATACTGATAGAAAAATCTCCAAGAAGGTAGGAGAAAACTACAAGACGTGTTATAACACAATAAATATTGTGAAGAAATCTGCATCTGAAAGAATACTTACTAATCCTGAAATCATCGACTATTTCAATGATTACTTCTTACAAAGTTGGGATCGTTTGAATGTTGTGTTATCGAAGAATCTGAATTTTGATGACATTACCAATTACGCAGACAATGATTTTACTGGATTAAAAGGCTTGAAAACAGCCAAAGATGTGCACTCTCCTTCAAGAGTCGTATCAGCTGCATCACCCGTAAAAGTTCAGGTCAACAATGAAGAGGTTCCTGCTGGTTTGGGTATTGACTTGGGGTTAAAATTTGAAGAGACCAACTATCCTTTCAGTATTAAAAACTCGGGCAAGATAAAAGATTTCTATAAAGAACACCCCATACAGAAGACAAGTAAACCTAGCTTATTACAAGAATTTAAGTTGGCAAAAAGGCGTAGTAGCTTAGATGATGAGGAAACTTTGGTAACAAAATCTCCGAAAGCAGTATCTTCTTTGGATAGACTCATCGAAAAAGTTGGATCTATGTCAGTAAATGATATATCCTCCAAACGCTTTAAAGTTGTTTACAAGAGTAAGATCCCTAAGATCAGAAAGGATTATGTCAAGAGGATGTTTCCATTTGTCTCTAAACGATTGAAGGGTGACACAAAAATTCCTACTATTCTTCCGTCTCATCCAATATTTCAATCTCCAACTCGTAGTGTCTTCATAGATTCTCCAAAGGGTCAATGTCATCCTGAATACACTCTTCGCTTACACTCCCCCATAAAAATCATGAAGAGAAGAGTTAACGATGTCAACCCCAACGTGTCTCCGACGCCTAGATCGAGATCTACAGAAGAAGAACACTTTCTACCTGAAAGATCGAAATCTCCTCGTGCATCTTCCTTGAATTTTGCATCACCCCCATTGCATCTCGGTAACACTCCGAATTTGAGTTTCCCTGACTCTCCTCGCCATTCATACAATAGTAATTCTCCAATTTCCTACAGAATGACTTCTCCCAATTAGCCCACATCGTCGACAGGCTCGAGATTTGAGGATTAGCGCTTATTACAACCATTAAACAATATTGATCTAGTTTGGAATTAGAGGAAGAACTTGACCTATTGTTCGAATTCATTATCTGTATTATTAGTAAAAGTTCCCGAATATACATTTACATATTTACAAGTTTAGTTCTTCTTCTCCGCCGTATCACTTCCTTTTTGCATAGTTTTACTAGTAAACCCATCAAGGAAGAAATCTCTCCCAAAAAGTTTATACATAATACTATTCTTTTCAACCCGCCATTTCTCAATCTCATCATAGTGTCTAATTTCTTGATTATCGAGAAGCTCTCCCTGTCTTATCTTCTTGGTGGAGTCACCCTCTAAGCGCCGTACTAACTCAGTTGTACTCATAAACAATATTGGTATGGAGAATAAGATTAAGAATATTCCATTGTATCTCTTTTTGACTTCTGGGGGAGCCTTTTTCCAGTTAGCTCTACCTGTTTCAACAAGTTCTTTAATGAATTCAGACTGGGTGCCTGTTTTATCAGCAGAGGGGTTCACTTTTGGCTTTGCTTTGAGTGGGAGCTTTCCCTCTCGATGAAGTGTTGTGTTTTGGAATTTACTCATCCTATAGGAATTGGATGTGGAAAAGGATGCGATTCTTCCTAATAGAAAAGATTCATTCTTTGGTGTCGCATTCTTTATTTATTAGGTGTCGCAAACATGTTTACTTTTCATTTCTAAAAGAAGAAATCTAATTGATTCGGAAAATTATTCAAATTCGCTTACTACGAATCGATTTAAGATGTCTTCTGTCGATGAATCAGTTTCCAAATTCTTGAAGAACCACCCAAGAGCCGAAAATATCTCCTTCCAGTATGGTACTGCTGGTTTCCGTATGAAAGCAGATAATTTAGACTATGTTAACTACTCTGTCGGTATCTTGGCCTCTTTGAGATCTAAATTCTTGCGTGGTAGAACTGTGGGTGTTATGATAACAGCGTCCCACAACCCACCCCCAGACAATGGAGTCAAAGTTGTTGATCCATTAGGGAATATGTTGGATGCTTCATGGGAAGAATATGCCACTTTATTGGCTAATTCTAACCATGAGGAAATTGTTAAAAATATTAAAAAGCTAGTATCTGATTTGAAAATTGATTTATCAACTCACAGCCATGTTATAATCGGACGTGATTCTAGAGAGTCCAGTGAAAGATTATGCATTTCAACAATCGAGGGCTTTAAATCCATTGAGAATACATCGTTTACTGATTCAGGGTTGTTGACCACTCCTCAGTTACACTATTTGGTGAGGACGAAGAATGATGCAGGATTTGGTGAAAACAATGAGGAAGGCTATTATACCAAGATGGCAGAAGCATATAAGAACATTCTTATTGAGTCTGGAATGATTAGCAAGATAGAGTTGACTGTGGATGGAGCCAACGGTATTGGTTCACCCAAAATTGAAGAATTGGTGCAAAACTATATGTCGGATACCGTTGATTTAACCTTAATCAATAGTGAGTACAAAGTTCCAGAAAAATTGAACTCTAATTGTGGTGCTGATTTTGTTAAAACTAACCAAAAGTTCCCTAAAGGTGTTCCAGAAGATGCTTCTTATAACAAATTGTTTGCTTCTTTTGATGGTGATGCTGATAGATTAATATGTTACTATAATAGTGAAAAAACTGGCTTCACCTTATTGGACGGTGATAAGATCGCTACTCTTATAGCTTTATTTTTCGAAAAATTATTGAAATATTTACTGTTGGATTTGAATATTGGTGTCATTCAGACTGCTTATGCCAATGGCTCTTCGACTAAGTATGTCGAGGATGTTTTGAGAATACCTGTTGTGTGTGCTAAAACAGGTGTGAAGAACTTGCACCATGAAGCAGAGAAATGGGACGTAGGTATATACTTTGAAGCTAATGGTCATGGTACAGTCATATTTTCACAAGATTCAGAAAGGAAGATATTCGATTATAAAGCAGACTTGAGCAACGTGGAAGAGACAAAGTCCATCAAAATATTACAACAATTTACGAAATTGATCAATCAAACAGTCGGCGATGCTATTAGTGATTTACTTGTGGTTTTGGCGATTTTGAAATATTTAAACTTCAGTACAGAAGATTGGAATAAATCTTACACTGATTTACCGAATAAATTAATCAAAGTGGTTGTACCCGACAGAAATTCATACAAGACTACTAACGCTGAACGTACTTTAACAGAGCCTGTAGGATTGCAGACTGAGATTGACGAGTTAATTGCGAAATATCCGAGTGGTAGATCATTTGTAAGGGCATCCGGAACAGAAGATGCCGTTAGAGTTTACGCAGAAGCTGATACAAAGGATAATACTGAAGCATTGATAAATGCCGTTAAAGAGTTGATCAAATAAGAATGTATACTCCAATGATTTAAAGTGATATATTGAAAGTTAATGCAAAATTTAGCTTTTATAATACATTTTCTTAAAAGCTCCAGGAGTTTGATGGTTTGCTAAACCCCACACTCCTTTCTTTAGTCTTTTAGCTTTTTGTTCTAGTTTTCTATACCAATTCTCGTATCCCCCGAACTCTGCACCAATTTTACTTTCGTAAACAATCGCTAAGCCGTTTCTTATCATTTCTGCTCCAACGTCTCTTTTACCTGTCCATTTCCATACCTGGGCTCTCGCGACGACTCTCTTGTACTGATCAATCGAGTAAGGAGTGATCGTGACATTCCGACCGTCCAAAAACTCACGGAGCCATATTAATGCTTCCTCACTTAGTGGCTGAGCTGGTTTACCCCAATGCAGCCGTTCTGGAGCATCAATACCCAGCAAACGTATCATTAAAGTCTCATCTTTGAGAGCTGATCTACCGACTGGAACATGCCTACACCAACCCCAGCCGGCAAAAAAGCCACCTGGGGTATGATAGAACCGAAAGTTATCTCCATCACCAACCCTAGTAACCCTTCCATATAGCGAATGATTATTATTAAGAATATCTGGGGTTAGATCAAGGTACGTACGAACCCTACTCAAATATCTTTTGTAGAACTTGAATCCAAATATGAGACTAGAAGTAATGCCCGCAGATAGGAGGAGAACTTTGGGATGGAATACTCCAATTTCTTCGGACATCACCTAGATAATTATACTTCGGAGTAAAATGAGTAAACGCAGGTAACTTGTGAGTTCTCGTTTTCAGAATGCGACAGAAAAGTATTCCTAAACCAGATTTATTTATAAATGAGATGTCACTTCCGGATGGTGAATACGATATAGATCTTACAGAATTAAATAGTGGCCAAAATCAGAGCAATACTTTTGGTATAAGATACGGAACGGTTCCAGAGTCTCTAGACTCTCTCAAACCTATGAATATTTACGAGGATTCAAAAAATACAATTTTAGAAGCTCAAGCTAAGAATAATGATCAACTTATATTTGAAGGTTTAAGTCAAGTTCATAACACTAAAAACCCTGTGATGGCGAACTACTATTTACGCATGGATCAAAATGTTTTAAAACTTGGGAAGTTATCTAGAACTATCAGAGCGAATAAAAGTCGTAATACTATTAAATGGACCAACGCAATCAGGAAATGGAATAATCATATGGAATCAAAGAACATTATTAGTGAAAGTGATTTTGAAGAGCTCGAGGATATAAATGGATTCCATATGGAATTTGAAGAACGAGAGCTAGACTTGGCTACCGACTTGAGCCAAGATGGTAAACTAGGAGATAGCTCTGATGAAGAAATCAAACTAATGAACTTGGCTAAAGAACAAGGAAGAGGAGGAGGAGGAGGAGAAGAAGAAGAAGGTGAAGAGCACTGGAATGAAGGAAGGGAAGGGAGGGATGAAGCAGAAGCAGAAGCAGAAGCAGGACGAGAAGGAGCAGGACGAGAACAAAAACGTTCAACTATCCACACAAGAGAAAAGCTACAACAAGATGGTCCAAAGGAAGGACAAGAGAAAATCCAATTACAAAGGTTGGAAAATCAAAGGATTCTAAAAGAGCGACATGCACGAGAAAACAAAAATTCGAGGAAACAGAAGCAAGAAAGGGATAATAAAGCGAGGCTTGATGAAGTATCAAATCCTCCGCCAAGACGGCCAGTATCAGGGAAGAGAGTGTCTGGTAAAAACGTGTCCGGAAAGAAGGTTTCAGGAAAGGGCGTTTATACTAAACCTAAAGCAGAAGATGATGATTTTGAGGATCTTGAAAATCAATTGCAAGAAGTTCTTGACGATAGCGAAAGTGAAAGTGAAGACGAGTATGGGTCCGCTTTTACAGGTGGCCCCATTAAGATTATTGATCTGGCCAATCTGAATTATTCTCATACGCAGGTCGGTAACCCTACTAGTAATAACAAAAAACCGATAAGTCTTCGCCAATTTATGGGTGAAAATACTGATGATTTCGATTTGAGCGTAAGTGAGGAAGAATAGGTTTCGCGTTGGTTATTTCATTTGCGTTTATGGATAATCTCAACAAACGAGTGAAACACATAGAGAATATTTTAGGCGAAGGAGAGATTGAGAAGGAGTTACAAAATGTCAATGACAAGATACGAAGCATTTTTCGAGGTTTACCGGATATCAAAAGATTATACGATATAGAGAAGGAACTACCCCGGGTACTGGATACTCATCCAACCTTTGATATTGAACTCATTTTTCAAAATTATACTAAATATGAACAATTTGTATCAAACGCCCTTCAAATAAACTCGATAGAATTGAGCATGTTGAACTTGTCACCCGTCGATATGACTTGTTTCACGCATAATAAGGCCAAACTCTTAAGATTATGCGATTGGTATTTGCGGAACATGGTCCATAGTCTTTTTGTACTAGAGAAGTACATAAAACTAATCACTCTGCAAAACATTTTCTTTGTAGATATTCAAACCGTATTGCAAGAAATTCAAGGCACTTTGCAAAGATACATCTCAACTCATTATTAGCATTTTAATATACGGATTTGTCATCGCGCATCATAATTATCAATGATTAATACTGCAAAAAGGTATGCTAACCACTTTGTGCAAAGGCAACCAAAGAAGTCGGATAATATTGTGATTGCTATGTCTTCTGGAGTTGATTCTTCAGTAGCGGCGTCCCTCTATAGGGATTATCCAAACGCCAAGGGATTATACATGGCAAACTGGCATAGTAACTCTAAATGTAATGAGGAGGAATGGAAAACTGTAAGACAAGTATGTGAGCAACTAAATCTACCTTGTGAAAGGGTTAGTTTTGAAAAAGAATATTGGCAGAAAGTTTTCAATCCTATGGTGGAGAAATACAGCTGGGGCGTTACTCCTAATCCTGACGTTGACTGTAATAGGCATATTAAATTTGGTGAGCTCGTCGGCTACTTAGATCTGAAGTATTCCGGAGAGTACTGGTTGGTCACAGGTCATTATTCCAGGATATTGAATGGGAAAAATGGCATGGAGTTATTAAGAGGTGTGCACAAAGAAAAAGATCAATCATACTACCTTTCATCCATCCAAGAAAAAGTTCTCTCAAAAGTTCTACTACCAATTGGCAGTATGACAAAGCCGGAGGTTAGAGAGAGGGCTAGCCAACTAGGACTTATCAATAAAGATAAACCGGACTCTATGGGATTATGCTTTGTTGGACAAGGTGAGAGAAAATTCAATAAATTCCTCGATGAATATCTCGAACCTAAACCAGGAAATATAATAACGGAAGACGGCAAAGTATGGGGACGGCATAATGGATTATGGTATGGGACCATTGGACAAAGGGCCAAGATCTCTCTCCCTCAAGGCGATCCAAAATACAAGGGCCTCTGGTTCATTAGCGAGAAGCGCTTTGACACGAACGAATTAGTAATTGTAAGAGGAACTGATAACGCAGCATTGTACAAGAATCATATCCTAGTTGATCAGTTCGATTGGCTCCAAGAACCTATTCCATATTTGACTGGAGAATTCACTATGCAATACAGGTCTCTTCAAACACCCATAAAAATCAAGAGATTAGAAAACGGTCTGAACAGTTTAGAGATAGATTTATATGATAAACAGAGAGCCATGGCTCCTGGCCAGAACGTTGTTATTTATGATGGAGATAGAGTCATGGGATGTGGAGTTATCAATGACACTAAGACATTATAGAATTTATGACGAGAGTACTTGTAAATAGAAAAACTTTTTCTTCCTTAAACCAAACCTATGATAACAATTAAATAACCGTAACAGAACGTAAAATAGACTAATATACAAGATTGATCCCTCAACTGTTTAAAATAATTGCATTTAGAAAGCAGTGATTTTAGGATACAAATTTCCCGAAGTTAAAATCTTCTGGTGTAAGAAAGACAAAACACCTCCTACCAATGTTTTGTGCTTTTGAACATCGGATAAACTTACATCACCAAATTGTTCAGTAATTGCATCAACAGCTTCATCAGTCTCATCCTCCACCGCTTCATGTCTAGACAGTTTTTGAATATTGGAGACACCACCAAATTCAGAAGTGACTGGGTAATTAAATTGGATATTTCTAGGATAGCTCGGATAAAGATGGTATTCATCACCTTGAGATTGGGCTGGTGGATGCTGATGCAAGTTGTTTGCTTGAACGGGAATGTTTAGGGGATGTTGCGGCATAGTATTTGACAGAGGAATGTTATTGTTGACACTGTTTTGTGAGTAGTTAAAGCTATGATGTTGATCAATCGAGTTATTCAAAGATTTGAAAAACTTCTCTGCATCATATAAGTTTTGGACTGGGAAATTCGATTGTTGAGGAACAGCATGTACTGGTGGGCCATGATTTACGTTAGAATCTTCGAAACTATTCAACTTATTGAACATATCCATGTTGTATAAGGGCTCTTGTTTCTTTTGAAGCAAAGACTTCTCAAAATTGAATTCACTCAAAATATTTCCAATCATTCCAAAGTTCCCAGGCTTGTTTTGCAGTTGCTTCAATTTCTTATTCAATTTTTTAGTTTCATTATGATCTTGATTATGTATTTTAGAATGTTTCTTTAAGTCTTGAGGACGTTTGAAGGACTTTGGACATAGTTCACAATGGAAAGGTTTCAAAGGAACGTGTACACGTAAGTGGCTTGTGATATGATCTCTTTTAACAGTTTTAGTTAAACAATTATCCCAATAACAAGTTAAGGATAAATTGTTAGAAGACTTTCTTCCAACATGGTCATCACATAAATGATCGTATAAAATTTCTGGAGTATCAAAGATGATGTTACAGTTGTCCCAAAGGCATTTGAAAGGACCTTTCAAATCTTCGTCCTTGATTTTTTTGTAAGTCTTTTTACGCTTGGCTGGATTAGGTGGAGTAGCATTGATGGAGCCCATATCACCAAAGCTCGTTGGGGAATTCGAAGTGGATTGAGAAGTCAAGGACTGGGATGGCGAGTCTTGATTTGACACCGAAGAGTGAGGAGTTAACGATAAGTTGTCATAATTATTCAAAGAATCATTACGGGATGAAGTAGCGGAATGGATGGAGGAAGACAAGTCGTTAATGGAACCAGTGTTACTGTTACGGTTAACAGAAGCAGGAATGGGTAATGAATTATGGAAGTTCAAATTATTCAGATTCAAGGTAGCACCAAGGATCTGGGAAGAACTATTATCTTGACCAGTATTGACGTTATTGGCATTCAAATAGCTAATAGGATGTAAGTTATAGTTCATGCCTTCAGTATTTTCAAGATAGAAATCGTCCATGTCGAATGACAAAGTATTTATATTGTCGTAGCTCATATTCAAAAAAATTTCTTGAATTGTTATAAATTTCTTGATTAGAAGATCTTGCACTTATTCAACTCAATCAAGAATTAATGAAGGTTTTCTAACGCTTAAACACTGGAGAAAAAGATGGGGATGATGGAAAAGTCTCAAATGATATCAATGTCCTAAGTTTGACGATGATGGTTTAGATTTAAACAGTCAAGCAATAGGCTGAGTGATCCCGTTTATTAGATATATCAAAAAGTTTTGCGTGATATCCTTGACAGCCCAGAAATTCAAGAATTTCTTGTACTTTTTTCTTGGTTATTTCTTATATGCAGGATATAATTGCCCTATCCTAATATCAGGAATTAAGGTTGCATGCGTATTTAGTTATAATCGCTCAAGATATTAGTTATACAAGAAAAATAAATAAAATAGAAAAAAAAAAGGTTGTTACACATCTTCAATATTTTATCTACTGGAATCAAATCAATTTATCATTTCTCCAGTTACGTTGAAAACTTATTACACGATTATGGTATTAAGGATAAATTAAAATTATTTAAACGGATATAAACGTCAGCTGAGATTAAGATTAAGCTTCAGTCGTTTGTGCTGCTTTATTTTTGTCTTCTTGTTCTCTCTCGGCAGCAGCTTTATCAGCGGCAGCCTTTTGAGCGGCGGCAATACCTCTCTTCTTCATCGTCTTACCGAAAATTGGAAGAACGATACAGAATAAAACAGTACCTAAAACAATCCAAGCAATTATAATACCAATATAACGACCCATGCTACCCTTATAGGTGTCAAAAAACACAATTTTGGTTAATTCATAACTATTATGAATTGGCATCGCATACCCGAAACGATAAAATTTAGGACATAAAGCTATAGGTGAGAAAGTTGATGAAATATTTACCAATACCCAAAACAATAACCAGAATCCGGCAACTTTAGGAAAGAACATGATTAGCATCATAAAAGCAACTTCATTCATAAAACCAACAGAGACCATAGTGATAAACGAAAACATCCAATACACTAAGAATCCAGACCTTCCGAATGTGACAGTAAAATCAACTTGGAAAGCTAAGGTCACTAAAGAATAACCAAAACTTAATACAAAATACGACACGTATGATGCAAAAAGTCTATAAAGTAAGTAATGAACGGGTTTTAGCCCGATTCGTGCAATATCTTGATGAAGCTCAGTGAATATATTCACTTGGAAGAAGGTTAAGATAATAATATAAATCAAACCAACTTGAGAAGGAGCTGTCAAAACAGAATCTGTGAACGGACGGTGATCAACGTATTCGAATGTTATAGGGCTTGACAATTTCGCAGCTTGATCAATTGTGAATGTTGTTGAATTGTCAAACAATGATCTGACAGAGTTTTGTTGTTCCAACCACATCTTTTCTATAAATTGAACTTGAGGAGTCACATATGATTGCATATTAATAGCATCTCTACCGGTCTCATAAATTGACTTGATCAAAGTACTACTGTTTACATTACTGTCATTATTCTCAACAAAGTCCTTAAAATCAGTAGAAGCAGTACTAGTAACCCAAATAGATGACCAATAATTTTGATGGTGGACTTGTCGGGTGATCTCTTGTTCGACGGTATTATTGTGCTTTTTAGCCAAAGCTTCGAACTCTTCAACATCTTGCACCAACCAATTGCCTCTAGCCTTGGCTTGGGGAGTTTGCAATATATTTTTGATAGTATTACCAATTACTGGATCAACACCATTAGAACCGTGATCTTCAATTACAACCAACATTTTTAAATTCGGTAACCGTGAGTAACGATTGTAAGCTGCTCCCCAGTATACAGAGAAAATAGCCAAAATACAAAAAATCATAAGAAGGTAAATTGAAAGAAACTCTTTCACTATTTGTATTCTTTTGCTCTTCAAATTTGGGTTAAAAAATGATAATTGAGTCTGAATTCTTTGTAAAACAGATGGTTGACGTTTTAATTCACTTCCATCTTTCTCCTCCTGGGCAACACTTTCAGGGTGAAATTCTTTCACATTTTGGATGTCTGAACTGCCTTGGTCAGCCAGCACCCTGTAGTCATTATCTCCTTGGTTATCGAGAGAACCCAGTAAGGAAGAGCTTTCTCTGAGATGTTGATTCGACATGAAGAATTTTGGATGACTAAGTCTTTGTAGTGGCAAATAAAAAGACTAATTAATTACTATTTATACCAACTTCTGTCACGGAGTAAATTCGAATTAGGCAATATGTGCGCCCCATCGAAACCGAGCCTTACCAGAATAATAATAGATATTTAACCAGAGTACCCAGTCTTTTATACATATGTGCCTTGCTTATTTGATCAAAGATGTCACTTTTCCAAAGCCATTGCTTCACTTTCAGGCACTCTTTGAAGATAGAAAACAAAGAGTCATTCAGTAGAGCTTTCTTGACATAGGACTTTGTCTCGGTTTATAGAGAGTACATGTCAAAATACAAAGATGGAATTTCCTATAACGGTTACGCCCGAGATTGTTGTTTACTAATTCGAATTAACATTAACTCCGCATTAGTGGGCCAGCCTCTTCATCAGCCGTATATGGTCAAATATAGACAGCATAAAGAATTGAAAGTATTTCGTTCATTTCACTTAAAGGCAGATGAGAAATAACAACCTAAGAGGATTATCCTTCTTAAAACCATCTATCGTTTCATATATGCATTAATCTCAGTATTTTTCTTTTACTCACGGCAATAAGACCTATTTTAGAAATCGATCCGTTCTGTTTAGTATTATGGTTCAGCCACACAAAATTGCAAAGACTTAATTAATGATTCTGAGTATTACATCGGTCCATGTATTGGGATACATTATAAAGATAAAGCAAAACCGCTTGAGAGAGAATGGATACTTAAACCTTTCGTGAACTTACCGGACTCGCACACTATCCTTTCATGAGTATAAATTTCGATAACTCTAAGAGAGACTTTCCGAAGTCCACTGTCGTCGTGTACAAAGAGAGAGAAACCAGTAGCTTGAAGATTGTCCAAAATTTACTTTCAAACCTCATATGCAACCAAACTATTTCTGTTAAGCGTTTTGTTTTCATACACTGATGCTTAGGGAAGCCACGTATGTGAAGGGAGATTTAACAATTGGTTGAGCATTCTGGGTTGAATCCACCAGGTAGCTTTTGACCCGTACCAGATAAACAACTGACCAATTTATGCTCATAAACTACCTCTCAAGTAAGTGTCAGATTCAGATACTTCTTAGATCACTACCTGTTAAATTACCAAACCGCACTGAATTTTCAAATTAAGCTACCGCACTATGTCATCCAATAATAGTAGTAATCAGCATGTAAATGCCGTGGGGAGTTCATCCCATACCCAGACCACAACTAATCCTGATTCCCACTCACAAGATCCGACACCGATTCTTCATTTACGTAAACATAAAAAAAAACCGAAAGTAAGATGGACCAACGACACGGTGGATAATGAACATATGAATAAGAAGAAGACCAAAATTTGCTGTATATATCATCCAACTGATCCAGATCATAGCTGTGAAAGCAGTAGTGAAAGTGAGAGCGATTCTTCTGATATCGAAGAATCAAATGGTTCCAACTCCGGACCAAATGCGTATGAGGTTCAACCTAGGTATACTAAGCAGCCATAGATCTGGAATCTGTCATTACTGGTTTATGACTTTGTTATTTAAATAGTATTCTATCTAGAGACCGTAATGATTGAGCTAGAATATATATTAAACAAGCTATGCAATAATATTTAAGACAAATGCAATATCATAATGGGGCTGACTGAGCTTTCAATTAAGGTTTATAACGAAAACTGGAACGGTATTAAAAAAAGCCACAAAGGTACTATTGTTTTCCTGATTCTAAAAAATGTACTATCGACCATCGGGATTCGTAATTTTCAATTTCCTAGAGTAATCGATATCATCACCCAAGGTTTGAGTCGAATGATTATTATTGATAAACAAAGGTTCAAGCCTTCCATCATTCTTATGAGAATCAAACTCTGTTATTGGGAACATTTGAATATCGTTGAATTCAACCTGTTGATCTTTTGGTGAATTCAACTTCTTTTTCGATAAGTTACGTGATAAGCCTCCGACACTATCTTTACCGAGCATAGAGAATATGGACTTCGAAGAGTTATCTCTTTTTAGCAGCTGACTAGTCGATTTCAAAACCGGAGTTTTACTCACAGATTCATCACTGGAAAACTGATTTTCTTCATCAGTGTAGGCATCTTCTGCTTCTTCACCTCTATGTTTTCCAAGGCAACAACAACAATAAAGAATACCGCTCAAAATACCCACCACCACAACTCCAACTGCAGTAAATGTACCTGCCACTTTACCTTTGGAATCAAAAAAGGAGTTTCTGCTTTGATTATCATCACTGTAATTGGCACTAGCACTAGTACTAGCTTCATTAACTGTCTCACTAGAAGATTTTGTTTCAGTAGGTTCTGCAGTAATATACTCAGTTTTTATCAAGATAGTTTGGCTACCACTTACTGTTTTAACAGAAAAAGAAGCCTCCAGGTCAGAAGAGGTTATACTATCGGAGTCCAGGTTTTGTATGAAACTAGTAACTGATGAGCTTTCTAAATTATCTGATGAGGTGATTGAGTCAGATTCCACATTTGAACTCCAACTGGAGGTGGACGAAGATTTCCTTAAAGAAGTGGAAGAAGCAGTCTTAGAAGCAGTAACAGTAGAAGTAGTACTGAAACTGGAACCAGATCTCAGTGATTTTGATATCAGGGACGTAAGGGATGTCGGGGTCAGCAGGGTTGACGACAGAGTTGATGACAGAGAAGCAGTGATACTTAACAGATGCGATGGAGCATTGATATCAATGTAAGCGAAATAACCCGATTGGGCACAAACTTCTTGGTCATAATTAGGGCATGCTATTTCACAATCCTTATTATCAGTACTAGTATCGGGTAAATCATTAGAACACCAGCATGAAGTAAGTTGAACAATACCATAGTTGTATCCTAAACACTCTGTTCTACACCTCCCGAGAGACATCCAAAAGTCGGTCAACTTGTTATAATTACTCCCTGAATTCGAAGTAGAACACATGCCCAAATTAAGGGCCAATGAGGCGGAAAACAACTGGAAAGTGTACAATATTAGCCATACCCACATATTTGGAGGATAAGTCTTGAGTAATAGTCGAAAGTCAAGGAGAATAATACTCAAGTAAATACTTTAGAATTCCAATAAAAAACTTAAAATTATCCGAGATGTAGTATTGAAAATTCCTGAAATTTATTTCACAATTAAGTTACTACAATAGGCTTTAACTATGAAATGAGACTATCTGTGATGGAATCGACGAATGAGGTAATAGGGGATAGCTGTTTATATGCAGAAATGTGTCTGACCACCCCGTTTGATTAATACACAACCAAAACTTTTAACTCGAGGTAATCTCAGTAATCTCGGTTGCTCTCTGTAATTACTTTTCCTGTATTATTACCTAAAAAACTTATTGTGTTTATTTTTACTTCTTTTTTCTTAACCCTTTGTCATTCTCGGGTATATGCAGGTATCATACTTAACTCCAATTCTAATCTATGCATTATTTACAGGTAAGAGATTATGCTTTTGAAGTCGTTTCGTCATGTTACTTTGGAGATGGTCTCTGGTACTCCGCTTCATTTGTTGCATCCTTTTCTTGAACTTCCATTCCATTATATTTACTGGTACCTCCATTGGGATATTCGTGTCGATAAATATCTCATTTTGGGCAACTTGCCGCTCTTCAATGTTTAATCCATAGTAATCAAGCTTATCGATAAATGAATGTAAAGCAGGAATAAATAATTTCAATGCTTGAATATCTGATTTGGTATTCTCAAACTTACTAAACTTGTTAAAGTCATGAGTTAACTTGTCAAGCAAACTTTTCAGTCCAATTGGGTCACAATCTAGTCTACACAACTCATTTATAAGTATTTTGATTACTGATGGGCTCGTTGGCTGGTAGTGCGTAATCATTTCATTGATTCTTAGCCCTTTTCCGAGAATTGTATTATTCTTTAAACCGTCCATTACATGCAGTATTTTGAAATCGTTCGCATCCCAGCTTTCAACAGTGGAAGCAATCTCTTCATGTGTAGTGCATTTCAGTACTGCGAAGTTATAAACTTTATTCACAAGTGTTATGTCTTTGTGCCATTGTTTTAAGTGGAGACTTTTCTCAAGGAATTGTACAAGCTCATCTCTATTAGAACACCCCTTCTTATAATCATCCACGACCACATATAACAAATCACGGCAAATCGGAAGGTTGATTGAAGATATTTTGTTTAGAAAAGCTTCTTTGAAATAAATATTGTTGATCAGTTGATATACTCTGGTCCAAGTTCTAAGGTCAGCTTTAAGTCCATGAAGTTTACCGAGTCGGAGATATTTACGAACCAACAGAACCGGGTCACCTGTTGATCTAATCTTGGTAGTTATCCCTATAATTTTAATCAAATTATTCATGGTTTCGATATTCGGACTGACTTCATCTTCCTGCATCAGAACTACAAGCAGTCTAGCAAATAAGCTTTGATTTTTAACGCATCCATACCATTCGATAAGATTGTTGTATGTTTCAGCGGATCTTAGTCCCTTGAATTGTTTATTATCAATCTTGTGAGTGTATAAGAGAATATCCCCCACTACACCATGTAACGAGGATGATCGTTTATACAAAATTCGACTATGAGTCAAGAAATAAATGTATTCCTTAAACAGCTCTGGTGTCATATTTTCATTAAGGGGAGGTAAATCTTTAAAGTAAAATTTGGGTGTCTCGTATTTTATCTTGGTCAAATTTTTCTCATATTCTTCCAACAACTGTTCACTTTCTTGATCCGTTCTAGGTCCTATAAGCTCTTCTGAAGTCAATTCTATTAGTTCTTCCATCATTATATCGAATGCATTGTACAATTTTGAGTATTGTTCTCGAGCATATTGTCCAGTGGCTTGTCTCTGAGATCTCCAATTGTAGGAAGCTTCAATATCGTTATATTCTCTATCCTCTCCATAAACTTTCAAAACTTGCATATTTAAAGGTTCAAGAAATTCTCGGAATTCTTTTGTAGTACTATTCTTGAAATACTTAGTTTCTTCGTCCTCAAGCGGGTTCTTCAGTATCTTTTGTACCTTTTTAGATTGGTCTTGCCTCTTTAATTTTAACGGCTTTTTCAACTCCAGGATATTAGCTCTTGGATATTTTCTTAAATGTAGTCGCTCTATCGTCCTCACATTACGACCTATCTTAATGATGGCCTCTTTTACAGCCTCCATCGACAATCTTGAAGTTACAGATTTGTAACTTCGCACTTGTATCTCAAGAATTCATAAAAAAATTTTCGTTTCTATTTCTCATCATTACCTATAGAAGATGTCATCCCCACAAAGAGAAGGCTTTACTGCCCCATCTTCCATATCTCATGCTGCTCATGGGCATGTAGCTTCCAAGTCTTTGGGTGTTAAGTACTATTGTGCCCAATGTGGTTCATCATTTTCCTTGAACAAAAGTGATGCTATTAGATGTAAAGACTGTGGTCACAGAGTTATTTACAAAGCTAGAACTAAAAGAATGGTACAATTCGAGGCCAGATGAGTATTCTGAATGCCTGGTAGCTTATATAATCACCAAGCCTTGCTTGATGTGTCATAATTTTCAATATGGAATAGAAATCAAATAATCAAGAAAATTTAATAAGGAATTTCTAAAATAAATCTGAATACAACTTCCTTCAGTGTACAATAGTAATATATATTAGTGTTACAAATATTAAGGGCCTATTTAAGTCAATTTAACATTTTCTAACAAACGTAGTAGTTCGGGGTATCATTTAATTAAAGATCTTCTTCAATTTAGAGAAGAAACCCTTCTTTTTCTTTGGTTCTTCCTTCTTGGCATCTTTCTTTGTTTCTTTGGTCTCTTTTTTCACATCCTTGTTGACTTCCTTTGAAGTAGAAGATGGAGACTTATCAGATTTTTGAGACAAGTTGGCTTCTTCAGTCAACTTAGCACGCTCACTAGGGGTTGGTTGGATTTCTTCAACAGTAACATCTCCATTTTCTTGAGCTAATATCTGAGCTTCGATGTCCTTACCCTTGCCTTGTGCAATGACGATTTCTTCGTCGTCATTCTTTGAAGAATCCACGTTAGCAGAACTATCAACCGGTTTAGTTAGAACTTCTCCCACAATTGATTCTCCGATCACTGGTTCACCTTGCTTGACTGCATCCGTATCCTTCAAAGCTTCGGATTCATCCACAGATTCAGCTTTTAATTCGTTCGCGTCAGCATTAGGGTCCAAGGAGTGGTAAGCTGGCCCGTCAGCTTGTTTCTTGAGAGGTTCTGCAGATTCAAAAACATTTTCCGACTCTCCGCCAATATTAGAAGTCGACAGTTGTGTGATTGCAGGCTTTTCAGTAGAAGAAGAAGCAGCTGCGGCAACTGGAGCAACAAGAGCGGCAGCAGTAATGGCAGCAGTACTAGCGGCGATTTCAGCGACTTTAGAATCGTCATTCTTATTCTCTTCCTTTGATTCTTTCGAAGTTTGCTTATCCTTTTTCCCTGCATCAGCTTCAGTGTTTCCTGTAGCTGTTCCAACAGGGACAACCTTTTCGGAGCTTGCTGGTTCATCAACAATATCAGCAACCTTTTGGGTAGATTCTGGTACAAAGCTAGAAGGTTTATCCTTAGCAACTGGTTCATCGAAAACGGTGGCGACATTTTCCTTTTCAATAGTTACAGGGACATCGATAGCAGCAGCTTGACTTTTGGCTTCTTTAAGGTCTGGAACACTTTCGTTGAGAGTTTCAGGTTCTGGGCTTTCTTCCGTACTTTCTTCCGTACCAGTAACAACTTCTGCAACACCAGCATTAACAGTAGCAGATTCGGCAGCTTTCTTTTTCTTTTTAGCTTTGTATTGGCTTCTCTTAACCTTTTTTTTCTGTTTTTTTCTTTCCTCTGGGGTCAATTCAGGTTCATTAAGAGTCTTAGGGTCGACTTCTCTAACAGTTTCGAAAGCTTTCAAAGTTTCAGCATCTTGCGGAATAGCAATACCTGGTTCTCCCATGGTTGCTTGTTTTGGTTCTTCCTTTGGCAAAACAGTAGTCTTAAGAGTACCTGGAGCAATAACACTAGTCAATCCTCCTGCTTCTGGAATAGCGGCACTGGAACTCTTGACACCAACTAAATCAGCACCAGTTAAATAGTTGTTCTCGATACCGCTATCATCGGTGGTAAGTTTCTCATCTTTCGAGACAGACCACTCACCATCAACGACGTACTTGTAAAAAACCTTATCACTTTGAGGTGGTAATGGAATAGTTAACTCGAAAGAGCCATCAGATTGTTTAACGAGAGGTAAGGACTTTGACCAGTTGTCAAAAGAACCTGTAAGGATAACTTCACTTGGACCTTCAGGCCTAGAGATGAGTTAGTAAAGTAAAACCGGGGCAAGGAATAAAAATAGTAAAGACTTGAATAGAATTGGTCAACTCGGAAACTTCAAATTCCTCTCAACACATCATGAATATGAATAGTATAATCCTGAGTCAAGAGATGATATCATTAAATTTTGTTCATATTATGGTGGCGGGTTTGAGAAGACGTGGCACAAGATGATGACTAGGGATAATCCGTATTAACGAAATGGATTGAATTGATGAAAAAATATCATAAGCCTTAATAGTTCAAGTATATATACTAAAACATAACACTATAATTCGATTACGTACCATTTAAATGTAAAAGTTGACATCTTTTTAATTCAATCTTCAAGGGATAGATGAAACTTTTTCGAATGATATCGTTTTTAACTGACTTTCGGTGTTCGTCTAGGTGCGGGAAGTCGTGCTTAGGATAATTCCCTATTAGGTTGTTGGGGACTGCCTAATTTGGTCAAGTTCTGTATATAACTTTTAGCCGTAATAACTCAATAGTACTGGAAGCAAACAGAGCGCATGTACGCCGGCTATAAAAATTAGTGATAACCACATACGAAAATAGTAAACTTCGAAGATTTTTGACCTCGTAAACGCAAGAACAGCTATACCAATGCACTTGGTTAGAGTGATTCCTCCCAAGACTGAACCTCCAATATTTACTAGCGAATGGTATATCTTAATAGTTCTACCATCATTCAATAAACTGATATCATTCATAAACTGATCATAAATATTTTCGAATGTTTCATCGTTTTCTCTAATTTTATCGTCTGCTTTTGTAAAACCTCTAACAATATGGATGCAAAATTCAACTGCTATTCCAACACAAATTACCAAATTAACAAGACTGATAGCGTTAAGTGAAATCCCCCATATTGAGAGTACACCACCAATGTTAATTAAAATCAGCATCACGGTCACAACTAATATAATAGATGATCTAATGGAACCCAAGAGTACCAAACTGATGAGCCATATAATTACCATCGCCACCCCTAGAAGTGTAAACGTTAACTCTACAATTGTCTGATATTGTACAAAGAAAATATAGAACGGCGAAAATGCAAACAAGTCGAGCCTATCATCTTCAGGTTGATAACTATTAATTTCTTCAACAACACGAAGTGAGTTCCCAAAAGCATTGATGAAATCCATTTGGGTTCTTAAAGGTGCATGACTCGTTCTGAAGTAAGAGGCGGTTATCAGTGAATTCGTGTATGAAATGGATCTTCCATACGGTGCTTTACCACCTAGTGGACAAGGGTCACTTGGCAGCTCTATCCATTCTCTGAAATAGTACATGAAATTGTCTCCCTCGGGTAGCCCGCTCATATTAGTATCATACGGTGGCTCATGATCTTGGTAACATACATTACACATACGTTCAGGGGCCGTTGGAGAGCAAAACTCCTGAGAATCCTTTTTAAGTCTGCAACATTGATCAAGATTCGGATTCAACCAAGTAAGGAAATCGTCAAGCCAATTAGACAAAGGATCTGCAATCGTGGATTCTTCCATTCTCTTATATTCTTGTTCTAATATATTCGACAAAGAGAATTCTTCACAAGTGGAAAACTTTCCACAAATTTTTTGTTGATTTGCTCTTTGAGTCATATTATTGCCTTTTACAACAAAAAATATTGGAGGACCAACATTAAGAAACTTTTCAATAGCTTCAAAATAATTAACCAAGTATGAGTCACGTGGTAAGGCAATCTTTTGATCCAATCCAAGATCAATATAAGGTAAAAGACTCAAAGAGATACTGAACCATAAGATAAACACAGTGAGAACTTTTGGCTTGGTAGAGCTACTTAATAGTTTAGGAACGTAATATTTCCGTAAAACCTCGTTAAAATTGTATTCCAAGTGGCCAGAATCAGACGTCTCCATCGTTTGGTTATCATTTTCGGGAAGTGATACACTATGTTTAATCCAAGGTAATAAATCCAACCGTCCGTCCTCTAGTCTTTTTTGGTCTAATGCCAATAATGAAATAAAGCACGTCATTTGTAATACGAAGTTCATGAATACAGCTCCGGCTGAGTAGAAAGCAAAGTTTTTGACTGCAGGCATATCGACATTCGCCGCAAGAAGGAACATGGATATTTGTAGGATAGCGCTGATTAAGCAAGAAGGACCGATTCTTTCCAAGGCTATCGATATTCTGGTGTTTAAATCTTCCCTACTGGTCTCTGGTGAAATATTGACAGTCTTTAATTCATGAACAATCAAAAAGATGTTATCGATACCTACAGCTAAGATCAAGAATGGTATTACTTCAGCAATAATCAAGGTTGACTTGAGACCGATAATAGAAAAGAAGCCAAGTGAGGAGGTTACTGAAAGGAGGATGATAATTATTCCAGATAGTCCCAACTCAAATCGAGTATACAACAAGCTGCTTAATTTTAGCCTGGTTGGTAGTTTTCCTGCTAATGAAATTGATGCATACAAGAACATCATCAAATACGAGATAACGACGATTTTGATATCAGTGTTAGAAGATTTGTTTAACTCTTGCGTCAAAGACACTTCAGTGCTAAAATCAATTCTTAAATCGGGGTTTTCGTGGTTGAGAGTCAGAAGCCAGCTTATCAAATGATTTTCATAAGCTTCAACTCTCTTTGTGTATTCAACGTCTTTCAGATTTTTCTCAAGGAGGAGGGTCACTACAAAAGCTTCGGAATTTAAAACATCCCCTTCATCAAATAAAAGGTTTTTTTTTAAAGGCTGTTGAAACGACGGTAAACAATTCACTGGAGAATTAGTACAATCCAAAAGTTGTTTTTCCCATGTATTCTCCCTCAAATATTGAATGTTACCGCCAAAATACTGTGTGAAAGATTCTATAGCACACGTTTCTCCTAGTGGTTTGAAACAAAATTCTTCTAACGATAATGTATCGTTGCCCTCATTAAAACTCTGCAAAATTAATTCGTTTTCGAACCACCATTTGATTGTTTTCCAATTCAATACAGGCCCACCGTCTTTGTTACTAATAATTATCTGTTCAATCCTAAACCATTCCCCAAAGTTTTCTTCGAAGTATTGGTAATTCTTAAGTTGAAGCTCGTTTGGACTAACCCATAAATTTATCGGATTAGTTTCGAACTCAAGCTTGATCATACCCAAGGTTAATAAGCCAGTAACCAAAAGAGAGCTAATGATTGTCACCATAGGATACTTTGCCAGAAAGTACCCTATATGGCTAAAAATTGTTTCGATTTTGCTGATAAGTGACTGGTTAAGTTGCTTAACATAATCAACAGTGTCATTCCTCTTCTGTAATAAAAGGCCATATGAATTAAGGTTTTCACCGATACTGTCATCTTGAGTACTGAAGTGTCTAATTCTTTTGGCTTTTGCAATAAAGGCATGGAATGAACCCAATGCTATGATGAACACGAACAAACATATGAGCACGGAGAAGGTAAAACAAGGCATTCCTCCCACTTGACACTTTTCATTCAAGCTCTTGAACTTTGGAAGACTGGGGCACACATCCAAACAATCAGAGCACGCACATTTATAGTCTGAGTCGTTACATGGTTTCATATCTGGGTCTCTCAAGATTAACCCTTGATCATTCTCACTTTTGCCAATTTGATAAGAATAGTCAATTTGAAAAGGAGATCCACCCAATAATGGTTTTTCGTCCCCCAAGAATTTAAGGAACTCAGCATAGTTTTTAGCACCCCCACCGATCAAGTCCATGGCATAACCATTTGTAGCAGAAAACTTCAAGTTCTTACAGGAGTCGAAAAACTTTTCTGCTGAAGCCGGCTCAACAAACTGAGTTAATTCCGTAATTATCTCCTTTCCTGTATCCTTAGCAATTTCTGTCTTTGTCACATTTATAAATGTTGATTGTTTGGAGGAACAAGTGAACTCACAGAAGAAGTCATAAAAATTTTTCTTACAGGCTGGGCATGAGCTTATCAAGGGATCAACTTTTCTAAGGTTTGATTGCAAATTCATAATCTGATCTTTGGAGCAGCAAATTAGATCTGTTGGAAATTCCTGCCCACATATCTCACTCAATAATCTCCTTGATTCATCATCCGGTTCTACTGCTTTAATATTTGCTGGGCAAGGTAATTGAGAGCCAAAAAATGACTTTTTGCCACAATTTTCATACATGGCACAGTATCCAGATTCATGAACATAAGCATCAGAGAAATTGATCAATAACAGTAAAAAACTGAAGAGAGCCAACCATTTCACACTTCTCAGTTGTTGCATTGTGTGAGTTTTTATATGCGAATAGTAATAATCGCATTTAATTTTAATCTAGTAGTATAAATCAAATTATTTATGCATATTGATTTTAAATTTGCGAGTTCTGGAAGTTTAACAATTAAATATATACTTTGATATGTTAATAGGAATAAGTGGTACAGATAGCAGTGGCAAAACAGAAGTTGCGAGGTATTTAACTTTTCAAGGCTTTACTCTCATCGGTTTGAAAAATGAGTTGGCAGGAAGGTCTAAGCTGCTAGCTTTAGAGGAGGGTGAACCTGACCAAGTCATGGAACTCAGCCTAGAGAAAACATCAAAAGCTTTAACTGCCAGAACCATTAACGATATATCATTAGACATCTCGGAAGATGCATTCTACACCTCAATGGCACCTAAATCGTTTGGTTCCATTGATGAGCTAATAGATTACGTAACGGCAAGGTGGAGAACGAACTTTGTGTTGAGCAATATTGATACATTGGAAACGTTACAACCATTGCAGAAAAGACCATTCTTCCTTCATATTTCGGTGGATGCTCCGATAAGGCTAAGGTATGAACGTCACAGAATGAAAAACCCAAACAAATTTTGGAACTTTGAGGAATTTATTGAAGCCTCCGATAGAAAGTCATTTTCACCGCATGATCCCTTGGTAGAAATTAATAACCAAGCAAATATCAAAATTGTTAACACATCCAATTCTATTAAAAATCTTTACATTAAATTATCAGAATTGAATCTTCTCGATCCTTCAAGGTTAAGGCCTACGTGGGATGCATACTTCATGCGCTTAGCCGACTTAGCTGCCTTAAGGTCTAATTGTATGAAACGCCGTGTTGGCTGTGTCATTGTACGTGGAAACCGCGTTATAGCTACTGGATACAATGGTACACCTAGACATATGACCAACTGTAATGAGGGTGGCTGTGAAAGATGTAATCAAGGACAGGGTAGTGGGGCGGCTCTTTCAACTTGTCTTTGTTTGCACGCTGAAGAAAATGCTTTGTTAGAAAGCGGACGGGATCGTATTACCGGTGGTGCTAACGAAGGAAGCGTGTTATATTGTAATACGTGTCCATGTCTCACCTGCTCGATCAAGATTGTTCAAAGTGGAATCACAGAGGTCGTTTATGCTCAAGAATACTCTATGGATCAAGCAACACATAGAGTAATGAATGAAGCAAAAATTGTCTTGCGTAAGTACCTGCCACCTAAGGATGGTGCGTTTATTTAGACGTATATAGATACTCAAGTTTCTTTATATTCGTAAGGACCAGGCTTTTGCTCAGCTTTGACCTCTATACTCTCTAAAATCTCGTCATTATAACTCAAAGAAGCTTTTAAAATGTCACCAGGGCTTACAGGGCCAACACCTTTAGGAGTACCAGTCAAGATTAAGTCCCCTTTTTGTAAAGTCATGATACTAGACATATGCGATAAAATACGATGAATTGGGAAGAGCATCAAATTTGTTTTATCATGCTGTTTAGTTTCACCATTGATGGATAACTCCAAAGTCACATTATAAGGATCAAGAATCTTTTCTTTTGGAATAAAGTTAGAAACGGGCAAAAATGTGTCAAACCCTTTACCAATACTCCAAGGAAGACCCTTCTTCTTGGCTTCATCTTGAACATTTCTAGCAGTCATATCAACAGTTAAAGAATAACCTTCAATTGATTCCAATGCTTCTTCGGGACTGAAAGAAGATGGCAAATTTTTCAAGTCTCTGTTCAATGTGAAAGCTAATTCTACTTCATAGTGAGCTACCGTACCTTGAGGAATTAACAAAGGTCCCTCATCCGGTCTCAAGACTGAGGAGGATGGCTTCAAGAAAAAGAATGGTTGCAATGGTTTGGCGTTGTTAAGCTCTTGGATATGAGCTGCATAGTTTCTACCAATACACAAGATTTTTCTAGCAGTATCTATGTATTTAGTTGACATCTTGGATTTAAATTTTTTATAGACCGAGAAAATATTCCGTGTGGAGCACGCAGGTAATTTTTGGCTGGGACTCGTTACTAGCCCCGAGAGCCGTAAGATTTGACAAGGGATACATGAATTATCGCTGGACTATTTATGAATAATGATTAGCTGTCACTAGTAGGGCCTATACCACTCCTTGTTGTAAGGTGTTCTTTCAGCAACCATTTACAGTTCGATAAACTTTATGGTTTTGCAGCCAATTCGCATTTATAGTGCTGAACATAAGTCCGAAGAACAACCATACTAATTTAGAAATAAGAGTAACAACTCAATAGAAAAGTCTTTGTCATGAATATCATTACTTTTGACTCCTAACTTTGTTTGGTTTTCAATGTATGATGCTACCAAAAAAAAATTGTTGTTTGGTTCCCATTTATGAAACTTTCAAAATTCGTTTGAGTTAAATTATCCTTCGACAAAACAAAAGACACAATCGTTTCATAAGATCTTTTCCAAGGGGTGCTAGGATTCAAAGTTTAGCCTTGGGAGCCATGTATACCCCAAGACAGATAGCGATCATCCATTTTATATTACTTATAACAATATAGATGTGTACTGACCGGTTTCCGCTCCAATTTAAAAAAATTTTCCTCTATGTTAACCGCATTAGTTAAAAAGAGGTTCTCAATTAGATCACTTAGTTAACAATTGTGGGCCTAAAGCTACCACATTTTTTTAAGAATATAAATAGTCCATTACGATAAGTGGTATTCGAAAACTGAGCATCAAACCCAACGAGTCAACCAATATCCATTAGACCTGTTACTACTCCACTATGGCCGAGCTGATGTCTGATACTAGTAACCAGCACAGTATTCCTGCGAATAGGCCAACTGCTAGCTTCACTAATGGTAACAACATTCACTTCGACTACCAAGCTGGTAGCTCACAGTCCGATGGGTTCAATAATCCTCAAGTACTAACAGCTAATAACAACAGTTCCAAGAAAAAGAGCAAGAAGAAGAAGAAGAACAAAAATAAAGTAACGACTAATATAACTTCCGCCACTCTCAACAATCCAGAGGATGACTATCCAACTTCTCGTGTAATAAAGCAAGGTCCAGATGGCACCGTTGTTGTTGAAAGTCTTAACTCTCCAGAATCAGATCTTTCCCATGACGTGAATAATGGGGGTGATAGTCGTCTATTTGAAAATCCCGTATTAGCGGTATGGTTTCAAAACAATACTCCTGAAGAACATCATCAGTTGAAAGCGTTTTGGGATTCTTTGGATAAGAAGCGCCGAAGCAATTTCGCCAACATAGATAAGTCAGAATTTGTTTCATTATTGAAATTAGATCCTAAACCATATGCCAAAAATCTTCCTAAAGATAAACAAGAGCGTGATCTTCATGCATTCTCTTCTCAAAATTGTACGTGTTCTAACTGTGGCAAGAAAAGAGATATTGTTATCAACGAAGTTACGAAATTATATGACGAAAATATTGATGAGATACAACAATTTATTCAGGGTTTGAGTAATTTGAATGAGTTACCTAATCTCCCTTATCTACTATTCAATGATACTGGAAATGATTTTATACCAAATGCGATACAAGGAAAGATAACTCCTAAGCATCAAGATCGGCCACAGACTGTGTCTCAAACTTCCTCTCCTCCTATGCTGACTACAAATGTGGAAAGTCTTAATTCACTACCTACACAACACGATTTGTCATCAACACCTGAAAATGATTCAATAACAAACGGTGCGGTTAACGGTGCGGTTAAAGATGATCAGGTCGCTCAATTCACTGAAATTTTTCAGAATATGTCTAAAGTGCTTCATATGGATCAGTTTCATAAACTACCTCGGGAGAAGCAACAATTGGCTTTAAATGAAATTCATCTGGTTAGAGAATTTCTTCACGATAATTCAAACATAGGGAACAATGATCAATTTTCTAAATATCTAAAGATAGCTCAACAATTAGATGACTCACTAGGGTTATCAAGTGAAGCTACGAAGGAATCACAATTTTCATTCACCAAAAGCTTAGTTAACCTTGCTGATGACATCTTCCAGAATGAGGGTCAAGGATTCATTGAGATGATGGAATCTCTATCAAACGCTCGAACATCAAGGGAAAATTTGTATGAGTCTGGTGCTCAAATTTCCGATCACTTTAAAACTCAAATAAAAAAAGATGCAGAAGAGTTCAAAAGAAAGACTCAGAAGTTGTATAGTGGGCCAATAAAAGAGCCTTTATCAAGATCCGACAAGGAGGGTGACCTTTCTGATGACCTTGATGAATATGGGTCAGTTGAGGAAGGTAGTGATGAATACCCAGAAGATGAATATGATGACGATGAAGTTGACGATGAAGAGTACGACGACGAAGATGAAGAAGAAGGGGAAGAAGGAGAAGAAGGTGGAGGTGGAGGAGGAGGAGGAGAAAACGAAGACGAAAATGGAGATGAATATGATGAAGATGATATAGATGATCAATCCAGTGTCGCTGAATCTGAGATCTTTGAAGAGGATAAATTAGAAGAATTACGATACTTGTTCTTAATGCAAGTTATCAGAGTCTTTCGCCATCGTTTGAGGAGTGCTTATAAGGAAAAAGTTTCTCAAGATCAAGCTCAAAAGTTGATCGAGGAATTGGAGGCGGAAGAGAATGCTAAGAAAGAGAAAGAGTTAAAGAAAATTAAACAAAGAGAAAAGGCGAAAGAGAAGAAGAGACTCCAACAACAAGCAAAAGAAGAGGAACGGAAACGTAAGGAACACGAATTGAAAGCTAAAGAAGAAGAGCGAAAACGTAAGGAAGAGCAACTCAAGACTGAACAAAGAAAAAGAAAAGAAGAATTTCAAAGAAAGAAGGAAGAGGAAAAGATGAAGCGCATTGAAGAACAGCAAAAGAAATTGGCATTGCAGCGTAAAAAGGATGAAGAAGAAAGAGAACGGGTAAGACAACATACTGAAAAGAAGAGAGAGGAAGAAGAAAGCGCAAGGATTCTAGCTGCAAAGAAAGAGCAAGAAAGATTGTATGAAGAAGTCGAGGAAAGTGAAAGAAGAGCAAAAGAAATGGTTCTTAGAGAAGAACATGCTAAAAAGCTAACTGAAGAAAGGCTTACCAAAGAAAATGCCTTGAAAGAAAGAATCGGCAAAGAACAAACTATAAAGGAGAAAGCTGGTCAGTCAAGGCTCGAGCATGAAATGTTTGAAAAAGAAAGACTTGCACTCGAAAAAGCTGAAGCTGAAACGGGGGCCGATCGTTTGTCGAAGGGGGAACAAGAAGCAGCTTCAAAATTGATGAATCAAGAAAACTTCTCTCAGGTTGAAAGTAGTATAGCATCCAACCCTTTACTCCAAGAGTTATACACAACAAAAGCAAAAGCTACCCGTAATGCCGACAGTAAGTGGTATCGGGGAGTCAGTACTCCTCCCCGTAGTGATTCTCATCTTCATGAACAAACATCACAAGCTCCATTAGGGCAAAACTATATGCCTTTTAACTCCATTAACACGCTAAATGATCCATTTGCGGATCCCTTTGGACTGACCAGTACAACACCTGGATTGAATGGTATCAATCTCAATGGTTCAAGCAATGGAACAGCGGTGGTGGCAGCAACCCCACCACCACCACCAGGATTAAGTACAGGTTTAGGAAGCTTCAACGTATGGAATCAAGGATCTAGTTCTACTACTAGAAACAATTCTATCTGGAACAATAGTACCACTACAACAGCCAACAGTGGTACCTCTATCTGGAATCATTCAAACAGTATTACAAACCCAGGAGCAGGTATTCAAATTGGGAATAACATTGACTCTTTGATCCATAGCGCTGCTTCGCAAGCTTTCCAAGTTTTGGCCAATTCCAATCACCTTGAATTCGGAATGGCAAAGGCCTTTCCATTATTTCAAGCTACTCAAAATCTTCTTCCTCAAAATAGCTTTAACTTCAATCAGTTTCTTGGTGCTTTAAACAATAATACTGTTTCACCACACAAGTTTGAATTGAGTTATGATGATTTTGGCACTGTTAGTTACATCAAAGTAATTGAAGGCAATAGTCCAGCCATGGATGTATCATCCAAGGTTGGGTTAAATACTAGCGGTACTAGCATGGGACCTAATATTGTCACTCCTACAAAATTTGGGCAAGGTCAACTTACCAATACTGTTAATAGTAAGGGCCATAATTTGCAGCAACCAATGATTTCTTTTGGGGCTGCGAGTTCAGCCCTCGGAGCAGCACAGCATGCACCGAACCAAAACGGGTTTGCTAATCGTAATCTTTGGAATTAGAATTGTTTATTCGATTGTAACTAATACACAAAGTATATACTCTGCATATACCTGTAGCGAAAGCAGCGAAAGCTGCAGTCAAACAAAATTCATCTGAAGAATAGAAAAATTATCCGTAGTAGATTTTCTGTAACAGCTTCTAAACAGTGTAACAAGTGCTTCTTTCTTTTCTTTTGGTATCCACAATAACCTTGGCAGTTGTTTTGGATATTCTACAGGCAAAGTGCTTGAGTAGGTGCTGTACTCCGTTATTTAATCGTTTTAAAGCGGTCGCATTCGAAAACTGGACTTCAACTAAAAATAAGTTTTAGATCTGGATCTTAATTTTGTTTTTGTATCTAATTACCCCCGGAAGAAGCTTCAATTCAATATTTGGTGGCCATAATGCCTCCTGATGTCCTAAGACGAAAGCTCGTGATCGTAGGCGATGGCGCTTGTGGTAAAACTTCATTATTATACGTCTTCACGTTGGGAGAATTTCCTACTGAGTATCACCCAACAGTATTTGAGAATTATGTGACTGATTGTCGTATAGACGGAAAAGCAGTGCAGCTTGCTTTATGGGATACTGCAGGTCAAGAAGAATATGAACGTCTTCGACCCTTAAGCTATTCTAATTCTCACGTTATTCTTATTGGATTTGCTATCGATCAACCTGATTCCCTTGAAAGTGCTAGAACAAAATGGATCGCAGAGATTCGTAGATACTGTCCCAACACGCCTTACTTATTGGTAGGCTTGAAAAAGGATCTACGTCGTAACCAACGTACTAAATTGTTTGTTCAAAAGGCACAGGCTCAATCGGTGGCGGATCAAATACTGGCTAAAACTTATTTAGAAAGCTCTGCTTTAACAGGGGAGGGAGTTGATGATATTTTCGAGTTCGCTACCAGGACAAGTTTGCTCAATACAGAAAAACCCAGTTCGTCCTGTTGTATAATTCTATAGGGACTCCCGTAATTTACAGTCAACAAATGAAATTAACCTACAATTTAAAAAAAGAACAATAAATAAACGACCTCGGTGAGGATCGAACTCACGATCTTGAGATTAACAGTCTCACGCCTTAACCAGCTTGGCCACGAAGTCTTTATATACTTGAAAACAAGTCCGAACAAGCTAAGAGTCTAACATCCCTTTAAAACTCTTTCATACCCAATGTAGGGTTCCTCCCATTTTTAACGTTTAGGATTGGAAAAACAGTTAATTCTACCGATTCAAATTCAGGAGTCATGAACCAATTATTCTTTTAAATAGTTGATCGACCTAAGATAAGGATAACTCAAATTTGTTGTTAGGATGTTTTTTAAAAAAATGTAACGAAAATGCAGCTATAAAAGTGGCTGCGAAATTTCTGTACTATTCTTTTTTTTAACTTATTCTCGAAATCTATTTTCAGAAATGCCTATCGAACTTGTGCTATCCCCATTAATGAGACCCGTTGTTAGGGCAAAAGCAATACTTTTCGCTCCACATAGGCCAGCTTCAAAGTTCGTTCCCATTATCAAAGACTTAGCTGATGATCAAAACTTATCTCAATACTTGGTCACAAAAAGGTTTGGTTCTGGTTCCAAGGTGTTTGATGTTTTTGATACACAAAACGGTTCATTACCAAATGGTCTGAATGATCCAGGTGATTCCTTATTCTGGTACGTGAGGTCTCGTGCCGTCAAGGGTGCTTACCGTATGTACTCCTCTGCTATCAGAGGAACTGGCCCTGAAGGTGAAGACGAACCAGTCGCAGACGTGAGAGCCGGTTTGAGATCTAATATTTTACTTATTCGAGCACCAGAAGCTCCTGCTGCAGAACTCGGTTGGCATGTCATCAACCACCGGGTGGATGCACTTGATAGTTACAGAATGTTCACTCTTGCGGATGGATACACTTACCAGTGGACTTCCAGAGGAAAATGGTTAGAACGAGTACATAATCCCGGTGAAAAAGAGAGTGAAGTCAGAGAAAGAATTGGTCAGGTAATCCCCAACGGAATCACTGGATTTACTCTTAAAATCGATGAAACGAAAATGCCAAGGGAATTAGCATTGTCTAGTGCCTTGTGTTCTTTCATCGATCAATGGAACACCAACCTTGAGGTCGGGGGTATCTACTATCCAAAGGCCGTAACTAGAGTAAGATGGAAGAGAGATTAGGTATAATTTGTAGCTAATTCATAACCACAAAGTAAATATTTTCGCTCCTTTGGGAGACACCGCTTTATTGTGGTGTATCCACGATGGCTCTTTTGCCCTTCGCGTTCTACTTTTTTTATTAAAAATTTTCTTAAGCCATCGTTATATATACTTATAAAACATGTCCGACATCGAACAACCAATTGAAGAACAACAAATCGACGAACCAGTCGTCCATGAACAAACTGAAGCTCCAGCTGAACAACCACTTGAAGCTTTTAAGGTTTTCGTAAGACCATTGGACTACCAAATTCCATCTGAAGAAATTGAAGAATTCTTTTCTACCGCTGGTCAAGTCACTGAGGTTCAAATGATGAGAGGTTACGCTTTCGTCTCCTTCGGTGAAGAAGGTTCAGCTCAAAAGGCTGTTGACGAATTGAATGATACCGAATTCAACGGTCAAAACTTAGTTGTTGAAAGAGCTAAGGAAAGAAAGGAGGACACCAGAGGTAAATTTAGAGTTAAGATTGGTAACTTACCTGAAGGTAGTGCTTGGCAAGACTTGAAGGACTTTGTTAGAGATACCACTGGCTCAACTCCTTCTTTTGCTAAAGTTTTCAGAGACTATGATTCCGGTGAAACTATTGGTGCTTTAGAGTTCTCCTCTAGAGAAGAATTAGATAATGCCATCCCATTAATGAACGAAGCTCAATTCCAAGATGTCACCGTCACTGCTGAAGAAGACACCACTCCATTTGTACCACCACCAAGAAGAGGTGGATTCAGAGGTGGTCGTGGCGGATTCAGAGATGATTTCAGAGGTGGATTCAGAGGTGGTCGTGGTGGATTCAGAGACGATTTCAGAGGTGGTCGTGGTGATTTCAGAGGTGGATTTAGAGGTGGTCGTGGTGATTTCAGAGGTGGATTCAGAGGTGGTCGTGGCGATTTCAGAGGTGGATTTAGAGGTGGCCGTGGTGATTTCAGAGGTGGCCGTGGTGGCTTCAGAGGCGGCCGCGGTGGTTTTGACCGTGAATCTCGTGGTGATGACAGAGACTCTTATGTGTCTAATCGTGAAAGATCTCCAACCCGTTACTAAGCTAATTTCTGTGCCCCATGCTTTTAGTCGAAGAACCATAGGATTTTTATGAAATGCCTTGTCATATATAAGTATTAGTGTTATGAAGATTGATTGTGTGTACCCGCAGCCGTTATTAAGAGGAATAACCAGATTATGGAAAATCAAAGAATATAAGTTGTTGTGTAAAAGTAGGAAGTGAAACTTGACCTCATACCATTTGTTGGATGATTAATTAACTGATTTAGTTCAAAAGTTGTATTTTTAGATAATTTTGTTTTTAAATATTTTACGATCTGAGACTGAAACGTTTTCTACTCAGGTCTTCCAAGATTCTTCTTGATACTTGAAATGTAGGATGTTAGTTTTTAAAGTTCCTAATTCTGAAAGTTTAATGTAGCGCGATTGATGACTTCTCGGATTATGGGTGAAATAATACTGTATGGATTGCATAAATTGCAGAACTTGAAAGTATACAAATACGACGAATCCACTCCTGATAGTATAGTATTCATTCATGGAGGAGCTTGGAGGGATCCATCTAATACCTTTGATGATTTCGAGCAATTGATGCCGGGCCTCAAAGAACTCAAGCTAAACATTATCTCATTAAACTATAGGCTTTCACCACGAGATGACACTCAAGAAGAATTGGACAAAGCATCTCGGGTAAAACACCCAGAGCATTTGCTAGATGTAGCGAGAGCCCTTGCATATCTTGTATCTAAAAAAAACCTAAAGATTGTTCTGATAGTTGGTCATTCTGTGGGTGCATCTCTTTGTCTTCAGTTGATGAACTTTGAAGAAGTGATACGGTTTGGATACCCCAGTTTTGACACACGGTCCACTTCTATTTCTGATGTGGAATTCCAGTATCTAAACTCAATAATATCTTCTATAAAATTACTGAACATCTTTTTTGTTGATGGCATTTATGATGTAGAGAAACTTATCGACCAATATGGAGATTCGTATAGAACTTTTGTCAGGTGTGCTTTCAGCTCAGATGAACACTTCAAGAGAGCTTTTCAATTGAGTAACGCTGAATATTCTTCACCTTATCAAACTATTGACTCAAATTCAAATATTTTTATTTTACACTCCTTTGAGGATGAACTAATAGACACAAAACAATCGGAGTTGGCAATACACTACTTCTTATCGAACAAGATCAGGCTTTGTTCAGTTTTTGATAAATGGGGTCTCCATGAAGAAGTTTACAAGAGGCCAGAACTCGCCAAATTTATTTCCGACAAGTTTGTGTGAGTATAACTTCTTCCAAATATTCTACTAGACTTATGAAACGAAATTTCTCTTCATAAAAAGGAATAGATATTAATCAACAGTAATCCGAGTGAAATATTTAAATGTATTTGCTTAAATTTCTAATTTGCATCAGCTGCTATCTATATATAAAAAGTGTCGTGTCCAAGTTGATTAACTAGACGCTTCGCACTGAAGATTTTTTTTCACTAGATTCAACATAGGGAAGATGTCTGCACAAGTCATAAACTCGTGGGCTGATGCCGAAGATGATGTACCAGTTCCTGAAGTAATTACTAATCCTGATGGAACCAAAACTGTAATAAGCTATAGATTAAATCAAAAAGGCCAAAAAGTGAAAATAACTCAAAAGATCAAGGAAATCAAAGTGCAAGAAAAGGTTCATCCTTTAGTTGCTAAACGTAGAAACTGGGTCAAATATGGCAAAGAAAAGACTACCCCTCCAGGACCAGACACTAGAACCACTCAATTAGGTGAAATTGTTGAGTTGAAGTTAGGTACTCAATGGAAAGAAATCGAGAAGCAAGAAGAAGAAGAAAAGGCTCAACAAAGTGCACAAGTTGTCTCTAACCAAAGAATCAGATGTAGACTTTGTGGAGGTGACCATTTCACCTCTAAATGTCCGTTCAAGGGTACTTTGGGTGATTCTACCAAGACTGCTGATCCGGAAGCTACTGGTAGTGCTCTTCCAACCTCTGAAACATCAGCTGGTCCTACTAAATATGTCCCAAGACACTTGAGAAAGGATGCTGAAGGTAACTTACCATCACGAGATGGTCAAACGAGAGATGATACCAAGACTTTGAAGATCTCACAGTTGAATTCTATTGTTGACGAAGGTATGATAAGAAACGAATTATTACTTAAATATGCACCATTAGAAAGAGTTGCTGTTGTTAGGAATAGGGAAACCGGGGAATCTAGAGGTTTTGCATACGTTTCGTTTGCTACCGAGGCTCTTGCTGATAAGGCATTAGAGGACTTGAACGGTAAGGGTTACCACTCATTGATTTTGCATCTTGAACGGTCTAAAAGAAAGAAGCAGTAAATGTATATTAAAGACTTGTAAGTACATAAATAAACATACAGAGTTTTCGATGCGCACAATAGATTGTGAAAGAAATGTTGATAGTTTTGGTTCTAAAATTCCCTATGACTACTATAAAATGTCGCTTTCGTAAAGTATCTCATATTTTATTTCATAACTTGATGTCGTAAAATTTACCTCGTAGAATAGGAATTCTATTAGGTTCGATAGACTCGCATTGCTGGCAGGATAATATCGTTCTACTTTGTAACTTTTTACCGCGAACTCGGTTCCTTTCGGTCAAAGACATTCGGGACAGGAAGGATATAAATGTCGTGCGAGTTTGCACGCACCATTTAAAAATAGGTAACCCTTCCGTAAACTTAACCAGCTTAACATACTATAAAACTTTGCTTGTAAATTGATAAACTTTACTTTGTTGGAATTTTGAAAATTATCTTACATCCAAGTATATCATTCGTAAAGAAGATCAAGTTATCCCTTTCGAATCCCCGTTCTTGTGTTCCTTGTGATCTAAATTGGACTACATATTAGATTATATGAAGATGTCGCCTCCTAAAGCACAAGGCACGAACGCAAAATCAGAGCGGTTCTCTTCATCTTCTCAAGATTCACAACTTTCTTCTGGCGGAACGAAAAATATTTTGAAGAAACTTATAAAACGGAAGAGCTGGGGAGTTGATTCATCGAGTGCAGAGAGCAGTATCAAGTATCGTGATAGATCCTTATCAAGTTCTATAACTCCTTCCCGTAAACCAACAACATCAAGGAAACAATCATCCAAGAGAAACTCCATCAATGGAGAAGGCGTTGTTGATAAGGATGATGACGAAAGTCTACTTAATTCTGATGAGGCTTTCAATGAGAACGATGAATCAGAAAGTTCATCAGTGTATTCAAACTTACAGAATACCACTTCGTTTTCTTTGGATTATACCCATGCATACAATGAAGACCATTTGAAAAATACTTTTATTAACCCAGGATCGGCATGGAATGGTTTCAACTACGATGGTCTCAATGCACCTAAATATATTAAAACTACCAGAAGAAATAAAAACAGCCCTTCTGTTCTCAAAAAAGTCTTCTTGGCACAAGAATTGAACGACGAAGATGATTATGGTGATGGGGATGATGATGTAGAAGCAGAAGCCAAGTCTGTCAGCTCTGATGGTCGATCTTCAAGCCCTGCAACAAAAGATGATAATAACCTGGGCGAAGGCCGCCCTAAAGGAAAAAAAGAAACTACTGGAAGTATCTCGAAAGAACTCTTCACTATGCAATTTAGTAGAGATGGAAGGCATTTGGCGGTAGCAGGACGCGATTCTTCAATTAAGGTCTATAAGGTGTTATCTTCTCCCTTGGGAAGAATGGAGTACAATAATTACGAGGAAGACCGCAAGAGCAAGAAACTGAGGAAACCAAAGAACCAAGATGTTGTATATGATTATGCTCCTGTTTTTCACCAAACGCCTATTCGAGTTTTCAAAGGACACAAAAGTGGAGTTCTTGCCATAGACTGGAGTAAAAATAACTTTTTGATATCCGGAAGTATGGATAAGACTGTAAAACTTTGGCACGTTGATAGGAGTGAGGAATTGGCCTCTTTTCAACACGAGGATTTTGTTACAACAGTTAAATTCCATCCGAATGATGATCGTTTTTTTTTGAGTGGATCTCTTGACAATCATGCTAGAATATGGTCAGTTTTAGAAAGAGGAGTCGCTTTTGGTAGAAATTTGGGTGACGATATGTTGATAACTGCCGCAACATTTACCCCTGATGGAATGCATTGTATTTTTGGCGGTTTCAATGGAACTGTTGTTCTATTGGAGACAAAAGGTCTCCACGTCCTAAATAAATTCGATATCAAACCCAAATCTCTAGTTAATTTAACTCATAAGGCGGGTAATAAGATCACGAGTATAAAAGTTCTTCCCAACAATAAGTTGCATGCCAATGGTGATGCGATGAGATGGTCGTATTTGATTACCACCAATGATTCTAAGATTCGTTTAGTCAGCTCCAGAAAGAAAAAGCTTGTTACTAGATTCAAAGGTACAACTAACACAAGCTCAATAGAGGCATCAGTCTCAGATGACGGTAAGTATGTTCTCTCTGGATCTGAGGACCATTGGTGCTATATCTGGGAAAATAATAATAGCATTGTTAACAATAAATTAAAACTGGCTGTTAAAGATGTCCTACGGGAAGGTCGGGACGAAATGATTGATTTGAAACAAAACCATAGAAAGTACTATGATTTCATTCATCTCATGTTATTTAAGAAGTTAAATGCTGATCAATTTTTAAAAGATGAAAGCTTGGACTTCATTTCTAATGAAAATAGTAGCTACACTTGTTTCCATGCTCATCATGCTCCAATAAACTCAGCGGTGTTTGCTCCAAACTTGACCAAAAAGTTGCTAGAGTTTTCTGACGATATAATTTTTGACATACTCAAACGTGGCAGGTCTTGTACTAATGAAGAGTTTTCTAAACTTGAAATTCCAAGTGAAGAGGACGTGGATACTTCTATAAGTGGATTCATAATTGTGACTACAGATGAGACAGGGTTGATCAGAGTTTTCCGGGATGACCCTGCGTATTCTATTCGCAAAACGTTGATTAACCACTGTAAAAGACAATCAAAAGATGAAATGAAAAATATCCCTTCCTCTAAGAGAAACAATCTTAATTTAAGCCCCAACAATAGTCATGCCAATTTCAAGACCATGATAACTCGAAAGAGGGGTGGTACTGATTCCACACCAATTTCTCCTTCATCATCTACATTCTCCGTTCCTTTGTTTACCAAACCGGATGTTGATGTAAATTATCAATACACAAACAGGATACCACTGAAGTCAATCTCGAATGGAATCATTAATTCACAAAATGGTTCTTTCAAAATCAATGCTGATGTCTTAGGAAATCCTCAAGTTCAAGCAGGGTCTTCTTCACCATTTGCTGATGTTATTACCCCTGAAGATGAATCCAAAGTTCCCTTCCCATCTTTTATTACCAGGACATCAAGTAAGCACACTACACCACTTGTTGCTAACACTGATAATCAAAAAAACTCAGAAGTAGTTGAGTTTGAAACGCCTGTGGCAAATCCTTCTCTAAAGTAAACAACCAATGGCGGATAATCAGTTTCTATATATATAGTATATATGATCTTGAATTACGTACTTTAATGACAATAAAAAATAACAAAGTAATAAAAAGGCCAGTAGAAGCTAATCAACAGTATCAAGCTGATTTACCAATTTTTCAAAAACTCCACCAATTCTACTCGAATTCATTTTGATTCTGTCTCGGAAACTTAAATTAATGTAACCAAGTTTAATCAAGGTGAAGATTTTCATAGTGAATACACAGAGGCGTTGTTCTGCCAGCAATTTTGCTTCTGCAGTTGCTTCTTCTTTTTCTTGCTCCTTCAAGAATTCACTGAATTTGTCAGTTCCGCTGTCGGTAGTGCCTATAACTTTTGGTTGACTAGCAATATCATAATCGAACTGAGTATGTGACCCTGTGGAGTCATTTCTATCATAAAGGGATAGTGCTTCTTGGTCGCTTGTAAATAATGGAATTTCATTGTACTTACTAACAGCAGATTCCCTTTCAAAGAACACAAAAGATAAACACTCAGTTAAGCAGTCTTGGCCCGCTTGACTCTTAATTTCGGCTAGTTTGGTAGTTAAAATGTGTAGCCCTTCATCTTTTTGTTCTTTAGCTGCATGTCCGATATTTCCAAGTATATCAATCAAACAAGATTTTAGGCAAGATTGGATATTTACACAAACAGTTGCAAAGTAATCTCGGTACTGTTGCTCCCTCTGCTTATGCATTTCGCCAAAAACTCCTACAGCTCTTCTATATTCAGAGGCATCACATGGCACAAGTAAGGAATCTAGCAAATCAACTATTGAAGCCTCAATATCTGCTCGGAGATCATGAGTGGCAAGAGCCTCTTCAAGTTTCATAGATACTATAAGATTTACTAAAGCAATTGTTATTTGCAAAGCATGATTCAAATCCTCCAAGGTTTTGTCATCAGGAATATATGAGAGTAAGGTGACAAAAAAGTCACCTTTAGATATTGGCTTGAGTACCTTCAAACTAATCTGGTGAAGTAACTCAAAAGTATACTGCCGAGTAGTCTCATTATCAACAAAGTATTTGGGGAAAGCACCAAGCATTACTGTAAGTTTCTTCAAATGTATACATGCTTTGTACGTATTGTCGTCCTCATTCACGGATACACCGAAACCTTGACACTTTTCTAAAAATTCTAAACTATCTTGAAATATATTATCAATAGTTTCATCTATAGTTATCTTAATATCAGTGGGAATTGTTGTTTTGTAATTAGTCAATAGCGCATCAAAGTAAGATGAAAACTTGTTCCAAATGTCCTCATTAGCTGATACCACAGGCTCATCAGAAAAGAAACCAAGAATCCGTCTATTTATAGTCATATAGCTTTGAGTTTTACCCAAATCTGTGAACATCGAATACAATGAGCTCCCTTCTTTATGCTGAACAAAAAAAAGATTCCAAATTTGTAGAAATATCTGTGCATTCTGTTTCAGCTCTAATAATCGTTTCGACAAATCTTCAAAATAAACAGTAATATTTTGCATTACTTTTAGAGGGTTATCTGATCTTGTTTCATCAATTTTCTTTTTGGATAAAATAGCTTTCAATGATCCTAATAAGAAACTTGAAATATAGAAATTATCAGACAGCGTTAAATTCTCGAAAAACCCCTTGACATTTCGAATACAGGCCACATCATTCTCCAAGTTATACTGATCCACAGGTTCAGAAATACACTTGACCAAAAATAGCCAGCTTTCCAGGTAATGATTATATTGATATAATAATTGATAGATGATGGCATAAGCGTTTTCACCACATATTTCGTAGTTCGCTGATGGTATTTTTTTGAATAAATCGATCAATGTTTTTATCAGTAAAGCCTTCTGGATATCAAATCCTGATTGGTCCTTCATAGTCTGTAAAGTTTCCCTATTATCTACTAAATCTTCTTTGAAGCTGGAAAAATGTATAATCTGAAAAAAGCGAGCTATTTCATGATTGATCTTTTCAGTATTCAATTTAGAAAAACCAGATCTACTTTGAATTTGCTCAATCATTCTAGAACATAATTCAAGTTGTTTTTCTTCATCTAGAAACCAGCAATCAGCCATTTGCACAAAAGTATTAATCAAATTCACCCTCACGGTTACATTGCAATCTTTAAATGCCATATTTGCCATTTGCTGGAAGAAGTTTTGAGAGAAGAGGGATAACACTTGTTCAGAAGCCTGAGATGCAGAAATGACATCTTTAAACAATCTTGCCAATGTTCTAGTCACTGCTCCCCTAACATTGTTATTAGGATCCGATAACAACCAACCAAAAAATCTCAAATACTCAGTTTGTACAAAAACCTCAGGGAGGATAACCATCCAGTCTCCTAGTGAGCTGATACAATTTTCTCTTATCAAAGGTTCAATATCACGATACCTATTAGAAAGGGCTACTTCTGTAATGTCATTTAAGTATTCCTTCAAGGTACTTCGCTGATGTAACAAGTCTGAAATTACGGACTGGACTGCGTCAATCCTTGAAGTTTGTTTCCTTCTTGCATTCTTTAAGTTACTTAATTGACGCTGGTGTCTTTCAACAAGTCCAGACACTTCCTGAAAAATTGCACATAGTTCAGTTTGTAGGACCATTAATATAGAAGTCGATACATATCTCAATGAACGAATTGTACACGCTGATAGTGAAAAAAGCCATGTTAAAATCTGGTTCATGAAAGGTGACGCTAAAGTATCCTCTTCCTTGTCACCTTCATCGTTATCAGCAACAGATGAATCATCATTTTCTTCATCCTGAAATCTGTTGTGATTATAAAGAAGACCTTTTTGGTGAGCAGTTTCGAGAATTGACTCAAAGAAGGTTCGTACATTTTCTTTGAAAAACTTAATGTGTTTGTTATTTGAAGCATAGGGAAATTCATGGGACTTCTGTCTTTCAAATGCAATAGTCAATTCGCCTACTGTATCAGCAGCGGAGTCAGTACTAACAAGGTCATGGGGTTCGAAAAGACTTTGGCAACCGCAACTTCTTAATATTAAATTGATTAGAGATGTTAGAGTTTCCAAACGTCTAGATTCGTTACCGTCGGCATACTGCAAGATCTCGTTCCTAGCTAAATTTTCGACATTTGTATTTGGATCAGTCAATGCTGTATATAGCTTGTTTTCGGTGAAGACTCCTTCCAATTCTTGCACTTGAGGCAATGCTTTACTAACTTTTCGATTCTTCAGTCTCTTATCAGCTTTATTTGTGGAATTTTTCCTCTTTTTCCATTCCACTCCAATATACCCTTCATCTTCGTAATCATCCGGCTCAGATTCCAAGTTATAGTTGAATTCTTCATCGTGATCTTGATCTATATCTTCACCTTCATCCTCATCTTCAATGGCTGCCATCACTACATTTTGAGCAACATCTTTAGATAGTGCAATCTTTCCTGAATTGGGTTTAGATAAATTATCTACATCATATGATTTGCGAGACTTTTGTCTTGTGGATCTTCTTATAGGTATTTCTGATACCATGGTTTATGCGATAGATATCAAACGCGTCTATGTCTGTATCACTTCCGTAACTGCTGCATGAAAGAAGTGCAACTACCAACGCGAGTTCGCACAAAAAAGTTCACTCTGAAAAAACAATCAACCTCGAAGCTACTTAATTCATAGTTTGGCACTAATCTTCAAAACACGGTGAACTAATTAATTCATAATGTCTACTAGTGCAAGTGAAAGTGTCAGAGCATCTATAGAGCCTGATTCTGTATCTTCTTCTAATACCGAAGTCAAGGCAGAGCCTCTCAATCCTCCAACGACCATTAATTTGGAAAAAGCTAGAAAATCATTTCAAGACAAAGCACAAAATTATTTGGCAGACCAAGGTAGACCAGTAGTTGTTCCTTCTTTTGCAAAGTGGTTCAACATGAATGAAATCCATCCAATTGAAATGCAACTGTTCCCTGATTTTTTCCCAGAAGATCGTTTTAAAGGATCCATTTATAGAACTTCCGATACTTATAGGAATGCCAGAGATTTCTTGGTTAACTGTTACAGATTAAATCCTTTGGAGTACTTGACCATCACCGCTGCTAGAAGACATTTAGCTGGTGATGTTACCAATATTATCAGAATACATCAATTCTTGGAAAAATGGGGGTTGATCAATTATCAAGTAGATCCAAGAACTAAACCAACTGTGGTGGGTCCGCAATATACTGGCCATTTTCAAGTTACCTTGGATACTCCAAAAGGTTTGGTTCCATTTGTTCCCGAAAGCTTCGATATTGAAACATCAAATCAAGAAACCAAGAACGGCACTGCTAGCTCTAACGGGAATGATCAAGCTACTTCCCCGCCATCTTCTGTTGATTCTGAATCATTAGAGAATGATTTCAAAACCATTCCTCTCAATTTGGAAGTAAGGCGTAACGTCTACAATGATTCAAAGGAGAACTACAAAGATAACACAAATCAATACGTTTGTAGTGTGACCGGGAAAGATATTAATGAAGTTAAATACTATAATTTGAAGAGTAAAGGTGCTTCTAACAATCCAAGCTCAACTATTAACAATGCTACCTACATTTCAGAAGAATGTTTTGAACAAGGTTTATTCCCTTCCAACTTTCAATCTTCCAATTTTGTTAAGATTACCAAGGAGAAAGAGTCTGAGAACTGGTCGGAACAAGAAATATTATTACTCCTTGAAGGCATTGAAATACATGGATCTTATGATCTCATTAATGCAAGCAACGTCAGTCAAGCTAATAGTAACTCGAATGGTCAATGGGTTAAAATCAGTGAGCACGTCGGAACCAAAACGAAAGAACAATGTATATTAAAGTTTATTCAATTACCAATTGAAGATAGATATCTCCATAAATTGGTGAATAGAAGATCCGATAAGCCTTTGGATAAAGAAGTCCTAATTCAAGAAATTGTTCAGAAATTACTCGACGTCGAAGGTGGTTCTCAGATTTTACAAAGGAATGCTTTTGAAGCTCTCGAAGAAATTAACAAGGATGAACTAAACATAATCAAGCAAGTATCCGAATTAACTTTGGAAAAGGTCAGTATTAAATTGAACGAATTGCAATCTTTAGAAAATAATCTACTCAAAATTGAAAGTAGATTGAACTTGGAAAGAAAACAATTGGCGATCGAGCGTTGGCTGCAGTATGAAAAGATTTTGAAATTCAAAAATTCAAATACCAACTCTGAATTGGACACCTTGTTGGACAGCTTGTTAGCTCCAGCTTCTTTACATGATATTGATTCGACCGTCAACAAAAAGAAAAACGACAAACACGATGTGATACAAGCTGCTAAAGAAGCCGCTGATGCAGAAAATCAACCAATTAGTGTGGTAAAACCAAGAACTTACCAATTCTGGTCGGCTTAAAATACTTTTGGTGTTTTGTAATGTATAGTAAATTAAAGTAATTTTCAAATGTGATTTTTTATCCCTCTTTCAGTGTGATTCCTAGTTTGGTATAAAAAAAATTGATGCACATTTTATATTGAACAAATAATAGTTACAAGGCACTATACAAGATCATTTGTTGAGAAACAACTTACTTCTCCGACTCTTTTGCCTGCGTGATAAAAGAGCTAGCAGCATCTTCAGTTTTAACATTAACTTCACTCTTAACAGTCCCGACATCAATAGAATCAGCAGAAACTTTTTGCGATTTGATTTCAGTCTTAAGCGCTTCATTTTCTTGCAAAAGTACTTTAACTAAGGAGTTGGTCTCGCTTATTTTCTGGTAAAGCTCAAAATACTCCCACTTGATCCCTAATTCGTTGGCCTCAGCAACTGGTTTGGCAGCCAATTGAATGGCTTTATCGAATTGGACTGAGTTAACAGCAAATTCTGGATCTTCCGCTTCAGCATTTCTCTGATCAAGCAAAGCTTGTGTGGTTTGAGCATTACTCTCTTGGATGGACTCCCAAGCAGATCCATCACCATCAACAAAACCATCAGTTAAACTCCATTCAGTATCAATTTCGTTAGCATCATCAGGCAATCCTTTAAACCTATTATAGTATACCCTTCTAGCATTTGCTAATTCGTCTACAGTAATCCAAGTTAAAATTGGTGCATAGATAGTTAACTGTACAAAGTAATGAACAGTATTCATATACTTTCTTGAAAGAATGAAACTGAAAGGAGTCAATAGTAATTCGATCAAATTAAATGGTGGTACATATAATTGTTGATCAGGTGCTCTAATGTATCTTAAAGTTTTATGGGCTACTAAAGCAAAATACTCGTCCGTAGCATTTTCAACAATATTACTATATGCAGTAGAGTACAATGCAACAAGTATGTTCATCAAAATGACTGACAAAACGAAAGTGTAAGTGTAATACAAAATAGAAGCATATGGGGGAACAAGACGAGAAACATCATCAAAACTTGAACCGCCAATGATTGCTTTAATTAAGAAAATAAAGATTGTTTTAGTAGCTTCACTTTTACCATCAGCCGCATCTAAACCCAAAAATCCTTGTAAGAAACCAAGAATGATCACGATCAATAAAAAAAAGAAGATGAGAGATTCTTGCATCATAGTTTTAATAACGACAATCATTGCACCAACAAACTTTTGGGTATCCAAAAACAACAATAATCTTGACCACATAAACGGAGATGCCAAGGACAAAATTCGGAACGATGCTTCATCAAACTGGTCTCTAGCAGCACCATGATGGGTCAAGCTTGCAATTCTAAAGCCAATTGCAATCAGGATCAAGCAATACATAACGTCATTGAAAGCATTCCAGAAACCCAAGTAATAATAACCGACATGATAGAATTTGACAATCTCATCAAGGACCAATCCGATGGTAAAGAGATAGAATAAGCCCTCAAATATATCAATACCCTCGGAAGTTAATACATGAGTATTGAGAATCACCGTATATAGCAAAAGGTAAATTACAGAAAATACGATTTCCATTGTATTTTGGTACAATGGGGTCTTGACTCTTGAAGGTTTAAAGTGGCAACTAATTTTATGAGAGGCAGTTTCACGATACATCTCATAGGAATAAGGGTCTCTTTCAGATTGAATGATCCAACCTCTCCATAACCATTTAATACACCGCTGGTATCCAGCAGAACTAATCACAGCAGTTGAATGCATGTCCACTGCCAACTCCATGACATTGGCCGGTGCTGATTCCACTTCGTTTAAACAAATAGTGTAACGATGGCATAATACAGCCAAGAATAAGTACTCATCATCTTCAGCCCTTTCAATGATAGTAGCAGCCAATGTTTGAGCGGCCACGGCTCTTAATTTGTACAAATTGGTATCGTACAACTCAATTTCTGCTTGTTGCCAATACCATCCACAGACCTTTAACAAGGCGAAGACTAAAGCCGCTTGATATCTGTGAGAAGAGGTACCTTTTTTCCCACTTCCTTTGCCCCCCGCCGCCTGATACACTAAGCCGATAACAGTTTCATTTAGTATAGGAGATCCAGCGTTCGTAATTTCATTCTCATTAAACTCAACAGAAACTATCTTATCGATAAGTTTCTTTAGATTGGCACAGATTCTCCAAACCTGTCTTGAGTTTGGGAAAAATCTGTTGGAGTATGGATCCCCTACGGAGTATTCTAAATCCACGGTACTCATATATTTACAATCAACTATATATGGGTTAAGGTAAAGGATTTGTTGTACGAAATCGAGCCTAATATATAATTTCACCAAATTTCACACCAGCCCCATGTACGCGGTCCTTCGTCTAAATTAATTACCTGCATAGTGACTTCGCAGGATATTACAAAGTATGTTAATTCTAAGGGGTGCAGAAATTAGAAGGGCATCCGTGAATATAGTTGATAACTTTTCAAGGCGCAAGGTCTTTAGTGAAATTATTGTGCATTCCAGAACCCAAGGTCTGCTCATTTTTGGAATACAAGTTGTCTATTGTATGTATCATATGTAACGTTCTCTACGGACCAAGACATTTTGAATTTTTTCTGAACACGAAACTACACTGTTGCAAAAAATAATATTCAATAAGAAAGACGAAGAAAAGATCAAATGAATTAATTTTATATTCATAGCTATTGGAGGTTTTATAATATATTACAAACATTCATAAATCATTAAGGAAAGAATTTAGTTGGTTAAGTCCGCTATTTCAAATGCTGCTTATGTTAGATGGTAGTTCAAGCAGGGCTTGTAGGGTTGAAATTAGTGTAGTTAAATCCAGGAGAATCTATGTCTCTCATTTCATCGGAAGTTGCAGGTGTAAGTTCTGAATCAGCATTATCGATTTCAGTAATGGATGACTCTTTCTCCTTGTTCCAAAAGGAAAATTTACGTTTAGGTGCTTTGTTTTTATTCAAAGCCTTCAATTCAGTTAATGGGTATAAATCATAAGTCCAGAAAGCCATCAATAATCCATACCAGAGATGGAAAGACCATTCAAAAACGTCTGCAATGTCTTTCCTACCTTTAACATAAAACCCACAACAAGTAGCTGCTAAAATAATAGTCACGATTAACCAAATAATTTTAAGAATGAAAGAAATGGTGAATTTATTCCATCTTTCTCCATTCACGTATTTTCTATAGTATTGACCCATAATGTAGTAATTTGTAAAATTTAAAGCCAATGAAATCATAACCAAGATAGCAAAAGTGGCTAATAATTCTGCGTAGTGATTAAGCAGCCTTTTACCCAGTTTAACGAATATCAATCCACAAATTGATTGGGCAATGAAAAACAATTGTGCAACAATACCGGTAATGATAGATGCCCAAGCTAATCTCTTTTGTAAAGTCGGCTTGATAAATTTGATTAATTTACCAATCTTTCTATGATAGAATTCAAGGTATATAGAACAACAAAATACTATTGAATGAATCACCACAAAGGTAACAAAAAATCCTGGACATAAGATAACACCAATTCTTTGTAATGGTAAAGGTTTAGCATTTTCTTCATATTCTGGGTAAGTTTTCGATCCCTCGCCAACCCATAATCCTATCAAGGTAAAACACCAGATATACCAACAAATCAACCCGAATAAAGGAATGAAGTAGAAATGATTGAATCTAGAAGTTAAAGAAATGAATTGATTTTTAAAGAATGCCAACATTAGAATAAATTCAAAAAAGTATATCAGCTGTCAAGTTGTAAAAATGAGTAATGAAAGTCTTGGGTGTAGTGAGTTTCCTAGAATGTTTTAAAATTAATCTACTTGTATAAGACAAAAAAGAATTTAACGGCACCCTTAAATTATTTATATTATTCAGAAATTCAACCGGAAACTAAAGACACATAACAACCCGTTTTAAAATTAAAATTGAATGCCTTGGACACCGAACAATAGGATATCAAGACTTTCAATAGTTGACGACAACAATAGAAACAGGCTTTTCGCAGCTGCGATTTATTCCCAATATGGTAAATCAAAAGTCCCTTGAAGGTTTTACCGAAGGAATTTGCCCTGATCTAGGTCGCGTTTCTCCTTCTTTTCTCCTTCAAATTTAATTCGATACCCTTAATGCCTGGTTATGATATGAAGAGTTACGGACGGATTCTTTTAAAGATAGTCCAGGCCCAACGTAGTGTACCACGAGGTAACTTTGCCAAAAAATACCTGAGCATATTGTCAGTGTATGTCGTATAATCTCATTTTGTGCTATTCTATTTTTTTCGACATGATGAGCCTATGATGGTAATTAAACAAGGATAATGATTATTCTACTGTTCGCATAAATCATTATGACTCTTTCTTTCAAGCAAACTCATAACTGTGTAAGTAATTTGTTCGTATTGTTTCAAATCTTGTCTCGCAGAGGTTCTGGTGCACTGGCGTGTGCATGATAGAGATTGTAGTTAATCCCACTTATAATTCACCCCTCCAAATTCAGGATGTCGCAAAACTTCTTTAAAGTTTGTGCAAAGTAAATTGAGATTCATCTAAAGTAAAATTCCAAAGGTAGACCACAACACCCAGTATGACCGCATAGTATTACCACTTGATACGTTCCTTGTAGAATATTTATATACTTTAATGTAACAGCAGTGTCGAAATACCTGGTTAAGGTTATATGGAATGCACAAAGCTAGAATATCTCAGATTGATCACTAGGACATCAAAAGGGTTAAAATTTAATTATGTTTCTATTACTATTACGTATTAACTATTAAATTTCTGTTCCCGGATTGCACCTTCCAATTACTTTCTATTAATTTCATTCTCCAATTTTGATGCGAACATTGGGTGCAAAACAATTTCTTGCTAGAAGCAGGGAATAACCTAACTGGAAAATGATACTCGAAAACCAAGATAAATAGAAATGCATCCTTTTTAGCTATGGATCTGCTGATTCTTCAGTCAAATTTGTATCTTCCCATCTACGAATAATCTTAATGAAACGACGAAATAGCCGTTCGCATTGATTTTGTTTCCGATGCGACTTGAGATTTTTTGGGTTTTATTAACTGAATTTCTTAACTTTACCTGAAGTTTTTAGCGTAATCCTTATATAGTAAATGTACCATTTTAAAAATCTTGATTGATAAGTGTTGTATTAAGTTAATGAAGAACAAGAATTATCCAAATTTTTCTGGCACTTAGCTCTCTGGGATAGCGAATTTGAAGGCACTCAGCGGACAGTTCTACGCTATGGAATTATGATATTCCAGTTAACACAGGTGTAAACTCTATTTGGCTTTTAGCTTTACTGCGTATATTAACTCTAACAACCAGTTTTTTTTTTTCTTCGTTTAAATTTCATTCCTTCCAAAAACTTTTAGTGAAACAGGATATCATCACCTATGGCTCAGGACTTATATCGTACTGAGCCTTAATTCGAATTCATACAGAATAATCGTAAAAGTTAGTCATTGCGCTGAATAGCTCATCATGATCCAAGCCCATAAAATCTCGAACGCATTTGAAACAAGGAATCTTTTAAGCAGCTGTGCGTCATATTTCCCATTTAGGTTAAATTTGCATCATACTTATAGTGCCTAAATGGGTAAATAACGAAGAGCGTGAGATCCTCAATTTTCAATGTTTTATGCAATATTTGATTTTTACGAACGCCTGGGGATGTCCGAAAGGTGGTTATGTATAAGATGCATTGTTCTACAATTCTTACAAGATTTCGCTATTATCGTTCTTATTTTTCCCTGGCCGACATTACTTTCCATTTTAACTACGGATTTTCCTATATATACCATTATTCCCACGTTAGAGTCTTTTTGTCTAACCATGCACACCTTCCTATCTTTGAGAGTGATAACTTTCATATCCTACAGCCAAAGTTAAACCCAATACTAAATCAAACATTCCTTTCTCTTGGAATATTCTATCTTCATAGATTGTGATCCAACCAAGTTTGTTTTCATCTGGCATATCATCCTCAGGGTTCTTGTTATAGTAGAGACCATCTCCTGCTATATAATAATTTTTTAAAGATCCGCCAGAAATGTCATTACCTACCACTTGGTTATGGAATTTTTCCTGTTTAAAATTTGGGCTATCGGTATTCTCCATTTTCTTAGAAATCTTATTATTGAAGTGACGGACTCTATTTGAAATATTACGTTTATAAGGTCTGAACATTGATAATACAGGGGGAAAATTATTATTTTCATTATTCTGCAAGTATATGTCTTGAGGTTTGTCTAGTTTATAAGGTAATGCTTGCTCTGTTTCCACATAGTTTTGATGAAAATAGATATTTTGTTTGCTAGTGAATTTCCACCGTTCAGCTTCTTGGTCATTAAGTTTTGTTTTAAGTTTATTCATCTTACTTATTCTAACTCTTGGAATGGATCCAATATTCCATTTAGAATTAGTAAAGTCACGAATTTCATAGTTCTGGAAATTAGGTTCATTCTGTTCAAATGATTTCACATTAGACATCTTATCATATGGAATAAATTTCTCCGGGATTGATTGCGGAAGTGATAACCCATTGAATTGTCTCTTGTTTTCAGCGGTACTATTTTTAACCCCACTATGAATGTATTTTACCAAATTTTTCTTCAAAACTGATAAACGCGTTAGAGAAACTGTGAAGTATCCTCCTTCTTTCTGTGACTTTTTTTCAATTACCATGAGAGGAGGAATAGATTTATCAGCCTGATTTTGTGAATCTCTGAACTTCATTGAAAATCCTCCGGATGATAGACTGTTAATCTCCACATAGTACCCTGGGCCATTGCGACAAAACATATGCTTTAATCCTGGATTAGTAGTCAAGTATAAGTCTTTTCCAAATTTTAAAACGTGATATTTCCAATACGGAGTAGAAATTTTGTTATCGCTACAATCCACAACAGGGCTTGAAGTGCCACTTACCGAAGGCTGGGGAAAACTTCTTGCAAGTTGTTGTTGAGATGGTGCAACTGAGTACATGGAATCTCTAGGACTATATCGGTTTTTGGTGGACAGTTGTGAGCCGGAAATGGTTAATTTGCTCATAGAGTCTTGTATACTGTTAAATTTCTTGTGAGCTGGTGTGAAATGTTTGGAATTGCTCAGTTCAAGTCGTGATAAAGAGAATCTTTTGAGCTTTGCAAGTCTTGAAGTACTTCTTTTTAAAGTGTTATTCAGTTGTTGAGATTCATTAGTTATTACCGGTTCTAATGGTAAAGTCATAAAAGCAGTACCACTCGCTACCGATCCTGCCTCTGAAGATCTATTTCGATGACCTTGTTGATACGTTTCATTGGTAGACATGGGGAGGCTAAGAGGCATAACAATCGAGGGATCCAAGGAATTATAATCGTAATCAACACCATTATCTGTACTTTCATCAGAGACTGAAGGTTGAAGATTTGGATTCTCCTTTCTGAATTTACTGGTTATGGGAGAGCGGTTTAAGTACTCTTCTATATCAAATTTAAACTGCTCTAGGGGCTCTTCCAAAGTTGGAGGAGATTTCCTGGAACTTCTCTCCATTTTCATTCAAGATTTCAAAGGCTCTAGATGCTTTGTAAAGACTCCTCAAATTTAACGGTCCAAATTAAGTTAAGAAAATACTACGTAAGTCTGTTTCAGCTAGAGAATTTTTCTATACTTATTAGAGCTTTATAGCGCGCGCGTATTTCGAATATTAAACGGTATTATTGTTGTCAAGGTACCCAATCGTCGTAACTTTTAAGAAAAATAAAGATTATGTGATGGCAATTAGTTCTGAAAATATTCCAAGTTTCATTAAGTTGAGTATATACTATTGACTATTCTCAAGTGGTATACGTTGCAGGTCGCAAAATGCTCATATCTCATTTCTTTGTAGAAGTAAGTTCACTATTAATCTTCATCTTCATCTTCTATATCAGTTTCTAAATCACACATCGATCTACAGTTCGGACAGTAGAACTGGGGGTAACTTTTTATAATGATTGGACGAATACATTTGTAATGCCAGGAATGAGAACAAGGACTTATAAATAAGGCTTGACAAGGTTCTAATTTCAATAAACATATAGCACATTCAGAGAACTCATCGGATTTAAGAGTTGAACTAAGAGGATTCTCTTCTGCTTGAGATCCCAGTTTTTGCAAAGATAGATTCTTGAGTTTCTGGTGAATCTGAAGGTTGAACTGGTTCACTTTACGTTGCCAACTCTTATTAAATTCGCATCTCATCTTGACACAACGATAAACCTCTTCAGTACCACCTCGATAATCCATACCAAGTTGAATAATATCCCCATCTAATAGAGGCATTAACAGAGATTCTTGTGATGCAGGACTCAATCTTATATGATTTAAAAAAGTTCCTGACGATGATTTACAATCCTTAACGAACCATTGGCCCTCGTCATTACATTGGAACAACGCATGGATTCTGGACACTACCTTTGATTTAAATACAATAGGTGCATCTGAACCTTGAGGAGCATGTGCAGCGGCCTTGTTTTTCTCTGTATATCTTCCTATGCGTATGTCTTGATTAGATTTTGCCTTTCGAATTACTGGGGCAAAATAAAGACCAGAATTGGATGATGAGTGGTCAATTAATGGTGTGAGCCTAACTGAGAAAAACCCGTCTTTATCTTTCCCATTGCTGAAAGCATCTACATCATCCTCAACAAGAACATTTCCTGCTTCCCGAGTACTCGGCTCTATGCCCTCTTCTTCAATAGGGTCCCCCTGAGAATTGCTAGCAACTCTGTTATCCCGATTTTGTACCATGGTGATATCCATATCATGAGTTTCGTTGATCATCTCATCAACGTTTGGGCTATCTGGTGGACTTCCAGCATTGGCTTCCGGTTGCTCGGTTTCCAAACTTCTAGGAGTTTCATTAGTACCTTCCATAGTTCTGGAGGAAGAAGGGTCAATGCTATAATTCCCAAAATTAGCTATGGTGGGGCTATTAGCCATGAATGACTGTGTTGTGTCATTTGTATCTACTTCAGGAGATTGGAGATCGTTGTTGTTAATTTGTTCTGCCACCGGAGATGTTTGAGGTAAATCACTTAAATGCGATACAGACGATTGTTGACCATGAGATCTAATAGAGCTGGTTAACGACGACAAAAAATTCAATCCAAATGATGGTCTCCTAGTAACATTTGGTCCTGAACTATTGTTTGAACTTGTAACAGGCTGGTTCTCAAGTGATCCACTTAAAGCAGTGCCAGAGTCAGTTCTGGAGACCACTGATGAAGATGCTGCCCGTGAGGCGTTTGGGGATCCATGTGCGCTACTGGTAGTGCTACTAATTGGGGGTGACAGTTTATTGGATAAACTATTTCTTGAAACATTTCTGATGGGATGATGCAGAGATGATATGTCTCTCATACTGACTTCACTTGTTGTCATTTGTAATCAACTAAAGTGTGAGGTGGGATGGAAAAGAACTTTTAGGGGACGAACAAAGAAATTTCCACAAAAAAGTCTTACTGACGGGAATGATACAATAAATTGGATTAGAATCAAGTATACTGGAAATTATAAGATTAGGTTGAGAATTTCTCTAGGTATTTTGGAAATAAATTTCGAAGTAGGCTACGATAGATAGCCAGCACCACTTGGAAGTGTACAGATTTGAGCGCGCCAGTTGCTTTTGTTACAGGGATTGGGTGCGCAGACGAGCAGTCGGGACCGCAGATAAAATACGAGACTATTAGAACTATACATTAAAGCAATAGAAATATTAAATAGATTTCCAACTCTTTTTCATTTTAGAAAACACAATGCTAGAATTCGAACTTTGACCGCTTGCCTCTTGACCCATGTATGCCATAATTTTACATACATTTAATTCTTTGATTGGATCATTCTGTCTAGAATTTCCTGTAATGACCTCTTACCCTTCCCCGATTCCCATATAAAGTGATTACTCTGTTCTACAATAGTCCACTCACGGCTATCACTGGACCATTTAGTTAGTTGCCTCTGCCAATTCCCCCAGTTTTTCGATCTTTTAATTAAATAATCTGAGGAAACAACATAAATTGGAGTATCTGCAATATAAGCACCTGCTGCCTCATTGTATGAAAGAATCGAAGCTGTTATCTGCTCCTGTAACCTAGCACGGAGATATTGAGACTGATAGACCATATCCAGACCATGTATCCTTGCCTTAGATGAATAATGTCTTGGGTGCAAAAACCAATGAATATTAGTGACTAAACCTAATGGAGATAAAAGACCTCTAAGCCATAATTTAAATCCCGTACCAGTTGTCATCAAATCGAACTCGGAAAATTTATATTTTTCAGGCTTTTGAAGAGGTCTTAATTTGAGTAAGTCTTCGTGCCAGCCGTCAACGAGCATTATTGAATGGATTGAGGAAGGATGCTTAGATGCAAATACACGAGAATATAATCCGCCAATGTCAAACCCAACCAAAGCAAATGGACCTTCGATATCTTCCTTTGCAAGTGCTTCGTCAAGATATTCGATGACTATACTTATAGATACTGGCAGTGGGGCACTATCGCTGAATCCATATCCGGGTCTGTCATAAATACAGTAACGTTCGAGCTTGTTCAAATTGTACATTTCCTCCACCCAAACACTAAATTCTTCACTTGAAACAGTCTGTCCACCTTCAACTAGAACAATAGGTTGGGAGCCATTTTTCATATCTCCATAACAGCTCAAATGAATTTTGAACTGATCATTATTCACAGAGACCATTTTACCTGGTGGTATTTCATGTGTATCGAAAGCCATTAACCATACACTTAAACTTAAGTTCCAGATAACTACAAGGAGAAACAATTTGAAAATTAACTTCAAGCTCGTTATGAAGGCTTCGAAGAAGGATTTCCTGAATTCAGGACGACCGGTAAACCGAATTTCTTGGTACCTTTTTCCTGTTTCAACCTTGTAATTAGCAAAGCAAGTGAAAATTATGGTTAATATTGCCCATAAAAATACAAAAATACCAATTCCGCCAAATTGGTGTCTCAAATAAGTGACAAAAATGATTACAAGTGAATCAATTCCTAGTAATCCGGCAGTGGCATAACCTAGTACTCTTTCGTAATAAGAAGGTATAGTAAAACACCAAGAAGTTATCAAAGTTGTCATCATAGCGACGATCACCAAATCAAGCTGAAAAAATGAACGTCCTCTATTATTCAATCCCGGAATAGCTACAAAATCAGATAACAAAAAGATAAAGAATATCAAGCAGTCAAAGATCCACATGCCTTGGAGAACCAATTTAATGATCTTGATATTATACAAATTCAAAGGGCTAACCTTAGGGTCGTCTGGTGAAAGTAATGGACCCCGGAAGAGAGGCTGTGACTCTAATTCTCCTGAGTCAATTGATTCGGAACTAGCGTTTGCTGGTGGATGCCCAGAATACGAAGATTGCTCATTAGTAGAATTTTGAGATTCATTACGGCTAGTGTGGGAGGCCACTCCTTGATTGTCGATTGTCTCACCCACTGGACCGTCATCAGTAGATTTATAGCTCATTGTTTTTACCAAGTAGTAATTTCAAGATTTAGCAACAAATTCTGCGTATCAAATGACTGCAAAAAATTCGCAGTTATTATATAAGCAGGTTAATAGATAATATCTCCTCATATTTATTTATTAAAAAAATCATATTTGACAAGAAAAACAGGAATCAGAATCCAAATACTGTCTCTTAAAGTTCGTATGGCTTACATACACTTCTGTTTAGTGTTTTCAAGCTAATTACTTTTTTGTATTAGACATAAGGTAATTTTCGGAGCATGAAGATAAAAGATTAATGAACCTAGTCTTGCAGGAGATATTTGATAAGCTCAATGATAATCGACAAGCTGTATTAGAATGTTTGAGGTCTAAATATTCTCCATGCAAGGTATGAGTCTATAATTGAGCACCAGTCCGAAACTATTTGTTTTTTGCAAATCCGCACTAACCAAATTGAAAGATAGGATACTAATAGTTAAATGTCAAAGGTGATTACCATTAGTGACACATCGGTAGTCAAAGGTGTTACTTATTACTGTATCAATACGAAGATCCCCTTAAGATCTCTTTCGGTAGAAAAAAGGTACTCCGAGTTTGACGATCTAGTTAAAGCACTCTCATCCCATTTTGGTATCAAAACCAATGACTTTCCGTACAAGTTACCGCCTAAATCCTCAATATTCACAAAGAATAGCTCCACAACAATTGTCGAAAGAAAAAGGGCCTTGGAATCGTTTTTAAACCTGTTGGTAGAAGATTCCGAAACACAAAATACGGCTATTCTTCATGACTTCCTCCACCTTCCTGTAAAGTTTAAATTCACCTCAAATCAATTCAAATCCAAAGGTGATAAAATAAGTGACTTAATCATTTCTGATGAGAATTCGATAGATTCATCCCAGTGGCTAGAACACTTGAGATTGTTCAAGTCTCAAACCAATTGGTTGATGCAAAAGTTTACTCAAGACCCTAGTATCAACAATAAGTTGGATATCAGAAATAAAATACATCAAATTATTCTTCCGAACTTGAATAAATTAATTGGTGTTCTTGGTAACTACAAATCAAAGACTTCAATAACTGAAGATGAATACCAAAGGCGTAAATTACTTGCTAAGGAACTAAAAAATGAAATTGAAGCTCTCAACGATTTGACAAAAGGTTTAGTACAGCAAAATTCTTGTTCAAATAACACCTCCTCAAGTTTTAATCGCAGAGTGTTTGGAGGATATCCTCAAGCCTCAGAGACGAAGGAAACGTTACATTTAAATAACCAACAGTTATTACAACATCAAATCGATATTCACAAAGACCAAGATAAAGAACTTGAGGAGCTACGCAAAATAGTTGCAAGGCAAAAGGAAATGGGATTGGTAATAAACCAAGAAGTTGAAGAACAAAACGAAATGCTAGATCAGTTGAATGATCAAGTGGATACAACTTCTGATAAATTAAGATCAGCTCGTAAAAAAGCTAAAAATATCCTTTGAGTTCCCGTAACTGGGTCTTAAGACTCTTAGTTTAACGCACTACCAATTATACACAAAGAGAATTTAATTTCTAGTGTGTAGTCTTAATGAAATACAATAAGTATTGGCACCCTTATTGGTTATTCACCTTTCAAGAGGCTTCCCCAGATCCTAATACCCTCTTCTATTTCTTCTGATGTTATAAAGCTGAAGCATAATCTAGCACTGTTCCCCCATTGTTCGGGGTTTTCGGCAACTTCGAAGTCACCTCCTGGTGCTAATATAACATTATGTTCCTTTTTGAGAGTCTCTATCACTTTCGGAAGGTTGTATTTTGGATCAAGGGAAACCCAAATAAAGTAACCGCCGTCCCCCCCTTGAATTTTGGTAGATTCTGGTAAATAATTCTTCAAGGCTTGTCTCATTACAAGGGCTCTTTCACTGTAGTGCTTCACAAAATTCTCTATAATTTCATCTATCTTTCTAGTCGCTAATAAATCTTGGATTACGAAAGATGCTAGCTGCGATGCAGTTCCACCAGATTTGATACATCCCTCCTGGCTCAATTGAGTTGCAAGCTTTGAGGTGGTAGTTTCTTCCCATCCAAACCTTAAACCAGGTGAAATTATCTTTGAAGTTGAGGAATTGGATATGACGTTACCAAAATCGTTTTCACTTGTCTCTCTATCTAAATGCACTAATCTTGGTTGTGTTTTTTTATCGGAGAAATTTAAGAGATCATATACATCATCACAAATTATAAGCATGTCGTGTTTCCTTGCTATTTCAATTAATTTCAATTTGGTCTTCAAAGAGTAGCTCACACCGCCAGGATTAGAATAAGAAGGAACAATATAAATCACAGATTTGTAGACTTTCCTATCAGGTCTACCAAGACCATCTGGTATCAAATTATTGAGTCCAGGGTATAGTTCATCGATTTCTTGCAAGTGAATTTCCAATGCTTCAAAATCTATTTGGAATTCAGAATCAGCAGTTTCATTGATGCTAGTAATTTTACCAGTAAATCCAGCGTCTACAAATGAAAAATTTATCAAGAAGTAACAAGGTGAGACTATAAAGACTCGTCTAGTATATGATGGATCAGTTGCGGAGTCCAAAATCACGCTAATACCATAAGAAGCACCGTTAGAAAGATTAATGCAATCAGCATGAGGTGCAGGGATATCAAATTTCCTAGCAAGAAACTTCGATATTTCATTTCTTACGGACATGTTACCAGGGTCAGTTCCATAACCTAACGGATGACGATTATTAAGGTCAAGATCGAAGCTATCAAAATTTGTTTCCATTAAAACTTTCTTGTAAGCAGCAGCAATAATCTCTTTTGGTAGTAAAAAATTCGAAGCATAGCCTTTAAAGAAGTCTATTTTTCTAGATGGCATGACAAATCTGTAGAACAATTAAAAGGAACCCAAAGCTTATATTTCAAAACCTAAAAGCTGTGGCTACAATCAGAACTAAAATCGCATTATTGATAAGTATTCCTTCTGTCGGAATTTCAGCGGAATTTTTAAACGGAATTTTGAAAACTATCGCTAAATTCGACAGTATTCCTGGACAATTGGTTTAAGCAGAAAGCAAGTTGGAGTCTTAAGTTTCGAAAATCTTTGTAAATCCGTAGCATTCTTTCGCTGTATATGTATACACGTCTTGACTTGTCTTAAATCTTTCGTATTGGACTTGAATAGTGGGAAAACCAACAATAGTTGGTTTTGCGCGACTTCTTCATGACTTTAAAAAAACTTCTCAACCAATTAAAAGGTGGATTATTATAATGGTTACCTTATCAGGATTCATATTGAGTGGTGGATTGGGATTAGTCGCCAGAAGATTGCAGCTCAGTATTATAGGTAGACCCCCAGTGGCTGGGTTCAAGCAGGTAACTGGATACGCTGCTAGTAGTGGTATTTTTATTGGAGCCTACTACTACTTCAATGGTGTAGTAGACCACAACAGAGAATTATTAGGCAGAAGATTGGATATTTTAAGAGAACAAAGAGCCAAGCAAGAACTCTTTAACGAATTTACTGAAAATCCAGACCATAGGATTACTGCTGAAAAGAGAGAAGGTAAGTTTTTCGAATTATTCGATAAATTTGGTGCTAAATACAAGTAAAGAATTCCCATTATTTACTAATCGAGTCAAATTCAACAGTTCAGGTCTACTTCCTCATCTTTTTCACCAAACCACTTGCATGACCCATTTACTTGACTTTTAGAAAAATAGTTTTGTATAATCATCACTAGTACTAATATAAGGTTGTTAGTCAAACTTAGTTTTCATTCAATTTCAATCAAGTCAGATTCTTCTTCAATGCCCACTTGAAATGTTCCATCAATGTTTTGTTTGCTTAGATTTTCTTCCTGCCCATCTTGTTTTCTCTCCTCTTCTTCTTGTTCATCATCTTCTTCTTCTACTACTTCTTCTTCTTCAATTTCCCCCTCTATTTCTTCTTCTTCTCCTTCAGTACCTTCCGCGTTACTATCATATTCCTCGGCTATATCTTCCTCTTCTTCACCTCCCTGGTAATTTCCATCTTCTTCTTCATCATCTTCGTTATCCATGCTCTGAGCATTTTGTGTGCCACTTTGTGTGGCATCCTGAGTCTCTTGAACTTGGGCTGCCTCATTGCTCTTGGATGGTTGTTCTCTCATACTATCATCAAATGAATTATCACTTAAGTCCTGCATTTTCAAAAATTCATCAATTACAGCGTAGTATTGTTGATCAATCATACTAAAATCAATCGTCTCAGGCTTGTCTCTCTTTTCACTGTTCAATTCGAATCTTATTGAAAATGTATACTTAGTAATATCAGAAAATGAATATGATACAACTTGCCTAAATTGATAAAACATTATCGGTTTTTTGAATCCAAAACCAAACACAGCAGGATTGTGTTCATTTTGATTCAATAAAAAGAGTGTGCCATCTTTTGACCCTTTATAAGCCTCTACCAATATCATGTCATTGATCGTATTGGCTCTGTGGCTAATAACGATACCTGTGTCCTTGTTTGTTCTTAGATGGTTTTTGTTTATGTCGCAGGACGGAAGATAATTGATAAGCTTTATTCCACACAAATCAAATTGTCTAGTTAAAAATTGAATTATAGCTTCATTGATCGGTTTTATACCTTCAAGCTGAGTTGCATCTAACATCTGACTTTCAGCTGTTGCTGGAATCTTCCCCGTTTTAACAAGATGCTTTTTAATAAAATCCAAATTGATTTGGCATATAATGGGGTCACTCTTGGTAGGGTCGGAAATAGCTTCGTCACTTAGCCAAAAGCATAGAGATCCGATATTCTTTTTAGACTCTACAGTCGACATACCTAATATTGGTAAAAGTGCACACAATTTAATTGCTTTATCGAGTTGTACGAATGAAAATTCAGTTTCTAAACTTGTTGGATTAACAACCAGAAGAATTGGATTGGCACCATTTTCTGGAAGTAAATGTAAAACAAGATTCATTTTTTTTCTTAAAGGAGATTGAAAAGATATTTGAGGTAATTCAAAAATTATCTCTTCCTCTACTATCTTCCTATTAATTTGAATACTATAATCAGATAGCATTTTGATGGTCTTTAGTTGTGAAGCATCAGAAACGGCTTCAGTTGATTGAGTTTTCCTCTTCTTATTTTCAAATTCATTGGACAAATAGTTGTACAAATCATCAAGAACATTAATGCTACTCGTTTTCTGTTTGACTAGTTCTATAACATTCTTCTTGAGTTCTTGGGGTAATGTATCTACCCATCCAAGTTTAGTTACTGACATAATTAGAAATAAATCTGGTACTCAGTGCGATATTTCAGGCTGCTACTTTTAGCGATAAATAGGCTATAGAGAGAAAAGTGTAAAACAGAGAAAAGTGTAAAACAGAGAAACATGAATACAAAGAATTGAGAAAACACTAGAGTTTCAATTCCCACAGGCAAAAATAGAGGTACCGGGAATCTTTTGTAAAAAAACCTTGTAGCTGGGTAACGACTTTTAAGTTTTGGCTCAAAAACCTGAGACAAAAATCTAAATTTCTCCCAACAACCTATGAACCATCATCCGCCCAGTGTAATCAAGAATATTGATCAGAAAAAATATAAACTCGTTCAAGGTCCTCCTACTGTTGACGAATACCTTGACCTTCGTTTAAAAAGTGGACTCTCTCCTAAAACTCAGATTCAGGGGGAATTAGCAATAGTAAATAGTTGGGCCTGGTTTCACATCCAATTTAAAGAAACCGGGCAAGCCGTTGCCATGGGAAGACTAATAGGTGACGGCGGGTGGTGCTTTTTTGTTTCTGACATAGCAACTTTACCAGAGCATCAAAAACAAGGACTAGGTGAAGGTATTCTTCGGGGTCTCTTACACAAGGTTTATATAGAGGCACCCCCAAATCCACTAATCGCTTTATTTGCTGATCCCCCTGGTAAAAGATTATACAGGAAACTTCAAATGACAACTCCTCCTAAAAGTGAAGCCATGTGGATTCTGTTAGACGACACTAAAGCGGACATCTTAGGATTTAGGACGTAGACATTGGTCAAATAACTTTACTTCAATAGAGTAGGTGTATTGCTTAGGAATTGAACAAAACGAACGTTTGTATCCATCTTTTGATTACCCTTACATTTCTTTACATATATATATAGGTGCCCGATTGTTCCTTGATAGGTAATCTATCTTTGAATTACGCTATTCAACTTAGACAATCAATCAGCCAGCTTGATTCATTACTGGTGGAGGATAGCTGCCTCCCTATGGTAAACCCAAAAGTTTCCATGTCTTTGACATTACTTCAACAAAAATGCCAGTACTATTTCATCCTATGGGCTATATTTAGAAGCTTAGAGGCCTAATCTTATATTACGCACAACCCATTTAGGTTGTTTTTCTTTTTTTTCATAACCAGTTGCAGGTGAGGAACTAGTACGGCTAGCAACCACACCGTTACAATTCAAGAATTATGCAATTTCACGAAACTCTTGAAGGATTGTCGATTATGTGGTAAGATGACATCAAATACTTTCCTAAATATTGATAGTTTTCCTAAATAGCTTTTTCTCTTTCACCGGTTTCAAGCCGCTCCAAGGGGTTACATGTCTATCTTTCCAAAATGGGTACGATCAAGAACCAAAACAGCCGAGAATGTTCTGCCCACGTTGCTATATACGGTTTTATGCCTGTATGCCACTTCCTGATACAGTATTTGAGCCGTAACTGCGGGTATGCGGCCTCGTGTGAATAGGGGCATCGTTCTGCCTGCACATAACTCAATCTATGCCAGCTTTGCTAATTTCAGTAAAAAACTTTCCTTTTTAGGACGCAGCCACTTCCTCGAAGTGAAGACTTTTCCGCCTCAAAGATGTGCTATAAAAAGGTAGAAACCCCACCCGTGAAAGATTTTTTTTATTAATAACTAATACTTAATTCATTCGCTATGCAATTCAAGACCGTTGTTGGTGCCACTGCCTTGGCCACTTTAGCTTCCGCTTCTAACGTTACCGTTACCACTGATGTCGTCGTTACTGACTTCACCACTTACTGTCCAGCTTCTACTGAATTTGTTGTTAACAACAAGACCATCACCGTCACTGAAGCTACCACCATCACTATCACTGGTGAATGTACCATCCCAACTACTTACGTTGGTCCAGCTTCTGAAACTCCAAAGCCAACCACTGTTGCTCCAGCTGTTGAATCCGCTGAAGCCGGTGCTCAAAAGGTTGTTGTTGGTGCTGCTGCTGGTTTAGCTGCTATTGCCGCTTTATTGTAAGCAACTTTTCTGGATTTATTTATACTTTTGTAATTGTATAGGGTAATATAATTGTCCCGAAACTGTTGGACTATCACTGTAGATTTTTTTTTTTTGTTTGCCCTCAATGAGAGGAGGATTAGAGTAATCGGATAAATTTTTCATGGGTTTGCTGGAATGAGCATGTACTTCGGCTTGAAAAGACTCTATTTTATTAACCAAGCTTAAAATTAATTATGGCAAATAAAAAAGGTAAGAGCAGTGGAGTTGACAATACTATACTCAAACACTTTGGAAATTAAGTTTCATTGAAATTATAATAGAAATTACTTATTTAGTTTTCTTGGTAAACATTACATGTTAGGGAAAGTCATGTGCAGAATGGTTTACCTTGTTAAAACAGTAAATTTAACAAGGTTAAGGATATGACACATAATTAGCTTTATAATTTTACTGTTGCTTCCTGAGTACAGTGCAGTACATTTGTAGCTTTAGAAGTAAGATTCTCTTTTAAAAACTTAGCTATGAAAATAATTTATTTTGTAAATTTCACATATGGGTATTTAATAAACAATAAAGGAAAAAGTCTTTAGTGTAAAATTATAGGATTATGCTGCTATCTAAACTTAAATATAGGAACAGTACGTATAAGAAAGATTGTTTCGTATTTGAGGGTCTTTTGGAAGCTATGAGCTGTGTGAGCTATGAACTGGTGTTTGCTTTTCTTTGATTACTGATAGATTTATTTATACGAGTACACACTTATAACTTTTGATAAAATAATATGTATGCGTTCTTGGTACCATCATCATTACTTAAAACGTCATCCTTATCAATCTTAGTAATCAGGGTGTCATCGATTCTGATCCAGCCGTTTGTATTTGTCAAAGGAATTTGTTTCAAAACGTCACATGTATAGTGCCCACCTTCTGCACTAACACCATGATGATACACCACACCGATTAATTTGTATTCCCTATTGATGCTCTTTCTCCAATTAGAAAATAACTCCAGGGGAATGTTTAATTTGTGTTGGTATTCGATTTTCTTTCTTAACTTTTCAATGTTACCATTGTTGAAGTTTTCAAAGCTGAATCTCTTTAAATGAATCACCAAAACCTCAGGTAAACTATCTATGAAAGTTTGTTTTTTGGCGATAACCTCCTTATCTTTCAATCTGAATGGTATCTGTTCTGGTTCATTTAGGTGCTGGAAAGCTTCCTCTATATTGGTAATTTTCTTATCTTTTATGTCTAGTTGTATACATTGGAAAGGATCCAATGTGATGCTCTGGTCTTTTTTATTTGGAACTTGTAAAACACTCCTGAATTGCCCCCCAAACATGGACTTGATAGGTGAAGGTTCAATCTCAACAGTTCTCTTTGAACTAATTTTTTGATTACCGCCACCAATTTCATTCCATCCTTCATTACCATCATCTTCATCATCCTCGTCATCATCTTCATCATTATTGTTATTATCGTTACCATCATTAGTTTTATTGCTTAATTTTTTTACAATTTTCATTGCATTTTTAATTTGTAATTTGATTTCGTTGTCATGAACGTTTTCTAGTAACAAATTGATCTGTTCGTTACTAACCTCATTGATAGATTGAACAAATTCTTCATGTAAGCCATCCAATAAATACCCCAAGAATTCTTCGGCATCCTCTTGTTGGCCCCATTTCAAATGTTGGAATTTACTTTCACGACTTAATTTCACGTAAAAACTTTCTGGAGATAAAGATTTAGAACCAGACGCAATGAAGTCTTTAAACATTGCAATTATAGCATCTATCAATGGTGTTTTGGATGCGTTCAATGACCCCACAGATTTTTGTTCGATTAATCTGAATAATCTATTGAAAGGCTCACAATATATCAAAATTTGAAGAATGCTATTCATGTAACAAATGTTTCCGGTATTGGTCAAACCTCTTGAATTGATCTGGAAGAAATCATCATCAATTTCTTGTAAATTGAACATATTTTTAAGACTGAGTAAACCTACCGAATCAATTGATTGGATGTTACTTTTCAAAGGTACAACTGATACATATGCAGAACTGTTGTCCTTTTCTTTAAGAACTTGAGTTGTCGGTATCTTGGTCTTTTGTTTTGTGATGGAACTTGAAACGATAGAGGCCCAATTAAATTTTGGATTCTTTGATTGATCATCACCTTCCTTCTTTCTATTAAATTCTATTATATCGTGATTTGGTTGATTGATGATGAGATCCTTATCCTGAAGGATCGATTTCGCCTGAAATTGGCTCTTTCTCTTTTCAATGAGTTCTTTGCTCCTAAAAAAATCAGATGCAGATGAGTTGATGTATAACGGTAAGTTTTTTTCCAACTTGAGCTCTGTCTTTGCCTCTGAAGGGCTTGTTAAGCTTTTCATTGAGGGTTGGAGCGAATCTTCTGGTTCAACTGTGGCTTGTTTATCTGAAACTGATGGATCAACCGCCAATTCCAGATCGATCTTTTGTGCTATATCATCAGTTCGTTCTACATCATCAGTTTGTTCTACATCATCAGTTTGTTCTATGAGATTTGATTTGATACCAGGTTCATAAGCTTCCACAATTTGCTCCGTAACATCGGTGGACACAGGAGACGAGTTATCACTTTTTGTGGAGTACGATTTTGGAGTTGTTGATTGACTCTTCTGACCTTTAGGTTTTTGCCTCATGCCAGCGGAGTCAGTAATGTTGTTGACCATATTAGGGACTTGGTTGTACACTTGATTCACAGGCATGAATTGATGGTATCCTGGAGACATGAACTGCATAGGTTGAGCAGCATATGGATTGTACTCATATTGAGGGTACATGTATGGGTTATAACCGTAATTATTATAGACATCAGCTGGATTTGGGTTACAATTTATTTGAGGATTCATCATCATATTCATAGCCATTGGATTCATTGGGTTCATTTGAGGAACACCCATATTTGGATTCATCGGACTAGGGCTATGCATATAGCTATTGACCGATTGTGGTGGAGGATACTTTACAGATGGGGAAAATATAGCAGCATCTTTACGAAACTTGCTGGGACCGGGTCCACTCGAGGATTGCTTTGTTGTAGACATTAGAGGTTTCACAAAATATTGAACATTAAATTACACTCAAGGAAAAGTCCTAGATTAAATAAGAGCTATAGGTCAAGCAGATTTAAATGTAATTTCAAAATTATTGAACGGAGTATGTAATGCTTAAATCAGGGCGGGTTCAGTGAGATAAGCAAGGGGTTTATTTGGAGATGAGTGGAATTATGCTAATAATACGTTTGGATTGGAATGTATTCTTATGTGTGTCTTTAGTTTATAGACTTTATGCAAAAATGTTACAATCTTTAAAAAAACTTCGAAGGTCTTCAGTATTTCTTCACGCTTTGATGAACTGATTTTATCGAATATTCTCAGAGTAACTTATTGTTGACCTGAAAAATTTTCAACTCACAAAAATTTGTCATGTACGTGCGAAACGCAAAGATTATATTGAACTGGTAAAAGTTGATACATAATGCTGATGACCAAATTGAATATCAGAAGAATAATTAGCCCTTATAATTAGTAGAGCTAGTAGATGAGAGCATAAAGGCAAAGGTGAGATTTTATCCAATTTAATCCCTTGGAATAATTTGTGTCTAGAGGTTTCTGAGGTAAGGAAATTTGGCTGCGATTTGATAAGCCAGCCTTTCGTATAACATAGTTGATAAGCGTCACACGAACAATACCAATTAAACAAATCCACGTAACAAATATTGCTGTCTATCTTATAATCTCGGTCTAATTTCCGTATCACTTCATGTGTTGCTTCTTCTAGTTTTGTCAATCTTGAAGATTTGTCCTCTACAGGAAGGATGATTAAGTCGGAGCCCTGACATTGCAAACCTAGCTTATAAAGTATTTTATTCAATTCTATCTCCAATAATTCTACCTCATATTTGAGATTTGTTTTGGTACTTGGTCTATCACTCTTCACCTTTCTATAACTATTCATTGTTATCATATAAGATCCGATCCCAGATTGTAAGTATTTGCTGAAGTCGTTATCTTTTTCCAGGGTGTAGAATCTAATGTCTGATTTATTAGATAGGTGCTCAAGAGCCTCCGTAAACAAATTTCCAAACACAAGTGAGAGTATCAAACTTTTATCTTCGTTGATGACTGAAGACTTTGCTATCAGAGCTGTGTTATCTTCGTATTGAATTAATTTGTCTCGAACCTTCATTAGTTGGTTCTTAGTCAATGGCAGCTTCTCACTGAGCCGTTCAATCTGAGTTGAAATAAATCTTATTGCTTCACTAGATGCTGAACATTGTACATATAGATCTGTTATTAGTTGAGGTAGGAGGGTGAAGACGTTTGCATTAGGTGAAAGAAACTCATTACTCATTGGATTTACGCGTTTACTGTTGAGGCGAGATTTGAAGATCTTAAATTTGAATCACCATGAATTTGAACAGTTTAATGTTCGTACAAACATATATGAGGTAAACCTTCCACTTTCCCGTAGTTGCTAATTGGTTGGGCTACTTAGAAATAGGAAAAAAAAACAAAATATATAGGTCTAGAAAAATACCAAAAAAAATATTAATTGGTAATCTATTATGAACAAGACTAAACAAATTTAAACTGAATAATCATGACTTCTGTATCAGGTAAATCGTCAGACTTAATTGATATAAAAATAATGATTATTAAAATAATAAACCATTAAGGGTTGAAATCAAAAATTACAAGACCCACACTTTTACAAGTTGGTATCAAACTCTTTGTGACTAACGTGCAATGTCGTCAAAGATCAATAGCTATAAGACTTCATGATCTCTTATAACGTCTCTAGGTAAGTATGAAGAGTTTCAAAAGATGCGGAAGATGACTGTTTTTATACTTCCCCAATGTCCGGGTTACAGAAAATCGAGAGAATTTTTTGCATCCATACATTAATACAATTTAATTATATACAGTTTGGAGGTTCCTATGTTTCTAATTAAAATTTTTGAGTCTTGAGAGATATTGGCACATACGTAACCGATTCCTGTAGCTTTACCCTTATTCAAATTGTATCCTCCTGAAGTGACAAAGCCAATAAGATTCTCTATGTTGGTGTTATTTACATATAATCTAGCATTATCCAGTACAGATCCTTCTGAGAGTTCGAATTTAATAACTTTAATTGGGAGTTTTGGAAGATTAAGTAAATCCACGGGGTAATCGCCTTTCATAAAGTTTTTATGGGACTCTCTCATAGGGTCAAATACTTCAATGCAAAGTTTAAAATTTCTAGTACCATTGATGTAGTCAATCAAACTGGGTATAGTTGAAATCTCTTTCATTAATTGATCATCGAATTTTCCAAATTCATGTTTATTTTCTAATTTTCCTGTTTTCTTTAGGATAAATACCATTTTGGTTAAAAACTCCCAATCATTACCGAATGGAAGGAGTCCATCTTCAAACTTTTCTCTCTGCCTTTTTGAAGCTGGAAGCTTATTATACTTTTCTTGCTGAAGTTTTATCTCCACCTCATTGTCAATCCAACTCCCAGGCAAGTAAGGGAAGTCCTGAAAGTAGCTGAGCTCGTCTCTTTCGTAACTAATCTGCCTCATCTGCTGCAAACCTCCCAAATGTACATGACTTACTTGATTTAATTTTAACCACACAGGCAATACCCAAAACCAGGGAAGTATTAAGCACCAGGAGTAATCTGTCTTGGTTAAAAATATGGGTATTGACTCCATTATTGTCTCCGGATCAGGAAATTTATTTAATTGTTTTGTTGTGAGTTGATCTTTATAAGACATTGTTCGTCCATCTGGCAGTAACAACTGTGCCAAACTATCTTTAGCAATAATACCATTTGACAATTTTATGACTAAATCATTGTATGTTAAGTGGTTTTGTACCGGAGGGTTAACAGGTCTAGTCCACAATCTTGGATCTTTGATATTGAAGCTAAACGAGGTTCCTTGCTTGAGATTATCATTGAACCGAGAGAGGGCTTTGAACTCGGGAATGTCTTTAGTTACATGAAATATTTGGTTAAGTGCCCTCAAGCTACCAGGCCCTGTTAAATCAATACTCCCCAAGGAATATCTACAATCCTGGATATTAATTTGATAAGTATCTTTCAAAAAATTGAACAATTCTTCATAAATGGAAGGATGAACTCTAACTATAATTTTGTTGAGCTCTTCATTACAGTATGTCAAACCCTTACCAATCGGTATGTTGTCTACATACAACCAACCGAAATAACTTTTTGTACCTTTTAGAATACATCTGGATGATTTAATTAAATTTTTCAAGACCTCAACATTGAATTCAATAATCATGGTATCAAAATATGAGGTATCGAAGATAACTGTATCTGATTTTGCAGCTCTATTAATTGATTTATAGCATTTTTGGGTAGGAGTTAAAGGTATTTGATAATTCCACCTCTTGATCATATGAAACCTTTTAGCGTGCCAAATGTGGGTACCCAACCAGGTATAATCCTTTTGTCTCTTACTGTACTTTAAACTTCCTCTTAGTTTTGGATTAAGTTGATTAATTCCTGTATTATCGTAAGATCCCAATTGATTATTTAACATATTTTTACCTACAGTTTTGCCTTCTCTTAAACTGGAAAGTTGTAGGTTAAGTTGTTGAATTTTAGTCTTAAAATTTACCGGATTGTCAAGAGGTATCGATTTCAAAAGTTTTATTCTTGCAGCTAATTTCAATAACTTCTTTGACATTCTCAAGCGATAAATCTCTTTACTAGGTGTTTTCTTCTTTATGATATTCGTGCCCTTCATTTCATTTATTGCTCTATTTCTGAGTCTTTTAGGGATTCTTTTTACATTATGACTAGCAGCTCTACGTCTTAAGGTCCTAGGTAAACTTTGAAATACTCTATTAGATGCAGAAGCTCTTGTCTTCAATTGACTCATTTCGAAGGATTTGATTTCGAAATCTCTGGCTTTCAAAAAGTCGGGTACGGTAAGGAGACCATCCTTATATGAGGGATCAGCCAACTCAGTTCTAATATTTCTAGTATTGAAGATCTTTTTCTTCTTTTCCATTCTTTAAATTATGAATTAGTCGCGATGCTCTCTAAGAAGTGAAAATAATTGTTGAATGAATAATGTTACAATGCTATACGTTCTATATACATATCAGTAGTAAGCACAAGTGTAAATAGTTTGTAAATGAGAATGGTCCTTCTGCCACTCTGTTAAAATTTTCATCATTTGATCTTCTAATATTATATCACTATAATCATCTATATTCAGAGAATTGATTCTTTCTTTCTTCTTTCTCTTGAATTCATGTACCATACTCACGAGTTTAACGATACCATTACCACCGATTATAGCATTTTCATTATCATCTTTAATGTCCACATTTACAATATGAACAATTTGTTTAACTTCATTATCGCTGTAGTCACTGTTATGCAACCTGAACATTAAATCATCAACTACTGAGTCAAAACACCTTTCCTCACACGTTATCACTAAATCAAATTTACCAGCATATGAATTCAAGTGCCATTTTTCAGGGGCCCTTTTGACTTGCTTATTTCTCGTTAACATATGAATCAATCCATTCGACTCGTATAATTTACGACAATCTTGTGACATCAAGTCATTAAATATATCTTCGTATGGTGTACCAAATTCGTAGATATTAGGCTTATCGATACTAGGCCCTGGTAATCTAACGGCCGACCCAGTACCAAATGACTTTATATTATATCCAGCATCTTTTAACTGTTTGTGAGCTTCCATAGATCTATTGTTGTTAGCAGCACAAACAGTACAAACTCTAAGACCATCAGGAACTGTTTGAATTGTTTTTGCAGTAGACATTATAGGGCGTTATATTTGTTGTATAAACTTATGTAAACTTGTAAGATCTTCCAGAATTTAACTCTAGACAAACTAGTGCGACATATAATCAAATAGTCATCGTGTACCTACCGGATAAAAAATCTTGTCCTGCAAGATAATTATTCAACTAAATCGAAAGAAGAATTAGCTTCGTCATTTCCATCTCTTAAATCACTATGTGTAATAATCTCACTATCTTCAGCATCCATATCATCTAACCCGTTTACAAGGTCTAGTAAATTATCATTATGATCAGTGGGTTTTTCGACATGGTGTGTTGCAAAGTGTACAATTTTATTATTGTTGTCTAAGCAATCTTTCTTGAATAAATCATATTCTTTTATATTAGTGAAGAGTACGCCAATCAACATGGATGGATCAAGTTCATTTATGTTCAACCTTTGGAAAGTTTTGGTATGGAAAGAAGAATAATCCAAATCTGTGCTTTGAGGATAGTGAGGGTCTAAATACAATAAGTCTTCATTATTATAACCGAAAAAAAAGAAAGAAGAAGATGGCCTCCCTCCTGCAATCCCAACTGAATAAGGGCTGTCCAAAAGCAGAAAGATGCTACTAAAATAAAAACTATTAGTCTTGTCTACGCCAAGTCTAATTGGAAACAAGACCAATAGGTTCCCATTCTTCTCTAATATAGCGGCAACTTTATCATCAAATAGATCACATGTCTCACTAACTAACACATGTACTTCAGGTAATATAGACTCATCTATATTAACACTTTCGCATAACCTTTGGATTGATAACGAAGCAGCACTGGGTCCAAACCATTGCCCAGGTTTAACTTCCAATGGCAGCTCCTTGGCCACTCTAATGAAGTTGTGAAGAGAGAAAGGTTGCTCAGGATCGTCCTTGAATAACTTGAGAAGCTGAGCATTTTTTTCAGCTTCATCATTCAAAATTCTCTGGTATGCATTTGCCAATAGAGATTGAGATGTTCTAATCATACAACCCCAGCCCACATCTGTGGTAAAGTTTTCATTATCAATGAAGCTGTGTACATTGGTAGAAAATGGATTCTTATTGAAGACCATGGAATGAATGAATGATAAAGGGTTTGGCCCATTTTCATCTCTCGGAATAGGTACAAACCCAGTTCTATATGTTAACCAAATGAGTGACTCAACCTTATTTATAAATTCATCCTCATTCTTAAAAAGATGACCCATGATTACACGAGGTGGTTTATCTACCATCACTTCTGCTTCTTTCTCTAAAGGATTCGTCTGCTTGGGTATCAGTTGCCATAACTCAGAGAACCGGAATCCCATATTAGACTTCTCAGGGACAACCTCAGGGGAATTCGGGTGAAGTTCATCATTTGGGTTCGGGCCCTTTGAATTACTCATAGTGGAGATTGTGATGCCTTCTTGATTTTATCGCTATACTAAATGAAATATACTCTTGGTTAATATGTAATTTGAAGTAAGATCCCACGCTTTTTAAGAAAGTGTTCGCGTTATATAATATCAATCTTCTTATTTTGTCTTTTGAAATATGCCTGGCAGAGGAAAAAGTAGACGAGGCGGCTCAAACAGTAGAGGTAGCGGAGGTAATGGTAGAGGTAATGGTAGATTTCCAAGTAATAATTCCAAAAAAAGAAGAGGTAAGGGTACATATAAGAATCGTAGGATTGCTCCAGGAGATGCCCCAGAATTAATGGATTTATCCCAAGGTATTTATATTCCAGAATTTGAAGACAAAGTTCATGATACAAGCTTAATGAGTCTTGGGAGAAGACGAGGCAGATCTATGATGTCTGAAGCCTTGTACACCAATGCTCATATTGATCAAACAATGAGTTTACCGTTACGGAAAAGACCCGTAGAGTTTGTAAAAGCGAGGGAACTATATGATCCAAGTCAAGAACTAAAGAAAAAGTTCCAGAAAGTATCACTAGAGGAAGTCCCTGAACTAGCGGGGAAGAAAGAGCTCAAAGTTGAGCCAATTAGTGAGAAGCCCGTCGAAGAAGGGCCTATTCGTATAGAGTCAGATAGAAGTTCTGGAGACTTTGAAGATTTTGAAGATTTTGAAGACTTTGAAGATCCCAAAGATCTCAAATATGTGAACTCCGGCTCTTCTGAAGAAGATGCCCTGGTCGAAAAAGTACTGGAAGTAGAATTCGTCATTGACAATGAAGGTAACCAAAATTTAGATATATGCCATATACCGAGACCCAGGGCTTCGTTTTTGCAGGAGAGAGGAAAACAAAAAGATGCTATTGAATACGATGACTGCTTGAATATTGGAAAGGTTTCACTTCAGATAAAACGAAAGGAAGAAGGGGAGATGGAGACTGAGCTAATGTCAATGAGTCATTTGAATACAGTGGCCAAACCAGGATTCGTGAATGAATCGAAACCTGGATTCACTGATGATGAGTCCGATGAGTACTTCAACGACTCAATGGGACACAAAGATTATATTGAGCAGCCAGCAAAGCCGCTCAAGGACGACAGCGACATTCATAGTGATGTTTATGATAGTGATACCAATTTTGATATTATGGCATCTTCTAATTCATCCGAAAAAGAATTTTCTGAAAGAGAAGATAACTGGAGTGATACAAAATATCCACAAATTGCCGAAGAACCTGAATATGGGTTTCTTGAAGAAGATTATGATTTTGACATTTCCAAAATATCTGTTTCTAATATGCGTCTAGGAATAAAGAATCAATACTATCTATCATGTTTGGACATTAATGGAACAACTGACTTAACTTGGATTGACGAAGACGATGTTACTGAATATGCGTTGGATAATGGTGTCAAAAGTCATAGACTCGATAGTTTCTTCAAATTTCTTACAAAGGATTTGGTCGAAAAGGAACAAGAAGAGCCCCTGTTTTCGGATGTTTACATCTCGGAGACGTCCGAGGATGAAAAGGGAGATGAAATAGATGATTATTTGTATGGTGATGAGGAAGATAACCTAAAGGATCTTATTATGTTTACGAAGAATAAACCCCGGACATTCCCTGAATTAGACCTAGAAATAGATCAGATGCCGAAAAAGAAAGGCACTGGAAAAAAGAAGAAAGTAGACCTTGATCAAATAGACATGGATAATGACTTGAGGCAATCGTTACAAGAACAGTACTTGACTCAGAGGGAAGCTAAAAGAATGAGGAAAAAGACGAAGATCGAACAGATCACCGAATCTAGTATAGCCAAAAATGATTTATTCATCAAGTACCCTTTTACTTTGCATATTCGTGATATACGAGACGAGATCGAGACCTTTTTTCATGATGCTGCAAGGACTAGATTAAAATTTCCACCTTTAGACCCTCATGGGAATAAAACAGTGAGCAAGATGGCCGAATGTTATAACTTGAAGTGCAAAAGAAGTGGAGGAGGAAATGGCTTGCATCAATTCATGGAGGCTGTCAAAACAAAAAGAACTTTCCAGTACCTCCCTAACTATAATAAAATTTATTCTATATTAAGACAGAGACCAATATTCAATAGAATTGACCAAAAGAGGCCAAAAGAAGAAATTATAGAACGGGATGGAAACCAATTAAAAGATAAAAGAAGAGCCAGAGATAAGGGCTCTAATGCTAATGTTAGAGAAGGTGACATTGTTGGGGAAAAAGCCCCGGAAATTGACCCAGCAAACATTGGTAGGAAGTTATTAGAAAAGATGGGTTGGTCTAAGGGTGAAGGATTAGGTGCTATTGGTAATAAAGGTATAAATGAGCCAGTGTTTGCTAAAGTGAAAATGAGTAAACTAGGTCTCAAGTAGTTAATATATTATTCTATTTATATAAATAATGCACCTAGATAACCTATTATCTTCTCTTTCCTTTTTTCTTTTTGGGGTTAGGGATGGGTGCAGCATGCCCTGATTGTTTCATATGTTGGAATAATTTATTTCGAGAGCTAAAACTGTTGTTACATGTAACACAAACTTCCGAATGTATGTTGTTGTGTTCCTTAACTTGTTGTTCCTTAACTTGTTGTTGTTGTTGTGAGGATACATGAGATTCTGGGGTTATTTTACAGTTCCTCTTTTTTTTCTTTTTGCTCTTTTTCGTGCATGTGTCCCAGTCACCATCATCATCGTCATCATCATCATTATCATCATCATTACCATTACCACTGCCTGCATTTACCATTGAAAAGTCCCTTGTTAATTTAGAGAGTTCGTTCTCCAACGCCGAAACAGACTTGCTATTCTTCTTTCCTTTCGCCCTTTTCGGTTTATGCATCGCAGTATCGGATTCGTCAGTCTCAATAACATCATCAACTTCGAAGTTTTCGAAAATGCTTTGGGAAGGTTCATCATTTGGGTGTTCTCGAACTGGCTCCTGGCAATATAACTCATCTTTAGCACGTTGTTTACTGGAGAGTTCATGAACAGAATCCGTTTCAGATAAGAGATCTGATTCAAATTCGGAATCATTTTTTTCACTAGCAGTTTTGAAACCCTCATCTATTCCAAGTTCAATCCCTTCTTTTCTCATTTCATATCTTAACTTATTCAAAGCTTTCCTGTGATTCTTCGAATCTTCATGGATTTGAAATTGTTTTTCATTCTTGAAAGTCTTATCACAAACAACACATTCGAATGTATTTGCGTCATCCACTTGATGAAAGTCATCGAACTCGCTATCAGAACTATTGTACTCGTCATTCAACATTTCCTCTAACTCATCCAATTCATCGATAGTCAATGTCTGCCAATCTTGAATTTTGAAATCATTGGATTCAGCGAGAGTTTTCAACCTCTGTTGTCTATTAATTTTCACTTGGTTTTCGATTTGCTCGATTTGCTTCCGCTTATTTTCTTTCTCGACCTTTTCAATTCCAGTTTTAACTCTCGGATCTCTTTTCTTTATGAATTGAACAAAATTTCGAATGGTCTCATTGTACTCTTTCCTTGCAGCATCTCTAAACTTCTTATTTTCCTTTTCCATTAAACGCCTGGTCTTTCTATCAGCGGCAGAACTTAATCTATACTCATCCTTCCAGCTGAATGTTTTGATTGTCAGGAAAGAAGACCATTGATTATAAAATCTCCTTACATGAATAGCATATTCTGTATTACTATTTCCAAACTTGGGATACATTAAGACGGATTCATCCAACGCAGCTATGTTAGGTGCATTGTCCTGATAGTTATCGTATTCGGGAATCTTCTGATGTCTACCATGGTTGATTTCCTCCGAGGCTAACCTACCAAATAGACTTCCAACCACATAATAAAATCCGCTTTGAGAATCGTCAAGTTGATCATAAAACGAAGGATTAAAATAACGATACAATTCTTGAACAGAAATTGACGGTATAACTAAATCAGCATTTTCTGTTTCCATGACCTTTTCATCACTTAGTATTTGATTTTTATGGGAATCGTACCAAGACCGTTCTTGGGGATCAGATAATACTTCATAGGCGGCTCTAACCAATGCAAATCGAGCCGTGGCACCTTCTATATCATTGGGATTCTTGTCAGGATGAAGCTGTAGTGCTTTTTTTCTATAAGCTTTCTTTAAATCAGAATCTGTAGCGTCTAGAGCTACCTCTAATAACTCATAATAGTCTGTCTTCATGTTCCAGATGCCTACTCTTCATCGCGAAAAAAATTCAAATAAACCTAATCCAACTTTTTTCTACTTAAATATACAATAATATACATGAATAATTTAAAATTAATTACCAACCTTTTGAGTGGTAATCATCAGGTGAAAAATTACTACCATTAGAGTCAAAAAGACCCCCATTAACAGTCATGATAGTTTTCTTTGGTAAAGGTACTTTACCTAAATTGTAATCGATTGAAATCGAGTCTTTTAATGATTTACTTAATTCATTATCAAGTAATGTTGTATGATCCGACTTCACACGATTTTCAGCTTTTTCATTTTCTGGATTTGCTTGCTCTTCAGGATCATTCGGTTCATCAGATACCCCACTAAGAGGCCTCTTAACGATCGCAATCTCTTGTGATGAATTTAAACCATTCACCCAGGTATTTTCAGGTTTTGGTTCTTGTGAGAATCTAGTATTCTGTAACACAGGTTTTGGATGTTGGGATACGACGAGGTCTTCAAATGGTTTAATTTCTTGAGTAGACTTAAGCTCTTGAGAAGATTCGAGTTCCTGTGACAGTTTCATATCCTGAGAAAGTCTAAAATGATTAGACTGTCTTAAATCTTGTGACGATGGACCAGATTTAACTGATCCCACAGATGAAGTTGAATTTGCGATTGACTTCTTGAATTTCTCATTGCTTGTATTGAAATTCGTGTACTTTTTATGATTGAACAACCCGGTCAAGTTTAATGAGGACTTAGAAATAACATTCTTAAACGAACGATTATACGGCAAAGAGTACTTACTTAAACTTGATGAAAGAATAGACGACTGACGAGGAGATACGCTATTAGACGTCAGATACTCATCAGGGTGTTGCAAATTATCAGATTTAACATTGAAATCAGTTATTCCCACAATGGATTTTTGTTTTGTAAGTGCTTGATAATCTTGATCAGCCCCTTGTGAGAACTTGTCACCTTTTTGTTCGATTCGCTCATTTCCGTAATCACAACATTCCTGATCTTCATTTACTGAATTGTTCGAAGTTGGAAAATCCTTCAACGAAATATCGTTGGCTGACGTGAACCTTTTTTGAAAGAGGATTGATGGCCGCTGAATCTTAATTTTTGAATTTGATCCATTATCCTGGATTTTACCTAAAGGAATGATACCCGTAGTAGAAGACCTTTTAAGGGTTGATTTTAGTTTCGTCTCACTACTCTCAGTAAATGAACTCAATACAGACAGATTCCGGCCCAATCTAAACTTGTTTTCTTCGTGATGTTTAGCCATCTCGTTCAAGAACAAACCTGAAAGTAGGGATCTTGGCTTGACAGGGGGTGATGGATCAGACTGGGTTGATGGCAATCGGTTATTCAATGTAATGGTGTCAGACAGAAACTGTCTTGAAGGGGGTATGCGTTTACTGAAATTTATAGGCTTCAAAACGGGCTCAGACGGATCATCTTCAGAAGTAACCGAAAGCCATTCACTGTCACTACTTCTACCACCTCTTCGATCATCATCAGCATTTTCATGTTTCTCATCTCTTTCTATGCGCTTATTATTTGCTTCAGGTAGGTCTTGCAGCGATACGTTGACGGGTTCTTCATCTTCAAGCTCACTATCAGACATGTCAGATATGTCAGACAGGTCATTATCATCATATTCTTCTTCTTCGATGCCATCATCTGACATATCAGTCGATGAGTATCGATTAAGAGATGCATGGGTATGATGATTCAGAAACAATGAATCTTGACGTGCTAAAGCCCCAGGTCTGAGAGGAGCTTGCGATGAAATTCCACTAATATCTTCTTTGTGATGACCTTCATCCTTTGTTGGTGAAGGTGTATGAGCAATGAAAAATATGTTTTTGTTGGGTTTTGATAATACTTTATGAGTGGGCAGATATTCACCAGGAGAATCATTTTCTTCATCTATATTACTCATGGAGGATGGGGATGAATGCAATGATTCGGGGTTTTGATGATCGAGGCTTAGATTGGAATTATGAGAATGATAGGTAGTTGCTGTATTATTCAGAGATAGGGATGGCTTAGTAATAAGATTGGTATTGGATAGATACTCACTTGGTAGATGAGAACTATTTAATCCTTTTAATTTGTCATGGCGAGGACAATTCAATAGACGCCATGATCTATAATTTAGCCTGTTGCTCTGAACTGATAGATGTTGGGTAAATTCTATGTTTGGCAGTACTTGGGAAAATGATGGTTTAATATTTGGAATCAGCGTTAGTCTCCACAAATTGATCATAGACGATATTTCATCATTTGAATCCAAATGGAATGATAAAGAAACAGATTCACTCATTCCATAAAACACATGTAGACAATAAGGATCTGTCCTAATAACTTAATATAATAATAATAAATTCGTAGAAACTCTCTTTAACTTGACTGAAAAATTCTGAGTGACAGAACAGTTTAAAAAAAATGAATAAAGCCACAAAAAAAACTGCCAGGAACAAGACAAGGATAAGGTTTCGATCTATGAAATGTGATAATGGTTTATTTACTGCAGTAATCTGATCCCTAGTTAGAGCAGAAATAAATTTCTTATGTTATTTTATTCAGGCAGTGCAATTTGGTAAGTGCTCGAGTTTTTCTTGAGATTTAATTAAATGACCTTTGAGGTCGTGAAATGTACGATGATTGAAATATGCGTGGAAACTAAAATTAGTGCGCTAATTTTTGGCAGACGCAGGCGGTCAGTAAAAAAAGGCGGTAGAAGATACCTAACCGTGGCGCGCCAGTGCCAACTGTTGGTCTAAAGGGGTACGAGCTGTGGGAGAGGCAACGCGGTAGAGAAATACTGGTACCGCGCGCTTAATCTTAGATCATCTGAGTCGTTGGTGTTGCAAGTTGACCCTTGGCATCATTCTGCGCGAGCAACACGTGACAACGGGTCACTTCAAAGTTGTATTGCTCGAACCCCAGAGGTCGTGGCCTTCCGAAAAGTTGCAAAATTAACGGAGATTATGCTACGAGTTGTTGGTATAAATGTTTTAGGACCCCAATTATATAAACGTACCATAAACTTCACTTTGAGGTACTCTATAAACTAGAGAAGTATGTTTTAGTGTCTCAGACAATAAAGGATTTCTAGGGTTTCACATCTAGCCTGCACTCTCCACTTTACTGCACGAGTTCGGAAATATGGCAGCAACAAAAAAAGATTAATTGTGACAGCAACAAATTGCAGCAAACTATAATCCTCAAAAACTATAAAAACCTCCCAGCCTCCTTAGGTTTTGAATTTTGTAATAGTACATTCAATTGATTTACGTACTCAAAAAAATGAAGAGAGTTTTGCCTTTGGTTATTGCCGGTGGTGCATTATATTATTACGATCAAAACGTTGATCCAATTATTTCTAGACATTTCCAACAGTCACCAGCTGATAAACTTGCTCAACCAGTCCAAAATCCTTCTTTCAAGGCTTCTAATTTCGAATCAGCAAGACAACAGGCTCAAGCAGCTACCTCACTGATCTCCAAAGACATTGAAGACAAATATAACCAACTTGAATCGAAAACCAGTGAATTGGCTGATAAATGGACTTCAAAAGTATCTGATGTTAAAGATGATGCGTCTGAAAAGATAAATAAAGTAGAAGAGAAACTCCCAAACCAAGATGAGAATTTTGTTAAATCTGGCGTTTCTTCTTATATTGGTTATATCAATTCTCTTGGTGATAAACTTTCTGGTAAAGCTCTGCAAGTTGAAAAAGATGCCAAGAAGCAACAAGCTGAATACCAAAATTCTTGGTTCAGTTGGGGAACAGGCCACAAGGAAAAGTTACAAGAAGCTTACAATGTTGAAAAAGCTAGAGCTCTCAAGAATTACGAAGTTGCTAAGAAGGACTTTGATGATTTATCCAATAAGATTAAGGATCCAAACCAAAAATCTCCAGAATTAGAGAAGGAGTGGAATCAAGCTCATAGGCATTTCGATAACGCTTTGAGTCTGTTAAAATCTTATGGGCAGGAAGCTATTGATCAAGCCAATAAGGACTTTGAAAGCGCAAAGAGTTCTTGGTTTAAGTGGGGACAAAAGCAATCGGATAAATTGCAAGAAGAGTACAATTTGAATAAAGCTAAGGCTAGTCAACAGGTTGATGCTTCCAAAAAAAAGTTGGATGATTTAACTAAACAAATTCAAAACAATAATCCATTCAAATCTAAGCAAGAAGAATTGGATCATTTGCAAGCTGCTAAGGACGAACTCAACAAGTCTTACGAAAATTTGAAGAAGTATGGCAATGACCTTGTTGAGACTTATTTTAAATAGTTATTTTTCTCAAGTGTGTATTTAAATTTCTATAAGATGCCATAGGGCTTGTATTGTAAATTGAAATTTCAATTTCGTATTTCGAGGTTGCAACCAATATTTTTTTTTTTAGCTGCACATACAGCGTTTCGCAGATTAGATAGTTTTTTTTTATCTGAAGCTGATGAAACCTATAGGAATACGGTCATGGCGTTTTCTTCATATGAAAACAGTACCTAAACTTTATCTCAAGAAGTTTAATGAAGAACTGGCATCAAAAATTCCCACAAACGAACTATTCTCTAAATTGGGATTCCTCAACAATCCTCGAGCGGGTCTTGTTCATTGGCTCCCAATTGGTTTGTTAATACTTCATAAGATTCGAGAAATTGTGAAGCAAAGACTTGAACAAGCCGGAGCTGAGGAGACCAGTTTGTCTATTTTGTCTCATTCCGAATTATGGGAAAAGACTGGTAGGTGGGGTAACACTGAGCTATTCAAGTTAAAAGATTCGAGTCAACAAGACTTCTGTCTTTCTCCGACCAGTGAAGAAGAAATCACGAACTTGGTAAAGAATAACACCAACAGTTACAAAGATTTACCAATTACTTATTACCAGATACATGAAAAGTTCAGGGATGAAAAACGTCCAAGAATGGGTCTCTTGAGATCCAGAGAGTTTTTAATGAAAGATGCATATTCTTTTGATATCAATGAACAAGCAGCATTGAAATCCTATGATGATATGGTATCTGTTTACCACAAGATTTTCAGCGATTTGAAATTACCTTATGTAAAAGCTATTGCAGATTCCGGTGATATTGGTGGATCCTTAAGCCATGAATGGCATTATTTGCATGAATCAGGAGAAGATACTGTTTTCAGTTGCTCCAATACCGAATGTGAAAATGTCTCCAATATAGAGAAAACCATGTCTTGCCCCAAAGAAATTATCCAATGTGATACTGATGAAAAATTTTTGGAAATCTCCGATAATGAGTACATCAAGGTAGTTTACCCAAAGGGTCGTAATTTCGACATTAATTTATTGAAACCGACGTATCCGAAGGTACGAGAAATTCTGAAGGTACCGGAGACCTTCACGGTAGTTAATGATACCCGTATATCTAAAGAGGGTTTACCCATGGTATCCAGCGAAGAGGGGGAAGTATGCTATGAATGCAAAACAGGAACTTTATCAAAGAAAAGAGCTATTGAAGTGGGGCACACCTTCTATCTCGGGAATAAGTATACATCGCCTCTAGATTTCAAAATCAAAGTTCCTGAGCCTGGACTGAATAAAATGGTCGAAAGGCATGTAGTTATGGGTTGTTATGGTATTGGAATTAGTCGGATTATAGCAAGTATTGCTGAAATCAACAGAGACAACACAGGATTTAGATGGCCTCACAGTATCAGTCCTTGGGACGTCACAATAGTGGAATCTCCTTCTTTGACTAGTGACGTCGTTAAAATTTATGAATCATTAAATCTGGCGAACGTAGACTACAAATTAGACAATAGAGTTGGAGTAAATATGGTGAAGAAAATTCGCCAATCGAACATGATTGGTATTCCCTTGGTAATAATTTTGGGAAAAATTTTACCATTAGTGGAGATCGAGGTTAGAGGTAGAAGGTACACTACAAACCAAACATGGGAGAATATTTATAACCAAAAAAGCTTCGAGTGGGAAGTAACAAGAGGTCGTGAAATAGAGAAGCATATCGTGCATAAGGACCATTTAGTAAAAGTAATTAATGCATTACTTAATGACATGTAAATAAAAAGCTTTCATGTATATTTTACCTATAAAAATTAAATGTTGTAAAAATCCGCCTCTATGAGGTAAACTTACCAGTGACCTTAGCAAATACGTGTAAGATGATAACCGAGAAAATGAAACCAACAGCCAAAAATAAAACTACTAAAGGATCAACTCTCAAACCTTGTGCTTCATCAGTAAATAATTTCAACATGGTAGCAGATGAACCTTCTGCACCCGCAGATCTGGTTGAAACTGGGTTAACATTGGCAGCTTGAGCTTTCTTGTCAGCAGTGGTCTTTCTCTTGGAGGCGCTTCTTAACCCCCCTGGGGCTACTGAAGATGATGAAGCAGACTTAAATGTTAGTATCATAAGACACGTACAACGAAAGATAAAGAAAAAAACTGATCAGGAAAAGTATTAAAGGAGGCGAAAGTGAATCAGCATGAATCATTTTGTAGACACATTCATCTTGTCAACCGATGGATTAACAATTTAAGATCATAAATTTATTTATTCAATTAATAAAATTGGATACATACCATTATCAACTGTAGAATACTTGTTAATTACTTGGACGATAATATTCGCATTTTTCGCCCATGGCTTTGTGTTACTTTCAAAGCTACAAAAATTTTTCAACCTATGCGAGTTCATCAAACCAAATGCCAGAAAATTTTTCCACTGCAATACTCACCTTTGGGTTTTTAAACCATATCACAAGTTTGATTTACAACAAAGTTTCTCATATTTGATACTAATCAGCTATACATAAGTAAAGTTGTACTGTATTAATTGAAAAGTTTTTCCCAACACAGATCATTTTGGACACCCCAAGTAGATTATTCCCACAACGTTTGAATTCTCGGTGATTTATTCAGCTTCAACAAGTTTAATATTCATCTTTCGAATCTACATCATATTCATTTTACTTGTTTATTTTTCGATTCATCCAAACTTGTTATTGTACTGTTGTACTCTTAGTACCGATCACTCTTTATTCTATTTTAACGAGAAATTAGCTCTTAAAAAAAGCTTTTACTAAATCAGCACCTCCAAAACAAAATGGATTTAAGAAATTTGGCTCCTACTCCGAATCAGTTGGACATTCAACGCAGAACCTCCTTAAGTTCCTTATCTTCTGCCTCTGGTTATGCTTCCCCAACATATGGTGGTATTAGTGGTAATCCGAACCCTCCTGCTCATAATCACTCAAGAACAAATAATAAAAATTATATGAATGAATATCATAATGTCGCTTCGAACACTTCCAATTCTTGGATGAATGGTGACAATACATTAAATGATGTTACCCCTTGGGTTGAGCAACAGAAGCAACAACAATCTAAGGTTGGTTCATTGAGCTTAGAAAAAGATAAAACTAAAGATTCAAAATCCATTGGATCAGAAAAGAGTAACCAACAACATAAGACCCACAACGATTTGCCTTTGAGTGACTCTAATTCCAGCGGTAATGAGAACAACGCTGCAGTCTCCAAATCTCTTCCAAAAGACGATGCGTCTCTTGATAGCGGTGATGACCATGATGATGAACTAATTCCTACTGCTATAGTTATAAAAAATATCCCCTTTGCCATAAAAAAAGAACAATTGTTGGATGTTATGACCAAGTTGAACTTACCTTTACCGTACGCTTTTAATTATCACTTTGATAATGGTGTTTTTAGAGGATTAGCTTTCGCTAACTTTGTTTCAACTGATGAAACTTCCTTGGTAGTTAACCAATTGAACGGAAGAGAAATTGGCGGCAGAAAGTTGAGAGTAGAATACAAAAAAATGTTACCTGCTCAAGAAAGAGAAAGAATTGAAAGGGAAAAGAGAGAGAAAAGAGGTCAATTAGAAGAGCAACATAGATCTACATCCAACGCTTCCTTGGCTTCTTTGATTTCTGCTACATCAACTACTGCTGCAACTAAAAACTTGAGTGTTAATGGTAATTCAAATCAACCAGAAAGATTGTTTTTGAGCTTTCCGACCGCTTCCAATTCTGGCTTGACTTCACCTTTGCCTTCTGATATTAACTTCAACGATATCGAAGCCTTAGAATTGTACACTCAGTTGATAGTGTTCAAAGATGATAACTCTAAAAGTACTATGGAATTAGCCTATCCACCAAACTTGAATATTAATCAAAGAAAGCTTTTGTCAAGTTTGTGTGTTTGGTTGAATTTGTTGGAATTGTATGACAATGGATTGATTATTATTAGAAGAAAACCAGGACAATTGTTCCAAGTTTTAGACTCTGGAACTCCATCAACTGCTGCAACTACTGAAAATGGGGCCACTAATGGGTCATCTTCGATGATGAATATGAATCAATTGAACCAAGGTAATGGTCTTACTATGAGCGCCAATAATCCTTTACAAGGATCTTCTCATCCAGAGTTATTGAGATCTCACTCACAATCTACCTTACCTATTCAAAGAATGAGGCAACAGACTTCTACCCCAATCCAGCCTCAATTTCCACAATATTCTGGAAATGGAAATGCTGCTTCTTCTAAAGGATTGTACCAGGGAATTCAACCATTCGGTTTTATGTCTGGTAATCAATCTAACTTGTTGCCTAATCAATTAAATTCCAACTCTTTTAGTCCTTCCACTAGTGCTGCAGCTATTTTGAGAAATGGTTCTGGTTCTAGTAGAGCTGGTTATGGCGATATTAGGTCTACTCCTCCATTGACAAGTTCCTTTGTCACTGAATCCCCGACCCCGACCCCTCAACAAGCACATTCAAGCTTGTTTAACCCATCTGTTTCGGGTACGAATGCTTCTACTCCAACCCCTCCAACAAATGCTAATGGTGGTAAACCATCTTCCAGCGGACCTGCCGGTACAAGCTCTAGTATCGCAAGTGGTTCTACAACTGGAACTAGCACCACCAATGATGCTAACACTATTGCTGCTACTCCAACTGGTGGTAGTATTAACGGTGGCTCTGGAGGAACTAACGGTAATAGCCAGCCATCCACCCCGTTACAAAGCCATGATTTTAACTCCAGATTTGCACCATTCGGACAACATGCCCAAGCCACCGGTAGTTTGTCTTCATTGCCAACTGGATCATTAGCTACATCACGTCATTCTGATGAATTCAATGACTTAAGTGGGAAATTTAACTCAATTCACCTTAACTATGACGCGTCTGCTACTGCTCCTAGTACCAGTGGCTCCGGTATCTGGGGACCAAAGTAGGCTAAAAAGCTGTGTTTCATCCACTAGCGTTTAAAATTGAATTGTTAAAAGAGTAAATCCCATTTCACCAATATTCTGCTAATGTATAATGATTATGTGTGATGATTACGATAATTATGATATGTATACAACACGAATCCCCATGAATATTTACCTATGAAGATAATGAAGATAATGTGCTTTTATAGATCGCTTTATATCTAAGATTGTTTATGTACCCCTAATATATATTCTATTTATTTAACTTTTATAACATTTATTGCTAGGCAGTCTGTCTCTCAAAAATAACTTTGAAATGTGGAACAATAGTAATAGTTAGGTGGTGCAAGTCTTCGCATTTCACCTTTCTAACCTCACAACACCCAGTATGCAATTCAAACAGATCATTGCTGCTCCAGAGCGTTGTTAACGTATTCCTCCGGATATCCTCCCCAGTGCCTATAGCACTCGTGTGATTCTTCAATAGCTGACAAAGCGGTTATATGCAGACCAAAAATCACGAAGCTCTGCACAATTTGAAGATAATAATTATTGACTGAATCAGAGATATGGGGGTCATATACTCTGTCTAAATCAAGCTTATATAATTACAGTAACTCTGTTTAAATTACTCGAAGTCTTCCAAAGTTCACATTTATATTTGTCCAACTAAGTGAATTTTTGACTCATACTACTATAGTTTTCAGCTGAAATGTTGGTTGCTAAACTTATTAAAAGTTTGCCACCACCTCATAATAATTTCAACATGAATACTTAGAACGGTAAAAATCAAGAATAGTCTTCGATCTTTAGAGCGTTCTATTAAACTTTATAACATCCTATAACAATTAGTCAACCTCACCAAAAGAATGTAAAAATAACACTTAAGGTTGGATATTCGCAAAAAGAAATTCGTGGGCGATATCTTCTCACGGTAAAAATTTTTATATCAACTTAGAAAGGCAAAACTTAACACATTTCTTTCCCAAAGTTGTTTTAATTTGAAAACCAAACTTCAAGTGTATTTCGTAACCCCCTAGGACCCTTCAATTTGTACTCGTTGACATTTGAAAGTCTAATTACAGCTTTTTATATTTTTCCTCCTCAAAAAAGGAATCAGAATACGTCGACTCGAAATATTAAGCTATCCGTATTAATTATACCGTGATTCCTTAACTTCAATTCAAGTCTAGAAATTTTATCATCAAGGAATATCAATCTTGACGCGTATAATCTTGGAATATACTTATAATATTTTAAACTATGGGACAAATCCTTTCCCAACCAGTGACTGAAAAACATTCAGAGGAGTCTCAAGATTCTCATGCTTCATATGGTCTTTCTTGTATGCAAGGATGGAGAATCAATATGGAAGATTCCCATGCTACTATCTTGGATATGGCAAAGATCAGTGAGTATGTGATAGAAGAAGAAGAGGATGATGATGATGATGATGATGATGATAGTGGTGACTCTAAGTCAAAAGCAACAGAGTCTATCGAGTCAAAATCTCCGGATTATAAAGACCATGTTAGTTTTTATGGTGTTTATGATGGTCATGGAGGTGAAAAAGCTGCTATCTTTACTGGTGATTACTTACATCGTATCATTAAAGCTACCGACGCTTTTAAGAATAAGGATTATGTGAATGCTTTGAAGGATGGTTTCTTGAACTGTGATCAAGCTATTTTAAGAGACTTTAGTATGAGAGATGATGATAGTGGGTGTGCCGCTACCTCTATTATTATGACTAACTCTTCTATTTATTGTGGTAATGCAGGTGACTCTAGAACTGTGATGTCTATAAATGGTTTTGCTAAAGCATTATCTTACGATCACAAACCGTCTAATGAAGGAGAAAAGACAAGAATTTGTTCTGCTGGCGGTTATGTCGATATGGGTAGAGTCAATGGTAATTTGGCTTTGTCAAGGGGTATTGGTGATTTTGAATTCAAGAAGAATCCTGATTTGCCAGCTGAAGAACAAATTGTTACTTGTTATCCGGATGTTATTCAACACAATATTAATCTTGAAAATGACGAATTTGTCATTTTGGCATGTGATGGTATTTGGGATTGTTTGACTTCCCAGAATGCAGTTGAGTGTGTCAGAAGAGGGATTTTTGAAAGAAAGGGTTTAACCACTATTTGTGAGGAAATGATGGAATTGTGTTGTGCGCCAACCAGCGATGGTTCTGGTATTGGCTGTGATAACATGTCCGTAGTCATTGTTGCGTTATTAGACCATTCTAGGAACGAGACTTTAGATCAATGGTATGATAGAGTTATCGAAAAGATTAAGATCACTCAATCCGATGAAGTAGATGATAAGACCAAAGCTAAGTATGGAACGATCTCAAGTCCATATAATGAAATTTATAAACACCTCTATGGTGAATTCTATGAAATTGGTAAACAATCAGAAAATGCTGGTACTAGAAATGGACCTGGTGCTGGTGGCTTAGGTGGTTATTCTATGTTTGGAGGTTTATCTGGGATGCGTGGAAACCATGGTGGTTATAGTGATGAGCATGACAATAATGAAGATAATAGCAATGACATCAAAGATTTAAGTGAAGAAAACGACGATCTTCCTTCAAATGGTGCAATAACGTTACAAAAGTTATTGGCCTCCAATGCCATCACCAATGAAAATGGGGTGATTTATTTGGATACTAGCTCAGCTCAATCTCTATTAGCTCATTTCGGAATGCCTGGCGCTGAAGATGTTAATTTCGAAGATGTTCATGATGAAAACGGCGTTCATGATAAACGTATAGAAGAAGACGTCGAAGAAGAAGACGATCAAAACCCTCAAAGTACTGAAAAATAATTAAGTGGTTTCCAATTCAACTAATGATTAAACAGATGAATCCCTGTTTATCTGCATAAAGAATTTTTTTTCTTTTTGATGATTTATTCATTTTACTAGCTGTGATCTTCATTTTAATAGGCTAAATTTTTATACGTATAGATATATTTGTAATATTTTGTGTTTTACGGTCTATTTCTCTATTATATGTTCTTAAGACTGTTTTAATGAAAAAGCTTCGTGTACTGAGTGAAGAACGCGGCATAACCAAAAGTTCTGAAGTGTTTACTTTGAAACATATCCCGGATGCCTCGATCAAACCGGGCAATGGAGGATCTTCGTATTCGAGATAACCGAATATTCGAGCAAGTTGGTAATGGAAATGTTCTAGATAGAGCAGAAAGAAGAAAGACCCCTCAAAGTTATGATCTTAGAGATTTTGCTCCATCTTTGGCACTTATCTCAGATGAGAATTTACACACAAATAATAATAGGGTTTCTTCAGGATTCAGAATTGGGCTAACTGGTAACGGTAATGTATCTTATGGTGATAGACCAACGGACCAACCAAATATTTCCATTATACGACATGACAGAAAAATCAGGGTTACTATAAAATACTCCACAAAGTACAAAAATCTATTTAAGAGAGTGGATCCAGAATACGATAATAAAGATCTTCCTTATAAAGGTATATTACCTTACCCTGATTGTGTAATTAATGATACTGATCCCACAAATCATGATAGGGAGTTATTTCAGAAATTACAAAGTGAAGGAGAGATTTTGAAAGAGTCCACTCTGAATACATACGCGACTAAAGATAAACAGAGCTTTTACAATCAAACTTATCTCAAATCCCAAATCTCTAGGATAAGATTCAGAGAATATGAAATCGACACCTGGTACAAATCGCCGTACCCAGAAGAATTCTCTCAGTGTAGGGTTTTATTTATCTGTGAACATTGTTTGAAGTATATGAGTTCGCCCTATCCATACCGACGCCATCAATTGAAAAATTGTAATATGTCTAATAAACACCCACCAGGTCATGAAATCTATAGAGATGAGACAAATAGAATTGCAATGTGGGAAATAGATGGTAGGAAAAACATTGGATATTGCCAAAACCTTTGTCTTTTGGCTAAACTCTTTCTCAATTCAAAGACTCTTTACTATGATGTAGAACCTTTCATATTCTATGTCTTGACAGAAATTGATGAAAATGACCCTAGCATTTATCACTTTGTTGGGTACTTCTCAAAAGAAAAGCTTAATAGTTCAGACTATAACGTTTCATGCATCTTGACATTACCAATCTATCAAAGAAAAGGGTACGGTAATTTATTGATTGATTTCAGTTACTTACTCAGTAGAAATGAATTCAAGTTTGGTACTCCGGAGAAACCTTTAAGTGAATTGGGTTTGCTAAGTTATAGAAATTATTGGAAGATATCAATGGCATATAAATTAAGATTATTATACGACAAATATTTTGTTGATGCCAACGAAGGAGTTCGTACTGATGTTGTTGTATCTATCGATAACTTATCCAAGCTATCAGGTATGACACCATCGGATGTTATCGTAGGTCTTGAACAACTCGATGCGTTGATCAAAAATACCTCCACTGACTCATATGGGATCCTCTTGAATATTGAAAAAATTGATTTCGTAATACAGAAATTCGAAGCAAAAAACTACTTGACCCTTGATTATTCGAAGCTTTTGTGGAAACCAATGTTGTTCGGGCCATCGGGTGGTATAAACTCCACCCCAGCAATAATCAACCATCCAACTTCGTATGAAGATCCACCCACACAACAAACAACCATGCCTGCTCATAACAGTGTCGGCTTACTATCTGGCTTCCTTAAAGATGACATCGATAATCCTTATACATTCGAAGAGGAATCTTTCAAGGAAATGGAGGTCTCTAGGGAAGTCAAAAAGCCTGTGATGAAACTCGAAAAACATGTCGATAATTTTGAAATGTGTCAACCTAACGCATTTGAACTGGTGTCTTACAGCTTGAGTATAAAAACACCAACAGCTAATCGATTTAGTATGCCAATTATTGAAGATTTCGATACAGAGACTAGTCCAGATGACAAATCAGCATCTGAATTTGAGGATAATGATGCTGATAACTTACTTCAACACAATGATAATGAAATTGAGGCAGATAGAGACGACCTATTCAATGGGGAGATCTCTGAAGAGGAAGAAGAGGAGGAAAATGATAGTGATGAAGGAGAAGGAGATGTAGATAATTACCAAATAGACGAATCAGATAAAACTCCTCCTTCCGAGATCGAAGCAGATACAAGCTTCGAATCTGGTCCTAGTCGCAATCTTAGATTAAGGACACAAGGCAATGAACTTTTGGAGGGGTCAAAAATTATTAACCGACCAGTTAGGAGACTCCGGAGTAAAGCTTGATGGTTCAGGTAATCGCAACCCCCCGTGTATATTTTGTAATATATATCTAATCAATTTTGACTTTAAATAGCCTACAAGTATTTTCAAAAACTGTATCTAAAAAATCTTCTATTTCTTTGTCTGACATATCATGAATCTTGCACATAATTTCAGCCACAAATCCAACAAAAACCGGTTCGTTTCTGGACTTGATTAGAGGTGGAGTAAATATACCAACCTTACGCCTAACATCTGTTGTCTTTTCAGCTTCCAAAAGCTCAACAGTTTTATTATGTTTTTGGAAATTTTCCTTTTTAATAGAAGGAAAAGGAAGAAATGTATCTAGTTTAATTTCTGGTAACTTTTTTGGTGGCTTTTTGCTCTTGCTGTTCTCAACTGAGGTTTCCTGTTCCTCATTGACTTGTTGGTCATCCAATAATGGGTAATATTTGTTTGGATAGGAAGTCAAATACCTGTAACTGGCATGGCTCTTTCTGATTTCACACCAGGGTGCATCAGTCTCGATCATAATCTTTTCCTTGGGGATAGATTTTGTCACTTCAATGTTCTCCTCGGTTTTCAAAGAGCACCCATTGATTCCAATATAAAACCCAAGGTCTAACAATTTCTCTAATTCGTCTTTGGTTCCTGTAAATGAATGAACAACTCCATTATTCCTCTCGATGTCTCCTCTCTCTATAAAAGGTTTAATTATTTCAACAAAGTCGTCACAAGCATTCCTCATGTGTAAAAATAGTGGTAATTTGAGGTGCTTCAATGAGGCTATTACTTCAAGTTGTTTTTGAAACATTTTAAGCTGTTGATTCTTTGATGAGTAATTAAGCCTATCATAATCAAGACCTATTTCTCCAAATGCTTTTACACTGCCCTTTTCAGCGCCATCTTGTACCAATTGCTTAAGACGATCAAGCTTTTCCTGATAATCAGAAGCTAGATGCTCGCTAAATGTTCCTTCGTCTGTTTTTGTATAGAATTCTTCTGCTACAGAGCATGGATGGACCCCTACAGTGGAGGCGAATTCATTGGGATATTTTTCACATAATTCGAAATGCTCTGCACTTTCTTTGATAGTCGAAGCCGTTATCAACATCTTTCTTACATTGAATGTGCGAGCCCTTTCGATGACTTGATCTAAATCAGGTGAATGTTTCGGTGTACTAGAATGATTGTAAATTCCTTGAAACATAGGGTCAGAAAAATTAACACCTATATCGAAATATCTGGGTGTCCAAATGCTTTTGAACGTCATATTTGAAAAACGTTTTATTTGTTTAATCCGATAACAAGTTTTATGATACTGTTGCATTCGTGCGTCAACTGCGAATAATAATTATCACTCAAAACAGATGACAGGCGATTTAGATAATCTACTTTCGAGTACCGAAAGAGCTTCTATTTCTGATAGAGAGATTGAACGAATTCTTTCTTGTAACGTACAGGATTATTTTCAAATTCTACAAGTCAACCCCTTTGAAGATTCTGAAAAGCTAGAATCAAATGTAAAGAAGAACTTCAGAAAAAAATCCATCTTAATTCACCCTGACAAAACAGACAACAAAGATGCTCGTTTAGTATTTAGTAGAGCTCAATTGGCACACAAAATATTAACTGATGGAAGTGAAGAATCCAAATTAAAACGGGAAAAACTTATTGATATATATAAGCACGTCGCTAAGCAAGATCACACTGATCGTCTTGAACTTCTAGGAACTTCAGTTGATCAAATCTTGTCAGAAGAATTAAAACAGGTTCAATTGCAGGAGAAACTTACAAAGGAAAAAGAAACAAGAGAACATGAAGAGGCCCAACAGAGAACGAAAGAGTTGGAGATGAAACGAGAATTTGCCTCTAAGTGGGAAGGTCTGAGGGAATCTAGGGTCTCTAATTGGCGGCAATTCGTATCAAAGATAGAAAAAAAGAAGAAGAACAGAAAGAAAAAGGTTCTTGCTTAATCATTTTGTAAATGTTTGAGAATTATTTTGGATTTTTACGACATGATGCGAAACTGAAAGATTTCTAGCCCCAATGAACCAAGCATTTCTAAAATATCTTTCCGTGGGGGTTGTATCATTTGTTACTGGTGTGATTTCACACAGACTTCTCATGGATCTTTCAGTTCCTATTCAAAAAAAAATTCAAAGATCGTTTAAAACTCCAAATTTCGATGAGAGTAGTGAAGACGAAGAAAGCGATGAGGAAGGCATCGATGTTGATTCTAAAGACTTAAACTCAGTTGATGGAGAAGTCAGGATGACTCTTGTTGTGCGTCAAGATCTTAAAATGGGTAAGGGAAAGGCTGCTGCGCAATGCTCTCATGCAACACTAGCATTATATAAAAAAATGGGTAACCCAGACTCTCCGGCTTTTAATCCAGAAATGCTTGAAAGATGGGAATATCTAAATGGACAAGCCAAAATTACCCTTCAAGTTCCTGATCAAGATGATATGGATGTTTTGTTCGCTCAAGCAATTTCTCTAGGAGTAAACTGCTATATAGTTCATGACGCTGGAAGAACTCAAATTGCTGCAGGATCTGCTACTGTTCTTGGTTTAGGTCCTGCTCCAAAAGCTGTATTGGATCAAATAACCGGTGGTTTAAAATTATACTAATACATATACATTAATTTTATAATTTGATTATTATAGAAATAAACAGTACAATTTATTAAGGAAGAACTAAATTTAATGGTTGACAGTCAATGGGTTGACCGCTGAACTCGTACGTCTTTTAAGACCCCGTCTATGGGCCTGAGGTATGTCATCGACTTCCACTAATACTTCATCGTCATCGTCATCCTCTGTCCCTCCTATATCACTCATATAAAAGTCTTCGACGTCATCCAATCCAATCGAAGATTGTCTTCTTCTCCTTTCTCTTGCAACACTTGAACGGGTTCCATTCCTCAACTTCTCTAAGTAATCTATACGAGCCCATATTTCACCTTCTGTACGTTGTGGTAAGAGAATTGACAACTCTGCAAAGGATAATTCTCTATTTCTCCTATTAATCAACAATTCATCCTCTTCCATCGACCAAGGCAATTTAATTACAGGTTCTTTCCTTGTCTGTTTTGTAGTTTTAGTATCCTTGTTTGAAGCTTTCCTGCTCTTTTCGTATTTTTTAAGGGCCTTGAACTCCTCTTTCTTTTCCAGTAATGGGATCACCACAGAACCAGATCGTGAAAAGTATCCCGGTGTACCTCCCACGATACTACCGTTACGTAAGCTAGGAACGGTAGTAGAGTGTGAAATACTTGAATTACGGGATGGCCCGCTTATCAGTCCGTTGGATCCAAATATTATTGGCAAGTGAGCTAAGGCGGTACTATTTTGTTGATGGTGAGGGATGTTCATAGATTTAGAGGGTAAAGATGATATACTATCTCTTGCCGAAGAGATCGAATTATGATCATCATTACCCTTAACGATCTGAATAATAGAATTGTTGTGCCCTATTCCAGAACCACTTGCACCACCAGATGATGGACCCGATGTTGAATTTCTTGGTGTTAAACCTGAAGTGGGATGGGGCTGATGATGTGGTAAATTCATTGTTGGGTCAACGGATATCTCTGCATAGTATCCCCCACCTTCCGTAGGAACGTTGCCATGTTGTGCAGGATCTAATGAAAAGTCGGTGCTAGGTGAATGCTCATAGTTACTCGTCGTTTGAGGGGGAACGACAGGCGAAGTAGTCTCATTTGGTGTGGGTGAATTATTCGATGGAGGCATTGGGGAGGAGATACCCGAAGACGTGTTGGACAAAGCATTCAAACCTGCTAGGGCATTACCAACATTGTTATCAAATCCAGGAAAAGTAGCATTATTTATCGGTGAGTATGCCGTCGGAAATCCTGTGCCTGAGTGTCCACTTGCTTTGGTGTTCGGGAAAGCATACTTTTTCTGCTTTTTGGGAACCGGTTCACTCGCAGCAGGTGACCTGTTGAATCCTTCATTGTTTCCTAAAGCAGGAGCCGATTTAGGAGGATTTTTTAAGTTCCCCAGTTTCAAGCGTCTCCATCTGAATTGACACGCATTAGGTGTTCTGTTCTGAAAATGACTAGCAATTGCTTTCCAACCTAATTTTTGTTGGTCTTTCAAATGCATTAAAAGGATATCATCTTCGGGATCCCACGAAGTAGGCGTTCTGGATAAACCTTTACTGTCAGGGGAGCCATTGTCAGGCCCTTTGGGTTCGTTAAGAGCGCTCATTGTAAGGAGAATTTTATACCGTAGGAGTTCGGATTTGATATGATCAAGATTGCTTATATTTGAGCTGGTTTGATGCTCAATAAATTTAAGGAATCCAGTAGCCTTGATATAAAAAAATTAGTGCTAAGCCTGAGTTAATCTGCACTTGATGGTATTCGCTCCGGTGATGATCATCGTCCTCTCGACGCTCGCACTTAGCTTAGGCTCGATTGATTTGGAATGTCATGTGACTTACAAAAAAGTTGTATTTTTTTTGTTAAATTAATTGACTATACAGTCAAAAATTAAACCCTATTGATGATTTTTTCAAAGAGTCCTTATTGTTTTGCTCAAATTGTTTTTAGTAATATTTTATTGACTCAAATGTATTGTAACTCATTTTATAACAACTGTGAAATCTGCATCATGTTTAAAAGCAGAAATTTACCAAAGACCTTACCAATAATATTTAGACAATATTGCCAGAATATCATATTATCCCATATTCAATCATATAAGCTTCAAATACTTTATCCTATTTTTAATACAGACTAAATCTTATCTAAAAAAAAGAAAAACCTATCATCGTGCATATACCATTAAAATAGATAAGAGCGGTTCCTCGACAAACAAATCCATCATCTAAATGAGTGAGTGTAGAGGATGGTCAGTAGTTTCCCATATCTTTAGTACACTTTCGTTGATGAGTTGGATATGTGCTCAAATGCCTCAGATAATTGCCAACTTCCAAAATAAGTCTTCTGATGGGATTTCACCCTCGTTTCTTCTCCTATGGTTTCTAGGGGACTTTTTAAGCTTCTCCAGTTGTTTACTTAACGATCTGGTTTTATCATTCCAGGTTTACTTAAGTGTGTTTTTCCTCTGCAACGATATTGCATTGTGCTTCCAATACTACTATTACATTAGTGTTTACCCAAAAAAACAAGCTGCACTCTATGACCGGTTAAACCAAACTGGATCAGCTAGAGATGATAATAATGCCTCTGACATGCTAACCATACACTCCGAAGCCAATGAAATCTATAACAGAAGTACCCAAAATGATGAAAACAATTTGTCACTGCGCAGTGGTTCTCCTGATTACGAGTCTACTACAAGCACTAGTCATTACAAAAGAGGAATAGCTGCTGCAAGTTTAGTTGCTGTATCAAAATCTTTACCTATTTCAACTAAACGCACTTCAATTTCAGAAGAGTCTTCGTACACTGAAAATTTGGGACTCTTTCTTGCGTGGTGTTGCACCTGTGTTTACATGGCTTCCAGGTGTCCTCAGTTATGGAAAAATTATAAACGAAAGTCTGTTGATGGTATAAACTCTTTACTTTTTGGAGCTGCTCTACTTGGTAATCTAACGTACACATTCTCAATTGTTACCAGTTGTGAATTTCTCTATGAGGAAAACAAGACTTCGTTTTTTTTCAAAGAATTACCATACATCTTAGGAAGTGCAGGTACGTGTATTTTTGACGTACTTTACTTTTACCAAAGGCAGCTCTATAGAGGTGCCGGGACAAGCACTAACCAAATGAACATGGTGGATTGGAGGGATAATGATGAGTTTGATAATAATGAAAGCTCCTCCCTTATGTGAATTTACGCTAGAATAGTTTTTTTTTTGCAGCAATAATATATAGCATTCGCACAGCGACTGAAAAGTTTTAGTATTTGACTTTACATTCTTTTGATATGTTTGGGACTGGACTACGGCAACGTGTAGTAATACGACTGTCTCGTATACCATGGTCCAATAATTTATCGACAACAGCTATTTTCAAAAAACGTTCTTCCTTGGCATTTCCCTTAATACCTCGACTTGGAAAGAATATATTTACAAAGAATACTGATCCTAACTACAAAGAGAAAACTTCCAGCACACATCCTTTATTGAAAATGTCAAAGCAGGAAATTCTTAATCTTTCGGGCTACGAGTACTCGAAATTATTAAAGGTCCCTTTAGAGAGTTTTGAAGACACTAGTAGCTTTTGCCAAAATCTTGTACAGATAATTGATGAGAACTTACTTAAAGACCATAAATTAGTAGCATCTATCTACAACCAAATTCCAAATGCTTCGATTAGAAAAGTCGTCATGAGTACTTTAAAAAGGCTGTGTATAAGCAATAAACTCAAGCTTTCGTTTGTCGAGTTGTTGAATGATGTAGAGTCAAAGGAATTCAGGGAATTGTTCGTGTACATGATTGAAACAATAATGGAAATTAAACAAGATAAAGAAATTGAAATGATAATGAGTTATTTCAGAAACTTAGCCTCGTTGAATGTGGTTAACCCAGTTCCTATAATCTTATCAAACAAGATTTTCGAAAGAATTTTAAGGAAGGTTTCTAGGAATAGATTACCTGAATTTTATTCATATATGTTGAACTTGAACTTGAAACCTGAAAACGAAAGTTCACTCCTTGGAATACAATCTGTATTAAAAAGAGGAACGGAGTTGGATAGATACACCCTAAGAACAGGCGAGATTGATGCCAAGTGGCATGATACAGTCAAACCAATAGATGCTTTGGAAAATGCAACTCACAGAGCCAAAATGCTTAATTTTTTCTCTTTTGAAAAACTTGGTCAATTTCTCTATGATTCAATCAAGACTAGGGATATAGCAGATTCCAATCTTTATCTAGATTTATTAGTTTCCAGGTTTGAACAAGACTGTACGGCAATCGAAAACAGTGTCTTCGTGCTAGAAAATGTCGACAAACTAGTTACGAATAAGACCCAGTACGTTTTGAGGTTAATAATGCTTCATTTGATGACATTCAAGGGTGCAGAATCATCTATTTCTGTATTACGATTTATCAGTCAAAATGGGTTGGATGTGAAATTCAATTTACTCATTTCCATGATGAAGGTTTTCATTGAGCAAGGCTTCTATGAAGAGGCAGTAGTCATTGCTAACAGCATAGACCTTGAGCTGCTAGCTGACTATGAGGGTAAAATATTGACTAAACAATTGTTTCAATTGACGTGTTTGAAATATTCTTCATCACCTGAAACTCTCCTTAGTTACGCTTCCGCCTACTTTAAGCTACCTGGTGAACGAGAGAATATCGAAGATTTCTTTAATAGAACCAAAGTACTCGGATTGGTTCTTGGATCTGGAAAACCCGAAGTGTTGAATGGATTAAGTATAAGACCAGCTGTTGTACCCAAGAAATTGAGGGGTACAAGTTTTGGGCAAAATCACTTCCTTAGAATCTATGAATCTTTTCTAGCTTCTCTTCCAAGGTCGGATGTCAACTCATACGTTATAGAAGAGTTGTTCTATTCCTATATGGAGTTGATCAAAACCAGTGGATATCCTTTCCTAGAAGAAAGCCTGATTAATGATAGATTGTTGACTTTGTTTCTCAATTATTTGATGAAAAATGATCCAACTGACTCCAAAATGTCAGTTATATCAAATAGAGTTAATTATGAGATAGCGAAAGAAATCGTCACAAGATTTTATCAGTTAAATTTAGTAGGGAACAACTTGCTGACACGACCTATTGAAATAATGATATATTCGAGCTTGATTCAACAAGATGATATCACATTTGCGTCTCAGCTACTAACTGCTAGTAGAAAGTTTAAACTTCCCTTGACAGTATACCAGCTAGCACCATTTATAATTTACCATTATAAGAAGAAAGAACACCTAAAAAGTAAATCATGGTATAAACTTTTGATTGCTCAGGGAGTTTCATCTAAATCAACTATCATGAAGGAGGTTTTTAAAATCGCCAGAGAACTACAATGGGACGTTAAAGGATTTGTTTATCGTAAAAATGTTATCAAAAAGAACTATGCACGTAAAAGAGCAATGAGAGAATTAAATGAAGGAAGCCTACCATTTTTAAAGACAGAATTGAATGAGGAAGTAAACCCTAGTACATTCCATGATGACCTTGTTGTTTCTCTCCTAAACAGTAAGATAACATCCAAGAATAGTTCGAGAAAATCTTGAAACAATCTAGCAAGCATAGGTATAAAAAGGGGATTTATCTATAGTTAGCACCCATATAATTAGCATATTTTGTATATTAGACTGTAAATAGAAAATTAACGATATCTCAATGTTTTGATTTTTTCCAGATCTGGAAGATGAGGTGGTACGAGACATAAACAAAAATATTCTCAGTATTAAGACTTCTCGTGACAAAAGAGTTACTTTTGATTGAGCTGACTACACTTAACACTATTAATCTACCAAGACCTTCTATTCTTTTATATTTTTGATATCCCCCACAAGCTTTTCCGAAGTTAGAATATTTAGCAAACTTGTCTGTCCCATTGAACGAGAAGGAGATGAATGACGTACAGACACCTTCAAGGATTGTAGGCACTCCTTCAAATGGCAAATTTCCTACGATTTTTGACAAAGATGTCATGGATGTCACAATTTCAAATGATAACAACGATATAAACAACGGACAGATGGATATAATAGCGACAAGAGTTGACCAAACAATAAAGGAACTAAATGAAGTATACCAAGAAATAGGATACACCAGTACAGACATTTCGATCAAAAAGTCAAAGATCTTTGAGGTATTGAAGGATGCTATCCACAAATTCACAGAAAACGTCAAACGAGAGCGTACCAATATGGAGAGTGAATGTGAATGGTTGAGAAAACAAGTTAAACTTATTCTTGCAATGATGAACGACAGCGATGGTACGAAATATCTTACAGAGATGAACAGAGGTATTCTAATGAACGATATTAAGTTATACGAAGAAGGCTATAAACTAGAAGTGGAGCGGAAAAGTTCTAGCCTAAAGGGTAAACAGGAAAATTTCTACGAAGATTCACCTTTCAATATAACTAGCAATACAAGTAATTTGATGGACGAAATATCCTTTGAAAAAAGGACAGAGGAGTTACTTGAAAAACCGCCTACTTTGTCTTTATCAAAGCAAAGAAGGGAGTTAAATTCAATCTTCTTAGAAATTCTAAAACAGTTCAATAAGTCATTCAAGAAGTTAAATTCCTGCAACTTGACACTCCTTGACTTGCTTGAAGCGGTAGGTGAACCTGACTCTTCGGAGATCAATTTGAAATTGATAAACTGTCTTCCGAATAGAGAGGACGCTGAGTATCATAAAGAGCTTCTTGAACTGTTCGATAGTACCTTGAGGTGTTTAAGGTTGCATGATCTGAAAACAACTCCATTCAGCTCCTTTAATAATCCTTATGCAGAAGATATTGTATTCGTTCTACCTAGTCCTCGGAAACTGAGAGCACCTCCAGAAGACGGTCTTGACAGTATAAAATGTTCAGATGATTCTCAGAACTTGATGCAGCATTTAAGAGAAATAAACTATAAGATCGTAAAATCAATCAGAAGCTTGAAAGTAACAAAAATAACGAGTGATCTCATATCTGAGCTTAATCGGTGTATACTGATTTGCAGCTCAGAGGTGGAAGAGAGAAAGGTGGGTATTAAGGGTCACATAGAAAAAGCGTTGTCAATAATATATCTACTTGGATTCGACCAAGAGCAGCTTATAAGCTTGCAAAAGCAGTATAACGAGAGAGGAAAGGAAAAGAGCAACGACTCCATCAACGACACCTATTTCGATGTGGAAACTTTGAATTTTATACAACTTAACCCTGCACTGTTTGGACTCACACAGAACCATTTACAGTTTATGGAGAACTTCACACACCTTCTTGTAAAGGTGAAAGAAAACAAGCAAAAGAAGTTTGAGTATTACTTTGGCTGTTGTGAAAAGCTTTGGGAGAAACTTGAAGAAGAACCCTCGTATATCAATTCGTTCACGTCATCTAATAGAGACTTGAGTGATGGATCAATATCAAATTTGAAATCCGAGTTAAGTCGTTTGGTAGCAAAAAGGTCCCAATTCATTGACAAATTTATTACTGATTCCAGGGAAGAAATACAGCATTATTGGGAATTATTGTATTGGACATACGATAAAAAGATGGACTTCAAATACTTCAACTATATTTTGAATCCTAACGATAGTTATGACAAAGAATCGATTTTGCACGAACATGAAACCTATCTTAACCTATTGAAAACTGAATATTCGTCAAAAAAAGTTATTTTAGATGAGTATAAGGAATTGAAAAATCTTTTATCAGATCAAGAATTTTTAATTGAATCATCTAAGGATTCCTCCAGATTATTGAGCAAAAATTCCTGTAAGATTTTGCTTAATGAAGAGAAAATCAGAAAAAGAATTTTGAAAGCAATGCCAAAATTGATCGAAAATCTCAAGAGAAATGTCACAAAGTATAATGACCACCAGACTTCAAACAATTGTTCCTCATTCTCAGTACTAGGTGAGGACCTCTATCAGAAGATCAAAGATATAGAAAGAGAGCAAATGAGTAGAAGGAAAGGAGTAAGTACCTCTAGGAAAACCATCGAGTTTAATATCAAAGACACTAGACTTAGTGGTTCTTCAATAGCAAGGCATAAATCCGCATCACCAGTTAAAGGAAACGATAGAACACCACAGACGCTATCGAGGAGAGCTTCGCCTTCATTACTGGCGAAGTCAAATGTGACAAGACGCTCACCTACCAGCTATTCAAAGCCCATCAGAAAGCCTGCCGTAAAATTATCTAGGAAAAACAACCAAAGTAGCCAGCAAAGAGCTAATAGGATGCTTAGTGCTTTAAATAACAGTGTCACAGAGTCAGGGAACCGTCTGACCAATTCTAGTACTATGAAGACTCACAGCCTTTATTCTAGCAATATTAGTCAAGGCAGCAGCCAAACCAGCCCATGTATGGACAACGGAAGCAGGAATTCTAATAATTCATTGGTAAAGCCTGCCAGTACATATCTACAACCTTTGAACTCGCCTTTGATAGCAGAAAGTGACTCTAGCTCTAAGATGAATCTCAATTTGTCAAGAGTTTCACCACTCAGAGTTCACCACAATTTTACTTCATTTTTGGAGGAGGAGAAAGAGAATTCTGTTGATCTAACCAGAACCAAAGCAGAAGAACTAACCCTCAATATCACCCCGATAAAAGTCACACAGGCCGTCAGATGGGAAAATAATACCTCGACCCCCGCAAGTGAAAGCAGAAGTTTAGGAGATTCTAGTAACATCGGAGATGAATACATCCAATGGAAGTTAAGCAAACTCAAGCAATTCAATGGTAAAAATTAAGAGAAATTACCGTGTATAATAGTGTATTATAAATTAACGTGAGACTAATATTCGTATATATCATTATAAAGAATAGTTACTATAAGTATATCATGGCATTTCTCATGAACTCGTAAGAGAGATTGAAGTATTTCATTTGTTGATTCTTAATGTTTCAACAGCTTTAGTGACAGTAGAAGTAGTTGGATTAGATGGATTATCCTCGCTTGATAACATGGACTTATTGAATTTCTTGTTACTTTTGGCGATGTCGTCTTCGTTGCATTTGTTACCTTCACCGTTCTTGTCGTCATCATCGTCGTCATCATCGTCGTCGTCGTCATCATCGTCGTCATCATCATCATCGTCGTCGTCATCTTCTACCAAGGTTTCATCTATATGTTTCTTACTAGTTTCTTCGTCATCGTCATCATCTTCATCCTCGGGATACCCCCCTAACTTGATAACAACCTTATTGACAATTTCGTTGATATCCATCATACCGCCCATACCTATATCACCATAGCTTCCAACCACCTTTTCAACTGGTTTTAAAACTTCTACCCAAGGCATTTCTTCAGCAATCAACCTTAATTGACGTTTTGTAGTCACTGCATTATAACTATAACTTACCATAGAAGGGGCCAACAATAAAGGATAAGAAGTATTCCATGCACGAATAACATTGGTTAAAAGATTGTCACAGATACCAAGCGAAATCTTGGATAATGTGTTTGCAGTTAACGGACAAACTAACAAAATGTCGGCCCATCTTCTCAATTCAATATGCAATACGGGATCCGAGCGAGAATGCCATGTATTCCATTCATCTTCATCTCTCCAGATCCTGATCTTTCTTACTGTTTCCAAGTAGTTGAGAATCTCCGGCGATATGAAATGTTCAGAAGCTTTTGTAAGAATCAATTGAATGCATACCTTTTCTTGACCATAGATCTCTAATAATCTTAAGATTATATATTTGACTTTTGAAGCAGAAAGAGCTCCACACAATCCCAACAAAACATGGATTTTTCCATCATCTTCGGGTAACCTGGGGTCGATGTTAGCATTCTGTTCACCGTTGACTTGAGCAGCATTGGGACTAGAAAGTGTGCTATGGCTAGCCAACTTTTCTAACCCACCAACCTTTGATATCTTAGAGGTAGGATGCCCCATTATAGGACCGCCATTACCATTATTCAGGTGATCTGATGGTGCACCAACACTACCACTACGTGACCTATTGACCTTCGGTTTTATTGTCTCATCCACATAGAAATGAGCATGTACCGAAGGTGCCTTATGGTGCGAAGACTCTCCTGGAGGTTTTGAAGTGTAGTCAAGACTGGTAGTAGAATTGTTAGATACTGGAGAACTTAAAGAGGGGCTTTGGAGTTGATGGTTACGGTGATCATTGATAAAGCTCTGTAGGTCACGCTCCTTATCTATTGCAGCATTATTGAAACGTAATCGATCAGCAAATCTTTCATGTTCTTGGAGGGTGTGCTCCCTTTCTTTCTCGTTTAAGATAGCGCCACCGCTGGGAATAGTAGCACGTCCTTCTGAATGTATTGAGGTGGTATCTGAAATAATAGGTGGTGATACAGTGGAAGTTCTACCACTGTTCGTTAAAATTGGAGGGGGTGAGGGACAACGTAAGTTGGAAATGGCCAAGACACTAGGGGGAATCTCGCTCGACTGTGTTGGTGAGATAGGTGCCCCGTTTTCGATAGCACTCTCGCCAATATCTTGATCTGAAGTCATTGGACTCGAAAATGATAAACTTTAGTTGAGTGAATATATGTATATTAATTATTAAGAATTGTTTCGGTATCCTCGATTATTTTTTTTTTTGGCTCGCGAATCCTTTTGTGTAACTTTAGTCATAAGAACCTAAAGTGACAGGTCGTGCGGCGCAAGTCATAAGCATTTGTCAAAGGTATTGTTTGGTTGTCGGCAGCCGCTAGAGAAACCCAATCTAGCTCAAGTACCAAAACCAGTTGGTTGGAAATACAATCCTAGATAATGAAGTCACGTATATTTTAATTTTATGACGTCTTTTCATTCGTGCCTTGTAGTACTTCTTTAAGCATTTGCTTTAAAATTATGAAATTCGCAACATTAACAAGTATAGTGGGGCTCACGATTAAGATTCATTTCAAATGCTTATTTACAAGTTAGATTGAAATTTCTGGTTAAAATCGCCTTTCTCCTGAATATAATTACCTTTTTTTCCCACTAGGTCATCATCGAATTTCTCGAGACACTAGGATAGTACAACTGCAATAGCACACTACCAAAGCAATAGTCAGAATTGATTAAATTCTAATTGTTTTATCTAGATATGCCTTTTCTGTATAGAAAATTAACTTAAATTTTATAGCTGGAGTGATTATTTAGTGGGTCATTCACAGATGATTTGAATGAGAAAGGATGGGGAGCGGATTTCAGGGGGAATTGCAACTCACTAGGAATATTAACTTATTATTCATCTAACACAAGGCAGACCAAAATTGAGTGTTCTACTTATCAATCATTTTTAGAATGACAGCCAATACACTCACAATGTTACATACACGGTATTCTATCACAAATTAAAATCTAAAACAGTATTATGCAGGACACGTACTGGTGACAAATGGTGGGGGAAGGTCGCCTTTTCTTTATTCAGCTACATCTCAATTAGATGTAAATATACATATATAATGGACAAGTTTATATATGACGTTAACAGCTACAAATCGAGGCACCATCCATTTTCTGCAGAGCGCACTACATAGTTAAACTCCAAGGCCCGCTATCACACCCTATTAAAACTACCCTCAATAAAGAGGCTAAGATGAAATCCCCCAACTTTTGAATGAATTCACCAATTCACGAGCTTTTTCATCTTCGCTGAGTTCTTCATTGATTGAATCAGTAGGTTCTGTTTCTGAGACTTTTTTAGCGGATCTGGGAATACTCATGTTGTTAGTGTATTTCGGAGAAGGATGCACCCGAGGAATAATATTGGGTTGTATCACTGGAAGGCCAGGAGATAGGGTATTAGAATGGGACTGTCTCCTGCTTTGAATTTGATTGGAGTTAGCTTTCTTATCAAAGCCATGTTTCATACTGGCAGAGTCGCTACTCTCCCCATAGTAAAATTGATGTTGAATAGAATGACGCTCAAATGCAAGATCCGATAGAGCTTTGTCGTTCAGTTTTACACGATAAGGGGATACACTGTATTGAATGTGTTCAGGAAACCTATCAAACCTAACAGTTAAATTTCTTCCTTCGAATTCCATCCCATCAAAAATCTCAATGAGCTTATCACTAGAACTCTTGTTTTCAGTTTTCACTATAGCAAAACCACGAGATTGATTTTTACTATAGTTAATTTCTGAAGCACCAAATGATTCAAACTTCTGCCTGCCACTTGAAACTGAACTCAGTTTTGATGTTGGATGAACAGGAATCTCGACTCTTAGGATCAGAATCTCGTTATGGGGGTCAACTTCTTTAGATTTTTCAAGGAAAAAATTCTTTAAATCCAACCAAGTGGCAGAGAAGGGAATGTTTCCAACAAAAAGTCGACATACATCAATTCTAAATGTGTTTCCCTCCTCGTCATCAATTTCAAGTATTTCTTTATTATGCGAGGGGTCGTTGTTTGAGCGACGAACGAAGTTCATTAGGAAAGGTGGCAAAGTTTTAGCTGTTATATGAGATCCAAAAGAACCACTACGCAGTGAACCACTAGACTGGGACAGTCGTCTGGATGAAACCGATCTTCGCTTATGATGATCCGGAAATGACATTGCTGAATATGTTGGATTTAACGGAGAATACTGGAATGACGCTGCGTCTGAAAAAGGTGGAATGGACGTGTTAGGAGATAGATTACTCGGAGCGAAGGTAGCTGGATAGTAAAACATATGTGGGAAGAAAGACAGGAAAGCTGCCCCATTCGGAGGAGGGGGAATAATAGGCAGAGCTACAGGACCCATGAAAGGCATGAAAGGGACTATTCTGGCCGCTAAAATACAACCATTCCACTCAGTTCCATTAATTTGCGATACAATATAAGCAGGAAAAAGCTTAGATTCAAAAATGGCAAGCAAACAATGACTAGAAGAGTCGCTAGAATCCTTGGTGTCTATTGTCTCTATGTTCTCCTCTCCATGTCCATCCAGTCCACAGAAAGAGCCTACCAGCTTATCGGTTGCGGGAAGTTCAACCTCAAAGCTGGAAGGATCATTTTCGATATTCAATACTCGAGCATCAATTTCGGAGTCAATGGATCGAATAAACAGTACCACATCGTCTTCTCCCGCGTCTGGAGGTATATTGTAAATGCATAATACTAACAGATTTGGTGACATATCTGGAGGTGATTTTGGATTCAGTGAAGATGAAATTTCCGACGGTGTTGAAGATGAAGATGCAGGGGGTGATTCAAGAAATGCAGGTATAAAAGCAGGCACATCTGGGTTATAAGCACGGCGATTTTTCAGCTCGTCAATAGACTTCGATTCAGGGATATTCTGATCCATGTTCTGACCCATCTGATTATTGTTGGTATATGTGTATCTCAGCTTATCCCTTTTATGTCTATTAATCTTTGTATGATGAGATCCCGAACCAGGGGGTTTATTACATTGAATATTATTATTAGAAATTGTTTCATTTGTATCGAATGCACCATTGTTTACATTGGTATTATTATCAGTAATTTTGTCTGTTCGAAGTTGTAATTTATTTGACTCTAAAGACATTTTTAGACTAAGGATACTCCTGAATCGAATTTCCCGGTTTTATGAGATAAGATTTTGTGTAATTTCCTCGCGTAGCTAATTGCACCCAATTCTCAGTTGGCTGCGAATTGTGGATATTACTCTTAAACTTTAAAAATGTCGGAAGAACCCATTGAACAAGTCGGTACTACTGATTTCGAGAAAAATATGGATGAAAGACCATTGCCCATTGAAATTTCTTCTAATCGTTCAAAACCTGCCAAAATTTTGGGAGATGAAAATGAAGAAGCTGAAATTTCTGAAAAACAAGTACAATACAACAACCAATACATTACTTCTTGGTGTGCGTTAGTTGCATTGGGCGCTTTACTAATAGGATTAGAAATAGGAACAGCTGGACCTTTATTCAGCAGCACCGCCTTCTCCACGAGGTATGGTACATTAGGAGATATGGTTTTTGGTTTTGTAATGCTGTCTTTTACTTTGGGATCAGTTTTTGGTTGTATGCTGGGGTTAATGTTAGCAAATTACAAGAGCCGAACGTCTATTCATAGTGCATACTTTATTTACACTTTAGCATCCATTATAAATGTTATTGCTTCCTTAACTACTGGAACATCAAGTCTCGTGTTATTCATTATTTATAGACTTTTTGTGGGCCTTAGTGCTGGAATATTGACTTTAATGTGCCCGGTTTACATCACTAAACTAAGTGTTGACCCTCATAAGAGAGGTACCAACCTTTCACTTTTGCAGATTCTGCTTTGTGTTGGTATGTTATTGGGAAGTGCTGTTGGATTAGGTATTCCACCTTTTCTTTTACAGCATTCTATCAACGTATGTATGGTTTTAGTAGGGGTGGCTTCCGTTACTCTTCCATGCACCATTGATGAAGAGACAAATGAAGAAAAACGTAGAAAATTTTATTTAATCGGATTTGATTCAATTAGCGACACTCAAAATGTTTTTATATCCTTATTCACTTGGAAAAAAGTTATGTTTGGTGTTCTATTGATGGTTTTTCAACAATTCACTGGTATTAATTTCTTTCTTTATTATGCAAACAGACTAGGTGCACCAGAATATCTGCCAGTTGTTCTTGCAGCAGTAAATTTTGTAGGAGGAGTAGTTGGAGGTTTCACAATAAATTGGTTTAAAAGGCGTACCGTACTAGCAGCAGGGACTTTCGTGTTAACTTTTTCTTTATTTGTCTTTTGGATTACAGGTCAGTTTTGGGTTATATATGGATTTGTCTTGGTGTTTTCTGGTACATGGGGTCCAGTTTCAGGTATTGTTATGAACGAAATAGCAAACTCAAATATCGTAATATTAACTATTTCGATCCTTTCTAATGCTATGGTCAATTTTTTAATTCTTCATTTCTCACCTATGATAATGGCATTTATATCTTTATACATTACTTGGATTTTCATCATCTTCACAGTTTTACTGATGTGTTTAATTGTGGTCCTTCCGGAAACCAAAGATCTCACAAGTCTTCAAATTGAATCGTTATTTCAAGGTATTTCTTAGTTTGTCAGTTGATTTTTATTAGAAATAAAAAAAAAATATAATTGAACAAATAGAACTTTTCTTGTAGAATAATTAAACGATTCTTTTCTTCCAAGAGGCCCACTTTGGGGTTCCTGTAGCGATTTGAATCAGTGGGTTAAGTTACAGGTACCTGAGCTTTGCATATGCTCTTCAGTAAAATCTAGTGTGTCTAATTAAAGACTTTAGTGTTTTATATGCAGACAGTAATCCCCAATTCCTGGATGAGGAAAAACAAAAATACAAAGAAAATTGAAAATATGCTTGGTTATGTAACATTTCAATGCAAATTTCAACTTGCCCTGATCTTAGGTCTAAATTATGGCTTGTCCTTTATCTAAGGATGTCTTAGATTATGGAATATCTCTGTGTAAAATTTTGTTGAATTTTTAAAACTAATTTGCACTTCCTTGGGAGCTTAAATTCCCGTTTGACTTAAAGGGCTGCATCACTATAAATTTTTATTTTTCCATCTTTACAACACTCAATTTTATGAAAACGGAATTTTTCACTATTGCGACAAACTTGAAAGCGTAGATTCTTTAGTGCGTACTTTTTTCAATTGAATTGCAAACTTCTGCAATAGAGTTTTTACTTCAGCTTTTGAGTAATAACTTTTTATTCAAAGAGATTTCTATTTTGAGTAAGCAGTCATACCATATTACGGGCTTCATCAACTTTTTAATTTCTACTGGGCTACTTCGAGAATTTTCATTTCAATTTATGGTACTGATTTTTGATCCTTTGATATAATGGGGAAGCCTAAGTCAATTAAGAAGAGAACCCGTTCGGGGTGCTTGACATGTAGAGATCGACATATGAAATGTGATGAACAATTACCAGTGTGCCAAAATTGTGTCAAGTCCCAAAGAAAGTGCTATAGAGGCGTAAGACTTAATTTTATTCAGTATAGTTTTTATGACCCGAAAGATGATTTACCGTTAGCATCCACGTATAGGCTTTTGGACCAATCAATAACGATTGCAAAGCTCTATGGAGGAAAGAATCCATATCGTCGTTATTTACCTCTACATACAAAAGAAGCATTAAGACAGTCAGATGAAATATTTAAAATGGATTGTGATAGTGGAACGCCGATATCATTGCCTGATGTAGGAAACCAGGAACAGGTTTACACATCTCATACCCCATCAAATACGAATTCGAGAGTTTCGCCAAAAAATGGTTATAATGGTACTCCATCTGCATCGGCATCCAACAGGGGCCAAAATAGATCGTCTTTCTTAGATGATCAAAAATCTAGGCCACAACAATCTTTTCTGAAAATAGATGACTCTATCTCCAATCATCTTCTAGGATATCCAATATCCCGTCCAAGCACCTCGATTGAAAGTCCATTTTTCAGTGAAGACATTGTAAATACGTTTCAAATTCCAAGCTTTTCATCCTTCAACGTTCAGAACTTTTTATTAAATACCAAGCAAGAAATGCAACCTCCTAATTTGGCTAGTAGTGAGATTCTATTTGACAACCCCAACTTCGAATTCGATGTCGACAAATTTATACAAGTCGTTGATTTTGAGAGTTATCATTGGATCTTGGATTTATTCAATGAATTAGATATTTGGAAAAGTGTGATCCCAGCGTTCTGTATAAAGTTAATTAATCAATCAGAGGGGAATAGTTTTATTAGAAATACTTTTTTGATGGACTGTTTATTGTGTTGCTCACCTCTGACTGTTAGTAACGTATCTCAATTTAAGATCAATTTGGATTCCCAGTATGAATACTTCGAAATAATAAGAAAGCTTTCGATAAACTCAGAAAATTTCAAAATTCTCGAAATCTTGTTTATTTCCATAGTTTTAAACTTACTAGCTCTATTAAACAAGTTGGTTACCAAGGTTGAAATGGATGGGTTTGTGGTAATCGTCAACAATCAAATACGGATTTTCGACAGTTTGGTATATAAACTACACCAAATATCAACCAGCCGAGTAAGAAAACTAAGATCGGCTATCTTGATTAGTTGCATTCATTCAATAATGGTGTTGAAGTTTCTAATTTTGAAGAATTCAGAATATCAAGGTCTATTCAAATCATTCAATGAGAGTGAGACCAAAAATTCCGATACCAGGAAGGAAGAGGATGGTGTCGAACCTGAACAAAGTTCTGGTTCAATCAGTTTATCTGATAGTCAGATAACTACGAGCTCCGGCCAAGATAACCACATAGAAACACCCTTGTATGCTAGTAATCTCCAAGAGGCAGGAGCCAAAACAAACGATTTTACGGACCCAAGAGATCATGAAGATATGGATGTTACGATTGATTACAATCACGAAGAATTCCGACTCAATAATAAGCTAAATTCTATCGAAATACAGCAGCTAGTTGGAAGTGATTTATTTGAACATGGTCAGAGCTCTTCACAATTTCGATCGAATTCCCTTAAATTGAGGCAACTAGTTTGGACAGTCATCAAATCAGAATACTCAACCCAATACAATGATACTAGAGAGTCCACTTCCAACACACACAATGAGCCTGCTTATATTGATGTATTGGATGACTACACAATATTCACTAATGATCGAATGGCATTGTTTGTATTGTTCAGTAAGTTTTTGGTCAAAAAGCGCCACAAAGATTTCCCCAAGAGTGTTGGTGAACAGGAGATCCAAGATATAGATGCAGAGTTAATTAAAGTATTTGAAATTATCATGTCATCAATGATAGGCGAAGAGAAAAAGAAGAAATGGGCTCGTCATTTTACCTGGATGCTTCATTAGATCATGGAATAAATTAAAATGTATAATAGTAAACCAAAAAGGATATGTTTTTTGGTGAATAGCCATTTTTGTACTATAGAAAAGTTATTACACGTTATAATGCAATAGGATTTGTAATTTTAAATTTCTTTGAAAACGCTTAGTTGAGACTTGTTTCAATGGGTGCAAACTGAAAACCTGATAGAGCCACATCTCATTAAAATTTTTTTTTGGCATACACTGAGCTGAGAAAAATTTTCAATTTTTTTTCTCCACCACATTTTTACAAATAATGTCTCTCGGTACTTTATACTGCAAGAAGGACTCATCTAGAAGCAGAGTTCCAGCTGGTTTGGTCAAGCACTACAAGCTTGATGTTACCATTACTGAAAAAGATGATGTCTACGATAAGAACTTCCCATTGAAGAAGTTCCCAACCTTCTTGGGTCAAAAAGGATTCAAGTTAACTGAGACCATTGCTATTTCCATTTACTGTATGTATTATCACTAAACTCAATTGAATTCAATTGATTGTGCTTCCTTTGAATAACGTTGTAATGATGAAAAAATTTATATTTAACAGTTATCCCTGTCTTAATAAATCATGTCGAGGATATTAATTAAATCTGAGATCACGTTAAAAGCACTACTTGGCAGTTCAAAAAAGAATAAAATTGTACTAACATTTTTTAGTGGCTAAGAAGGCTGACGCTAAAAACCCATTGTTAGGTTCTAACGATGAAGAATATGCTTCTATCTTGAGGTGGGCTTCTTTTGCTAACTCTGACATTATTCCAGCTGCTTTTGAATCTTTCGCTGGTATTGTTGGCAGAACTCCATACAACAAGAAGGTTGTTGATTCTGGTAGAGAAAAGCTCGCTGCCTACGTTGATGTACTTGAAGAAAGATTATACAATTTCACCTATTTGGTCGGTGAAAGAATCACTTTAGCTGATTTGATTGTTGCCCAATCTTTCTTCAGAGTTTTCGGTCTTGTCTTTGGTAAAGAAGAAAGAGCTAAGTACCCAAACTTGACCAAGTGGTTCAAACTTATTATCTCCACTGACTTCCTTAAATCTGAATTCGAAGGTTTCGAATTCCCAGAAAAGGCTGTTGAATACGTTCCGCCAAAGAAGGAAAAGAAGGAAAAGAAGCCAGTTGAAAAGAAGACTGAAAAGCCAGCCGCGGAAGCTGCTGCACCAGCTGCATCAACTGAAGCTCCAAAGCCTAAGCACCCATTGGAACTTTTGGGTAAGCCAACTATTCCTCTTGATGAATGGAAGAGAACTTACTCTAACGAAGAAACAAGAGAAAGTGCTATTCCTTACTTCTGGGACAAGTTTTACAACGACAAGGAATGGAGTTTGTACAGATTTGACTACAAATACAATGATGAATTAACCTTAACTTTTATGTCTAACAACTTAACTGGTGGTTTCTTCTCCAGATTACTTGCTTCCACCAAGTACATGTTTGGTACTGCTGTTGTCTACGGTGAAAACAACAACAACGGTATTATGGGTTTCTTCATGATCAGAGGTCAAGACTATGAACCAGCTGTCAATGTTGCCCCAGATTGGGAATCTTATGATTTCAAGAAGCTCGATGCTTCCAACGCTGAAGACAAAGCTTTCGTTGACAATATGTTGGCTTGGGATGAACCAGTTGTTGTCAACGGCGAAAAGAAGGAAATCGTTGACGGTAAAGTCTTCAAGTAATCTAATTTCCTTAGACGATCTTAAATATCTGTTTGTAGATTATAATCTAATAAGTTTTATTAATAGTATCATTTACCTAAGAGTAGTCCATTTTTAGTTGAAATGATCTCGATCGGGTTTAGGCGAAATTTTTTTTCCAGATCTCTATAACTTTATTAATTTCAAGAAGAATATTAAGACAGTGAAGAATTGTTTTTATCAGGTTACTTATTTGTTTACTTCATTTGTTAGCGCTGAATCCAACACTATTATCTTTATTAATAAGACACGTTCAGTACTTTGCACCTGCTCGCACTATCCCTGTTTTCTTCATTAAAATTTGTCGCTCAAGAGTAAAAAAAAAAATACATTTAGGCTGAAAATTGACCTCTAATTCCTTTAAGATTCGGAAATACTTTACTAAAACTAGAATAACAAAAATTGTAAGAAACGTACTGCTGCCTTATAAAAACTACCATAAACTGCATATCTTTTAGTATTCGATGCCTAACTCAAAACTGCAGAGGTCGAATTTATCAATAGCTATACAAAAAGCTGATGAAGAGGAATTATCATATAATAACTCAAGTATAAGCAACTCCACATTTTATAATCAAGTAAATGAAAGTGACAGGAAGGTACCTGTTACGGGAGAAGATAATTCCTTCTCATCCCAACTGTTTTTACCAGTAACCCAATACAGCACCCCCACCGTAAGCACCAATTCATCAGCTCAAGTAAAATCATTCAAGCCTGATTTATCTCCTTTGCAGACTAAGTTTACAGAAGATGACTTTGAAAATGGGGAATTCGCCCCTGGGGCTAGGTTCGATTTTGGTCCTAGTCAAGAACAAGAGCCCACCGATAAAAATACCAATGTCATTGAAGAAGGTGGATCAGACGAAGATTCCGATGATGATATAAATCCTGTTCAACCAGAAAATGAAGAGGATATGAGAGATTATATACCTGGTGGCTACCATACTTGTTTTATTGGTGAAAATTACAAAGATGGTAAATATACATTGGTCAGGAAGTTAGGTTGGGGACATTTTTCCACTGTGTGGTTGGCTAGAGACAATGACAAACAGTGCCATGTTGCAATGAAGATTGTAAGACTGGCAAAACATTATACCGAAACAGCCGTGGATGAAATAAAATTGCTAGACAAAGTTACAACGTCCGACATGCATCATCCTGGTCACGAACACGTTATTCAATTGCTTGATACATTTACTCATAAGGGACCAAATGGAGTCCATGTGGTGATGGTTTTTGAAGTTCTAGGAGAAAATCTATTGGGATTAATCAGGCGTTATAAGCATAGAGGTATTCCAATTGTTTTTGTCAAACAAATTGCCAAGCAACTATTAGCTTCCCTTGATTTTCTACACAGAAAATGTGGAGTAATTCACACGGACCTTAAGCCGGAGAATGTTTTGATTGAAATTGGTGACGTTGAACAGATCGTTCGAATGGTTGAAGAAGAAGAAAATCAAGCAAAAATGCAAAAAAGATTACAAAGAACGAAAATAAGATCTAATCATAACGGCATTGTACAAACACCACTGTCATCTAACCCAAATACTCCCCAGACTGAGCGTAATCAAGATTATAAAACTCCTGAAACTGCTTTAACAAAAGCAATCACTAATTCGCCTTCTATCGGGAGAAATGGAAGAAGATCCCGTAGACAAACCTTGATTACAGGTTCTCAACCATTACCCTCTCCTTTGAGAACCTTCAATAAATCATTTACAAGTGTTTATGGGTTGTCCAACTCAACTGCTAATACACCATTGAAAGCATCATTTCAGAGTGATACAGAGAACCCAGGGATGAATATTTCTGATATCAAAGACCCTAATTCACACGCTTCGTTGAGTGAAACCAATGATAATAATAATAATAATAATAATAATAATAATAATAATGACATCAACACATCGTTGTCTTCTTTATCAATCTCGAATAAATTTGAAGAAGGATCACACTTGGAAGCAAGCTTCTCAGAATCCATAAATGAGGCGTCTTCTTTCATCATCAATGAAGATGAACTAATTTCTGTTAAAATAGCTGATTTGGGTAATGCTTGCTGGATCAACCACCATTTCACAGATGAGATCCAAACAAGACAGTATAGGTCTCCTGAAATCTTGTTATGTTATCATTGGGGTTCTTCAGCAGATTTATGGTCATTTGCTTGTTTGGTTTTCGAGTTATTGACGGGTGATTATTTGTTTGACCCCAGAGAGGGAAAGACATATTCAAAAGATGATGATCATATTGCCCAGATAATCGAGTTGTTAGGACCTTTCCCAAGGCAAATGTTGAAGGAGAGTTATTACTCAAGAGATTTTTTCACTCCCAGAGGAGAATTACAGAAAATTCAAAAATTAAAACCTTGGGGGTTGAAAGACGTCTTAGTTGAAAAGTATAAGTTTTCGGTTTCTGATGCAATTGAGATCTCTGATTTCTTATTACCTATGTTAGCTATACAACCAGAGTCAAGAGCTGACGCAGGAGGTATGATTAATCATCCTTGGTTGAGTGATGCATTGGGCTTAGAGAACGTCGTTCTCGAAAGACCTGTTGGAGGCTCAGGTGAAGATATCCCCGGCTGGTCAAAAGAAATGCAATCACTGAACCACAGCACCAAATTTCGCCATCATTAATGTATTATAACAACTTTCACTTTCATTGCACATATTTAAAACGAATCACATGTATTTTTAGTGTACTTAGTATGTTATTATTATCACATATTCATTAAATTTCTAAAATTACTGTAGGGTTATCCCTACCATATTTCATTACGCTACATAAAACATATATAGATGCAAATGTAAATACCATTATGATTAGTATTCCTCCTCCTCCTCCTCTTCACCAGTTTCATCATGGCCAATTCTCTTGGACATGTAAGGACCATCCAATTCATATCCCAACCTGCCATAATAATTTCTGACACCAACACCTGCGATGACACTTATCTTTTTTGAACCATGTTCTTCAACAGCAATTCTTTCAGCTTCTTCCATTAATAATGTACCGAAACCTTGATGTTGAAATTTCCTTGGATCTCTGGAATGCAACGGAACAACTGAACCGTAAACATGTAACTCTCTGACAATGGAGGTGGGCTGTTTGGTAAATTCTTCTCTATATGTGTATTTCTTGGATGCTTTTCTTAATCTTAAAAGACCAATTAAAATGTCTTGCTTCGGATCTTCATAGCTTAGGAAAGTTTCCCATCCACCATTGGCGTAATAATCCCTTCTAATTAGTTCTACTTGATCGGGTACGACCTTATGATGCACTTCTTGAATACCAACTTCTCTTGTTCTGACGTCTCGACAAGATGTACCAAAATCCTTCATTCTGGCTAAAGCCAATTCTCTCAAATTACCGTTCTCCACTCCAGAGGTGACTAAAGGCATTGGAATATCTCTCTGAACCCTGTAAATTCTTGTCCAAGGTGGCACTAACGCCATAATTCTTGCCACTAAGTCAATCAACGCATTGGCGTTATACGATTTGTACAAACCTTTCTTCCAAAGTTCATAAAGACCGGTACCTCTGATAACTAATGTTGGGTAAATCTTTAAACCGTCGGTTCTGAAGGCAGGATTTTCAAAATACTCAATAAATTGTTCTAAATCTCTCTCCATCCCAACGTTTGGTAAATCAGGCATCATATGACTGACAATCTTATAACCAGCATCCTTAGCTACAGCAAAAGTTTCACATACAGACTTTACAGTATGACCTCTATTAGAATCTCTGGCCACATCTTCATAACATGATTGAACTCCGATTTCTAATCTTGTACAGCCATAACGTAACATGTCACTTAAATGAGTAGATGTACAATAATCTGGTCTGGTTTCAATGGTAATACCAACACATTTGGTTTGCGATTGTTGAGAGTATTTGATAGCTTCATCAATGTCCTTACCATTGAAACCTGTGAGAGCATTGTGCAATTGTGTGATGAAAGTTTCTCTGTAGTCAATAGGTAAAGACATGAAAGTACCACCCATAATAATATATTCAACTTTATCAATGGAGTGTCCCAATTGTCTTAATTGTTCAACTCTACCTCTCGCTTGTTCGTATGGGTCATATCTAGCTCTGATAGCTCTCATTGATGTTGGTTCATACCCAGTATATGATTGAGTAGAGTATTCAAAATCTGAATCTGGCCCCCCTGGACAATACACACAAATGTTACCAGTATAAGCTATATGAGGGCATCGATGGGGTTTACACATTACTGCTACTACTGCGATACCCGAAGCAGTCCTGACAGGTTTGGCTTTCAATTTTGGAATTAGATACTTCTTATACTGATCAGGTATAGAAGAAATAATGTCAGTCAATCTTGGTTGTTGCTTTAATTTATATTTCTTAGCATATCTTCCAATTAAACCATTTAAATTTATATCTTTAGAGCTCTTTAAGCTTGCTACAAGATCAAGCGAAACGTCACCACAACATTGTATGAATCTTTCCTTTTCAGGAATCTTCTTCTTTCCACTTTTAGTGTATTGAGCTTTGACTTGTTGTGCTGAGGGCATTATATTATCAAAGTATTAGAGCTTAACTCATCTCAAAATTTTTTTACTCTAGTGTGTTGCGCGAATACACGACTGGAAAAGAAACTGAAAAATTTAGTTACCAATTGAAGATTTTGAATTATGATCTCTATAAAGCAACCTTCAATTCTTAGAGTGGCTAATAACTTGAAACCAAACATACCAAAAATTGGTAAAATAAGTTTCTTTAGAACCTACGCTACGGAAAATACCCCTTCCAAACCAAAGAAGAAATCCTCTGCAACTGCTGATATTTCTCAAATTCCAATCAAAAGTATAGCTACGATTGCAGACTTCTATATACCTCCAAAATTGATAGAATGTCCGATTACCTCATGGCCTAAATTAATATTGAGAAGATTGGGTGTTTTTGCTGTCAACACGTATAGTATTGCCAAATTTAGGCAAGAAACTAAATTGAAATTAAAATTCAATGATTGGAAAGAAGAAGCTATGGACAAATTTGTAAAGACAAATAAACTTTTTGCTGCTGCTTGTAACCTTCCTGTGAACAAAAGACAAGAGTACTTGACCACACAACTAGAAGGAACAACAGGGACTTTAGTTACTCAAAAATTAATCGAAAGAGCTAAATCATTCCCAGTTCACGGGAAATTAACTTGGGATCTCATTTCAATTGAAAAGAATCCAAAAGTGGTTTCTTTTACTGTTTTACCAGATGCCAACAATATTTCCACTTATGTGCAACTCGTTTTGAAAGTTTCAACCAAACAGAAGGTTACGTACACTGACGGTCAACAAAATAATGAAACCGAGAGAGTTGTCAATGATAATCTTGTCTTTACTTTAGACCCCTTTGCCGATGATATTTCATTAGTTGGCTCCATGTTCCAGTCTAATCACTTAAGAGGAGTTCAGCCTGAAATCAGTTTCAAAGATACCAAATTGATGCAACAATTTCAAAATCAATCCGCCGACATTTTTAGAGCTAGACCTGAATCCAAAAGCTTGTAAATATACACCTGTAAATATATTATTCTTAAACAAAGCATTTTTAAAACATCTATACAAATGAGTTTATCTATCCCGTTTCCAGGTCTCCTTCTTTTTTATTTATTTTATTTTTTATTTTTTTTGAAAAAAAATCAAACTTTTATAGTTACCTAAATTGTTCCATGCTCCCATTTTATAACCCAAAGTCGTTTCCAATATATAAAAACCAAACACCATTCTACTAAATCAAATATTCATTCCATTACGAATACATCACCGTGTTCCAACTCGTCCGTTTCAATGGCCCTGTCCGCTTCATTCTCGAGTTCTCTACTTAAATCTCTCCTGATATTTGGTCTAACAAGCAAAGTACCGGATTGGGACCTGGAGTCCCTCCTTTGAATTTGCTGTGGTGTTAGAATATCATCACCTAAAGAAGCAGGAACGAAATCTTCTTCATAGAACTGATCATCTTGTTCGTGATCACTGATTACAGACTCATTAACCAACAGGTCTTTTCGAGTGACATACGAACTCAAAGAACCGGTTATCGTTGGGAATGTAGAAGAATCTAAACTCCAGTCACATACCGGGGACTGAGAAGTTACTTGACCCTTGCTGAAAAAGTTAGATTGTGGAGGCGGAGAAGAAGAACTTTTCAATAACCCCTTTGGTGACGTACCGGAAGAAATCGACTCAAATACATTGCCGCTTAACGAGGTAGTCATCGCAGAATTTGGTGGAGTGAAAACTCCATTTGAATTTGTAGTCCAACCGTAAGACCCAAGAGAGGTTGAACCATGGGAATGTGAACTTGCATATCCTAAAGGGTAAGAAGTCAGGCCTGGAATAGCATCAAAGCTATTTTGGGAAGCAATATCAATAGGAACATTAGATGAGCCGTTAATAGATTTACTGGTACCCATATTCAAAAAATTCACAACCGATTTATTAGGTGGGGTAATTGTTTGAGTAAGCGAAGATACATCCACGCTACGAGAATCCCTGGGAGTAGATTGTGGGTGTGCGCCGTTATATGACCTTTTACTATGGCCATGACTAGAACGAGAATTAACACGAGTACCGTCAGGCAAGAAATGAGCCAAGGCACATTTTAATCCAAATTTACAATTTCCCTTTTGAAAATATTTACATGGTAATTTATCAGCTCCTAATGAACCTTCTAAGTTATGACTGAAGGGACAGGAGGTTCCTGCTTGACAAGCACCTTGTTTGAAGAATTTACAGGGAACATGGCTCAAATTTTTACTAGAATTTGAACTGCTGGAATTTACTCCAATGGACCCTGGAGGACCAGTGTAGGGGGGCAAGTTGGAAACTGAACTTGGTGAATCAAATGAGCTTGTGTTACTTTGTGAATTCCTTCTCCTACTTGTTGGCGACTGCTGTGACTTAGACCTATTCAAGATCAGTACATCCGTCGACTCCACACCTACGCTCATGTTGAAATATTGACTTTAGTAGGATTCGCTTGAAACGGAAAAAAATGAAATTGTCGATTCCAGGGGATAGTAAAACAACAAATATATATTGTAAAATTATGTGACACGGTTACAAACTCACAATGGTATAGAAGCTAACTGTTTGGTGATATAAGGAAAATAAATTGAAGTTTGAAAAAAAACCTCTAGATTCTTTGTGAGGTTCTACACGGGATTTCAAGCGACCCTTATCTAATCAGTCAGAAGTGATATGCAAGATTGTGGCTGTTTGCGCTTTTGTGTATTATCTCATTTTTGTGACATTTTACCTTTTCTGAATGATCTCATAACCTCTTTTTACAAATCACATTATGCATTAATGACGAGACAAGTAACTAAAAGTCTATACAGAGATGTAAGAAAAATTGGGGAACAGGAATATCCTGTGCTTCAAAAATAAATGCTCAAAGTTAAAAACATATACAAATACAAGTTATATCAGGAGTGAGAAGCTTAAATAAAGCTGAGAAAAACCCACCACTTTTACCGACGATCAGCCAGGAAACTACGTTTACCGGTGTTCAAATGCTTAGGTAAAAGAGTAGCGATATGGTGATCAGATTCACCAATCTTACCTTGTCTGTTTCTTTCTCTTCTACCCAATTTACCAAGTCTATCGGTCTTTTCCTTCAAATCTTCCGTGGTAAGACCATCATTAAGTCTATCGCTTTGAAGCATAGGTCTCTTCTTTTTACGTATGTGTTCTTCAACGTCCATATCAAGAGCATTCTTACCCTTCTTCAAGATATCGATACCCTTGGCATTCTTGATACTTTGTCCTCTAGAAATGGATTGTTTGTTTCTTAATTCGCTTGTATCATGACCAATATTGTACATGTGTTCTTCCATATCATCAAAAGATCTCTTAATCTTATCTCTAGGCATAACAGCTCTATTGTTTAAGGCTTTTCTATTTCTAGCTTCGTTGATCATCTTCTTTTGCTTATCTCTAATCCAAGAAGCTTTTTCTTTAATATCCAAGGTTTCTTCATCTTCGATATCAGAGTCCGAATCATAGAACCCTTCTTGTTCCAATTTTTCTTCCTCATCTTCCAAAGCTTGTAACTTAGCAGCAATATCTGCATCTAAGAAATCATAAACATTCTTACCATCTAAAACTTCAGGCATAACATCGTTCTTCCATTCTTCATCTTCCAATAAGTATTTATCTTTCAAATTGATACTGAAGACACCTGCACCACCATTTTCAGCTTCAATATCCCTAGCCAATTTTCTTCTGTTTGGATCCAAAGCATCATATTTTTCAATTTCTTTAGCTCCTTCAGGAATATGAACAGGTCTATCCAAATCATCTCTTTGAGCAGGTTTAGCAACATGAATCTTATTCAAGACATTGGAAACTCTGGCAGCACCCTTCAACTTTTGTTCAATCCTTGACGCCAACAATTTCTCACAAGCTTGATTCCTGACTTGCATGACATTTTCTTCTTCAACACAAGAAGTATTCATAATTTCAACATCTTTCATTTCATATAAAGATTTAAGAACTTCTTGTTTAGATTCATCTAAGTGTTCAAATTGGATGATATCGGATTTGTTCATAACGATCATGACAGATTTATTAGCAAATAATGGTTTAATAGAATTGAAGAGTTTAACTTGAGCTTCTATTGAAAATCCACACTGTTCACTCAAATCCATGAAATATAGAACACAAGATCTTAAATGAGCAATAGCATAGATACTTTGCATTTCAATATTATTCATCTCTTCTGTTGGTCTATCTAAAATACCTGGAGTATCAATAGCTTGGAATCTCAAATATTTATAATCAAAGTGACCAACGTATAAAGATTTTGTAGTAAATGCATAAGGTTGAACATCAACTTCGGCCTTGGTAATACATTTTAAGAAGCTTGACTTACCAACATTTGGGTAACCACAAATAACTAAAGTTCTAGTATTTGGGTCAATACTGGGCATTCTTCCTAAATGCTGTCTGACCTGTTCTAAATAAACCAAAGGATCCTTCAATTTTTTGACAATAGTAGCCATTCTACCTAATGCAGCCCTCTTCAATTGTTTACATTGGTATAAAGATTGGCCAAATTTTAATAATCTGACATAATCTCTTGCAACTTGTTCAATTAAAGTTTTAGCCTTAGAAACGGCAGCCAAAGAAATTTTATAATGATTCTTTTCGTACAAGGTATCCATTAAATCACGGTGGAAAGGATGGACATCGTTAATATTTGGGAATCCCGATAATAAATCAGTAAATTTTTCACCAAAACCTTCTGCAGTAAATCTAACTTTTCTCATATAAAAGGCCCTAATTCTGGTAATTTTGAAACCTGGTCTGATAACAGTTGGTGTTTTTCTTTGAGTCCTATTAAGGACTATGTCCAACATATCATTAGATGTTGGAACACTTGGGATGTCCTTCCACGAGAGTTGCATCTTCAATTAGTCTATCTCAAATCAGTAGTCTAATTTTTTTTTCTCTCATCTCATCCCATTTTTTTTGCAATACAGAAAGGTCGTGTACATGTACAATAAGAAAAAAAACTATCAGGATTCGTATTGTTATGTAGTTTATTGATGGTTTATATAATTTATTCATTGTAGTGGTAAACTAAGTAATTTGGTAATCCAAATACTTCATATCCTAAACGTTTCGCCATCTTGGCAAAACCTTCGGTTTCAATTAAATGGTAGAATGGGAATGATGGGAACATAGCACCGTCTCTGTGTACATCTGCTTTTACCAAGACAGCCCCTCCTCCAACACCATCTAAAGCCATTTCTGTATGTTTATCACCTTTAGCATCATAGAATTTTGCCATTAAAGGTCTGTAGGTAGCCAATTCAGCATATCCTTCTACAATAATTTCATCCTCACCCATTGAAGCTGCTAATTTTAAGCCTTCTTCGCTCTCAACCCAATTATTGAAATCATAAGGTCTTATATCATTCTTTTGAGTTTCAGAATTATAATATCTCTGGTAAACGTTAGCAGAGATTACCGGTTTGTCATGAGAAGCTAACTCTTGTATAAGATCACTAGGAGTTTCAACGATATCAGCATCAAGCCACAATACCCATGAAGTTGATGGTGCAATAGTAGTGAAAACCAACGAATTTCTGGCTAATGCCATGGAACTTCTTCTTTCCTTCTGTACAGTTAATGCGTGTCTATCCTTTTCTAACTGGCTCTTTAAAGAGTTTGAATCTTGCCTCAAAACAGTAACTTTTTTAAATTTGGTTGCTGGATTAGCTTGAGTGGATTTAATAGCCTTTTCTAAGGATTTTAATGCAAGATCTCCATCTTCATTTCTAGGTAAAATAAAACCCAAAGATATTAAACTATGATCATAACTAAGTTTATTCAAATTGTTCCAATACTCTGGCAAAAACTTAGACATTGGTGATAAAATCAAGATATCTTCCTTATTTTCTAAAGGTGTTTTACTCACAGTAAGTTGGTTCAAGTCATAATGACTCAAGTGATTTTTTGGGAGATTTCTTAAGATGACAGAGTCCTTGTTTTTATTGAACCATGATTTGTTCTTTTGTTTATAACTGTACTTTGTACTTGACCTTTTTGATTTGGACGAGGAGGAATCTGAATTTGCAAAGAAAAATAAATACACCACAAGAACCAATGCAATGGGAGCTAGAATCGACTGAGGTCTCCTTCGTATACTACGAACAAGATTTTGTCCAATAAATGGCATTGAACGAGTTCTGGCGTGTGACGGTTTTTTTTTCACGTATCAAAAATCAAGTTGGTAACACCGTCGCGAAACCTTTATTTACCCGGAAAAGTATTGCAGTGGTTTTCTCGTTTCGGCAACGTGGATAAACGTTTGGCTATGAATCTATATGTACGATAGCCAGTCTTTTAAGAAAGTAAATCAGTTTTAAATATTGATTAAACTACTATATACCTTTCTAAAGACTTAAATATCATGAATCACAGCTCTATTTAACTGTTTACATACCCATTTCAATATCCTCTTCCTCTTTTGGTGCTTCTTCCTTCTTTTCTTTTGAAGCTGGTTCAGCGTTCCTTTGGGCAGCCAACTTTTCAGCCATAGCAGCAGCTTGCTTAGCTTCTTGCTTTTCTCTTAAAGCTTGCTTTTTTTCTTCTTCTTTAGCCAAGTATCTTCCTCTAATGATGTTACCAATAGAAGCTAATTCTTCGTACTTGGCAATATACTTAGCCTTAGTGGAATCATAACCGTCATCATAAAGCCAGTCTTCAGCCTTCATTAATAATCCACTTAATTTTTCCTTTTCCTGCTCAGAGGCAAAATCTTTGTATTGATCTTCTAATTTACCTCTCAATTCGTAAATGTACTCTTCAAGAGCATTCTTTCTATCTTCAGTTTCAGCAACTAACTTATCGGACATAACCATTTCGTTTTCCTTCTCAGTTAATAAGTTCCTGGCATCCTTACTCAAGGAAGAAGACTTCCAATTGATAACTAAGTCGTCCTTCTTTACCAACTTCTTAACATCACGGTATTCTGGTTCCTTGTCTTCGTTATCACCTTCAGCTGGTTCAACCAACTCTTTAACCAACTTTTCTTCGACAGTATGAGCGGATTCAATGGTGTAGAAACCACTTGGATCATTTCTGAGTTTCAATTTGGCTGGAATAGACTTAGAATCTTCATTAAGTTGAACACCTTTAATATCCCATTGGCAAATGGACTCTTCAGTTCCAACTGGTAATTCCTTAAGATTAGTATACTTGGCTTCCACACGGAAATCGCCGGTTCTTTCTAAAGTAATGATCTTGGTGGATGGGAAAAGACCACCTCTTGGAAAAACTTCCAAATGGTCATCATCTTCTTCTTGTTTGTCCCAGAAGTAAGAAACAGAGTATGGGTTGAAGTCTTCAAACTTGAATGGTCTAACTCTCAAAGTAGGGGAGTGCATAGCACAAATGAAAGCATTACCTCTAGCAATGGCTTCATCTTGGTTCAAGGTAAAAGATAATTGCTTACCGAAAATTTCAGACAATTTAGTCTTGATAGATGGAACTCTGGTACAACCACCAATAACTTCGATAGAATCAATTTCTTCGGCAGTTAATTTAGCCTCCTTCAAAGCAATCTCAATTGGAACATTAATCCTTTCCAATAATGGTTGGATGAATTCTTCTAATTCCTCTCTGGTTAAAGAAGATGAAACATCAATATCATTCATCAAGGATTCAATGTTGAATGGAGCAGAACTGTTAGCAGATAAAACCTTCTTCAATTTTTCAGCAGCAGCTAAAACTCTGTAGAAAGCCTTTGGGTTTTCTTTAATATCAATCTTATATTTACCAACAAATTCCTTGGCAAAATGTTCAGCAATAGCTAAATCAAAGTTTCTACCACCAAAATGTTTGTCATAAGCAGAACCTAAAATCTTCAATTCACCTTTCTTAACAGCAGCGATAGAAACTTGGAAAGAAGAGTGACCAATGTCAACAAAAGCAACCTTCTTTGGTTCATCTTCTGGTAAGTCACCAGCCTTGAAAACACCGTAACCAACGGCAGCAGCGGTAACTTCGTTAACAATTCTGACTGGGTTCAAACCAGCAATTTTACAGGCGTCGGAAGCAGCCCTTCTTTGCTTCTCAGTGTACCAAATTGGAACAGAGAGACAAATGTCTTGAATGTTGAGTTTGGTTTCCTTGGTAGTGATATCCTTGATCTTGTTGATGTACATAGCAGACAATTGAGTAGAAGAGAATTCAGTTTGTTCACCCAAGAATCTAACCTTGGCACTAACACCACCATCTTGATTTTCAACTAATGGAGCAGAGAAGTATTTTTGTTCAATTTCGAAATCAGGGTCCTTGTAGTTTAAACCCAAAACTCTTTTCAAATTGTCAACAGTGTTCTTTAAGTTAGAACCTTGTTGATTCTTACCGCTTTCACCAATGAATCTGTTCTTCATACCGAAACCAACTAAAGTTGGAGTGGCACGGTTGGAAACTTCATTAACGATAATATCAATACCTCTGTTTCTTGCACAAGCAATAACAGTGTTACTGTTTCCTAAATCGACACCGAATGGAGCAGACATTTTCTAAATACTTTTGAAAAAAGAATTCAATACTTTGATTGAAAAATTGTAATGTACTTTTCCCGCCGTTATAAAATTTTTCCTCATCTGTCCTTTGCGCGTGCACGCACATCTGGAACTTCTATTTAGTTCGAAGATGTTCTAATAACCTCGAATGATTAAAGCCGTCAATTATTATTCAAAATTAACGTTGAAGTATGCATCGCCGGTAATAAAACAGAACAATTTGATATATTCTCAAGTCTGCAGAAGATTGTTGGACTCCATTCAGGTGAGTTTTATGTTAAACCTATCGTACACAAAAGTAACACTTCACCAACGGAAAAAGAATGGGAAAGTTTTCTCAGAGATTTCCTTCTATTAGAATCTATAAAAATTATATACTCTCATGAGGGTTCAGATTTGTTCCTTGTGATCAAAATACTCTGGAAAAAAGAGGATGTTTTATTGCCAACATAAGCCGATCCTATTGCTGCAAAAATTTCAACCTTCGCGAAATTTTGCACCCTAAATCAAATGCTCTGCTCCAAAATAGTTATTAAACTCATCCAGCCAGAGCTTTCAGCAAGTTTCACAAACGTAGCATTATCCTTCTTACGAACAAAATCAATTAAAAGCTCCACTTCCTTTTCATGTAAGATATTGGTACTCAATAAATAAGATAATAAGTGGAAGTCAAGTAGCACATCTCCTTCACCATTATCAGAATTCAAGCGATCATATAATACCTTCAAGTTTTGGAGTTCACCCAAAAATTCTCTATTTTCTACCACAAAATTACTCGAAGAAAAAAAAGGAGAAGGATTGATGGGCATGGAATCCAGTAAAGTGACAAGAAGATAATCAATTGGGAATGCGGGTTTTGCATTTGATTTTACCTCTAATCCATATTCATTTATTTTTGAATAAAAAACATCTGGAACATACCGACGATCATTAGACTCATTGATATACATCATTGAAGGTTGGGTTGATGTAGTAACAATATCAGCCTCAAGCAATGCTTCAGTATTAACAGACACCTGGTAAGATCTCGGCTCTATTTGTCCATCCAAGCCGCCAGACACCACACATGTTATAAACCTAGAAGAATATTGTTGATCATTACTATACTTAGTATGATAAGGATGTTTTAATTGTTGTCTAGCAGCCATCATTACTTCAATATTGCTTAAAAAGTAGCTATTCTTGTGTCTTTTGCACAAAACTGTTCCATTTTTAAGGCCAGAATCCGTTAAATCGGTAAATATCATACCAACCTTGTAAAAATTGAATTTAGCTGCCAATGCGTCAATTTGTGTTTCATTTTCCCATGGTAATAGAGTTAAACCATCGAGTTCGTTTGCTTGAGGTGGTTCATAGATGAATTGAACTTCTGCTTTAATACCCAATGGGACTTTCTCGAAAGATTCATAAGAACCATATAAATATCCGAATCTTTGAGTACCACTGAGTCGCCATGTATCAATGAATCTGTTTAATATATTAGAGTCAGAAAATTCTACATGATCAACCATTCTAAAGCTTTGTTGTTGAAGTGTGATGACTGGAGGTTGACACTTAGAACAAATACCTTTAGGATAAGGTAAATGACCTGACGGACAATTTTTTTTGACTTGATATGTGGGGTTATCCAATGGAGCCATATAGCTAGTTGCATTGTTTTTATTGTTTTTACTTTCATTAATTTCCTTTAATTGAGCGTAGAATGATAGATGTTTAATCCCGTTACTCTCCCTATATTCCTTATCCCACGGAGGAAGAGGTGAACAAAATTCACACATTCCTTTATCACCATGACGACAAATGCTAGTTTTCTTACGTGGGATCAATCCATCCAGAGCTTCAAGTACCTTGTCTACTTCTAAATTTTCAGTTAGACTTTCAGATTGAACTTCGCTTGAATTTGGAATTGTTAAATCATCAGAAATAGAAATAGACGCAGTACCTGATTGTACATCTTTCATTTCAACATCTTTCGTTTCATAATTAGCGAAGAGCATATCACCATTTTTCAATCCTAGGTCTGAAATAGTTCGGTTCATCAAGGAGGTAGTCGGTTCGCCTTTGTCGTTCGGCTTCATCGAAATGGTCAAAGAAGTATAATCTGAGTTGATTTTTCGAAGTAGTTCGTCAATTACAGTACTGAACTGATCAAATTCAGTTACCGTTATTCTGAAAGTACCATCTTTAGTCCGGAATCTTAATATCATGTTTGCCATCAAGTTATATTTTCCAGTCGCACATCAATTATTTCCAAATTTTATTGCCATATTTTTAGGTCAATTAGTTAAATGTATGGTAACACGTACTATGTTAGAATCCAGTATCCCAGCCATATTATCGAGTCCGGATACATCGAATTTTTATATTGGATCAGATTTTAAAGACTTACAATCCGGATATAGGAAGAGGCCCGATTTTGATAGAGGTTCTGAAATTCGATGTCTAGTCTTTCCATAACTTGGTATAACTTTAAGTTCTCTGCTCCATTGACTTGTTTGGAGTTATCTGTTTTAGTAGGTAAAGCGATTGAAAAAGTGACCGCATTCCTTATGAAGGAGTTTTAAGTTAAAAGTTCGTACTATCCTCGCGATAGTACATTTGTCAAATATAACAATACAGAGAAGATTAGCATTGTCCTTGCATAAAGATGACACGCTTTACAAAGAGATTTACCATTTTTTTTTAAACAGGAGTATACATAGAGTGCATACACACACCTGATTCATACTTGGGATCATGAATTTGAACACTGTCTTCTTCATATATCTATCAAAGCTTCCCACAAGTAAAACTTGGAAGTCACACGCGCAGGTTCGAATCCTGTCCGAACTAAAATATCCAAAGTTCGTATTTTGAGAAAATTATTTTCATTCGACGCACGAATATACCAAGTTTCAGAACTGCCATTATTTTTAACCTGAATACGCAATTTCGCTTAAATTTGAAAAAAGTGACGTGGACAGAGAACGCTTTTCAATTCTAGTAATTATGTCAAAAAAAGAAACTTTGTGCTTTACTTAATAATTGAACTCAAAATTTTACAATTTATTCACTGCGGGGCACACCTATAACTCATACGGTATATCTCGAAAGTTTTTGGTTTGAACCTTAAAACGTTAATTCTTTTATTTTTTTTCATTTTTCATTTTTCTTTAATTACACACAATCGCGCAACGGGTTGATACTTCCTTGGTGGATCTAGTGAAATTTTTCAAGATCAACGAGTCTTTTTCTTCATTATATTTTTTGTTTCAATCCAATAAAACTCTTACCGTGCTTGAAGTTTGACAATGGCTAGAATATCAGTTATAAGGGTGGCTACTGTGGTTGGTAGTCTTTTCGTGATATACTCTTTGTCCCTTTTATTCACTCCCAATGTGGTTTATGTTGACCCAAATACTAATGAGATAATGAAAGATTATACCCCAAAAAATGAAGCCCCTCAATCAGCTTCACTTGGTAGTATAATCCTGAACAAATGGCAAGCTGGTTTCGGCTCAGGATCAATTAGAGATAAGGAGAAAGAAGAGCAATTGGCATTAGCTCAAGCTGCTGTTGCCGTTCAAGGTGGTTTAAAGCCTGATGAGGTACCCGTTAAAGACAACACTGACGATACAATAGCTGAGAAACTTTCAAATATGCAAAATGGAAACTCACGAGCAGACCCATCTCAACCGGATGAAAAGATTGTTAAAGACGACAAAGATAACAAGATCGTTCCAGCAGAAAAAGATTCTGATTATGTGGGTAAGGACGATAGCATCAAAGCTACTTTTGTAACATTAGCTCGTAATTCTGAACTTTTTGAATTAATTAAATCTATTCGTCGTGTTGAAGATAGATTTAACCGTAAATTTCACTACGATTGGGTCTTTTTGAATGATGAAGAATTCACTCAAGAATTTAAGGATTTAACTTCATCTATTGTTAGTGGTAAAACCAAATATGGGCTTATACCAAAAGAACATTGGTCTTATCCAGATTGGATTGATTTGAAAAAAGCTGCCAAATCACGAGAAGACATGAAGGCTGCTAAGATTATTTATGGTGACAGTGAAAGTTATCGCCACATGTGTCGTTTTGAAAGTGGATTTTTCTGGAGAAATCCTCTTTTAGATGACTACGACTGGTATTGGAGAGTTGAACCTGGTATCCAAATTCATTGTGATTTGGATTATGATTTGTTTAAATTCATGAGAGATAACAAAAAAAGATATGGTTTCACTATTTCTATTCATGAGTTTGTAAAGACTATACCATCTTTATGGGAACATACCAAGAATTTCATTAAAGAGCATAAAGATTATCTTGCCCCTAATAATATGATGGACTTTATTTCAGATGATGGTGGTGAATCGTATAATTTATGCCATTTTTGGTCCAACTTTGAAATTGCTGATCTTAATTTTTGGAGAGATCAACCTTATCAGGAATACTTTGAATACTTGGACAAGACTGGTGGATTCTTTTATGAAAGATGGGGGGATGCACCAGTTCATTCTATTGCCGCTGCTCTTTTCTTGAATAAAGATGAAATCCATTATTTTGAAGACGTTGGTTATAATCATGGTGTTTATACTCAATGTCCTTTGAATAATGAATTCAGATATAAACACAAATGTCATTGTGATCCTAATAGAGACTTCACATTTAGAGGTTACTCTTGCGGTAAGAAGTACTATGAAGTAATGAATTTGGAAAAGCCACAGGAATGGGTAGATTATCAATAGAAAGATTCAATACATATAGATACAAGGAAATATACGACATTGATGCCCTCATTTAATCTATTTGGCCAGCGAGAATAAAAACTTGACGCATCGCAGGGTGAATTCTTAACAGGATTTACGCATTGTTCTTATTCTAAAATAAGCATTTTTTTTCACCTAAGAAATAAGAGTAACTAAAAAAATAACTATCAGATACTGTGTGTAATTATTTTTTTACGCCTCACAATTCGTAAATCCACGCCACTTTCCATATTAAAATAAAATACAATACCAAGAGTAACAGCGCGAGGGCGAGCTTAACGCGCGTGCGCGCGTAAAAGGGACTTTTGCGTTTTCCTATTATATATTGATGCGATCAGAACGAAAATTCTTTGAAAACTTGACACGTTAAACTTATTCCAAAAGGGACTTTTTTTTTCATCTCCATTTCGTTTTAAGGTAATAGCATCACGATGAGCGCATCCAGATCTAATGCAAGAATCATCAGGTTTGCGATTTTTGCTTTAATTTTAATCGTGTGCGGATTCATTTTATCCAAAGGATCCAGCTATCAAGCTCCAAGTACTGTCAAATCCGATGCTAAAGCTGAAGCCAAATCTTCTCCCCCTGCAGTTGCTAAACCAGTTTCTCCTCCAGCTCAAGGAGTAGCACAATTATCTGTTGGTGCTGAAAAGTTAGTTCCAGTTCCTGGTGAAAAGGTTAAGGCTACATTTGTTTCCCTAGCTAGAAATTCTGATCTTTACAGTTTGTTAGGTTCTATTAGACAAGTTGAAGATAGGTTTAATGGTAAGTATCATTATGATTGGGTCTTCTTAAACGACGAGGAATTCACTGAAGAATTTAAGGAAGTCACCACTTCTATAATCAGTGGTACAACTAAGTATGGTGTTATACCTAAGGAACAGTGGTCTTATCCTGACTGGATTGATCAAGAAAAAGCCGCCCTTGCCAGAGAAAAAATGGTTGCTGAGAAAGTTATCTATGGTGGTTCTGTCCCTTATAGACATATGTGCAGATATGAATCTGGATTCTTCTGGAGACACCCATTGTTAGATGAATATGAATATTATTGGAGAGTTGAACCAGATATTAAAATTTACTGTGACATTGATTATGACATTTTTAAGTTTATGAAGGACAACAACAAGAAGTACTCTTTTACTATTACATTACCGGAATACAAAGCCACCATTCCAACTTTATGGGATGCTACCAAAGAATTTATTAAGGAAAATAATCATTATTTAGCTAAGAATAACATGTTGGAATGGATATCCAATGACAATGGTGATACATACAATGGATGCCATTTCTGGTCCAATTTTGAAATTGCCGATCTTAATTTCTGGAGGTCTGAAGCTTATAAAGCTTACTTCGAAAAGCTAGACAAAGCTGGTGGTTTCTTTTACGAAAGATGGGGTGATGCCCCTATTCACTCGATTGCGGCTGCTTTGTTCTTGAACAAGGACGAAATCCATTTCTTTGATGATGTTGGATACTTTCATGGACCATTCCATAACTGTCCTGTAGATCCTGAAATTAGAAAGGCAAGAAAATGTGCATGTAATCCTAAAGACGATTTCACTTGGAAAGATTACTCTTGTACTAAGAAATTTCATGATATTAAAGGTTTAAAGAGAATGAAGGGCTGGCAAGATTTTACTGGTTAAGCTAGTTAACGTAGTATAATAGGATTTCTTGAATAGCTTGAATAGACATAAATGCTTTACTGTACGATAAACTGAAGCTTTCACTTGATCCCTGAACTTTGCATGACAAGATTCTCGACTCTTAAGAAAGCCGACAGCATTTAACAAGAGTTTGATAATGCAGTAGATTCAACTAATCTACATTATACAAATAGTTTATTTATGCGAAAGAGCTCCCCACAAATCGTCCTACTCATTGAAAAAACCTTCAATATAGCCTGAATGTGCTTGTCAGCATTTAATAATTGGATAGAAAATTCAAATCGAACGCCTGCTTCTTTGGTGGAATCTAATTTGTAAGCTAATACTATGTCGGGTGTTCAGTGATCTTCTATTTACATTTTGTAAGGGCCCACGTCTTATATCTAATATTTTGCATAACTTGGTATACGGAATTACAGCATTCGTGATAGTAGTATCAACTGGTATTTCAACTATATTTATAAATGGATTGTCTGTTTCCACCCCCATCCACTCTATGTCTGACCCTATTTTATTTCGACACTGGTATCATTTACAATCTTATTATTAACTTGAAACATTCCTGTATCCCGCGTCAAGTTTAGAGACATTATGTCGGAGAAGTTTTTTGTGAAAAAATGTCACAGCATAAAATGTTGCTGAAATTTCAGGGATTGGATGTGCGTTTTACATGAAATTTCAATGGCATAGCGATATATATCTACTTAAACCCGGTATTTGCGTCATGTCTTCAAAGGATTATTACCACAAAAAAAATTAGCCGTTGATCGAAATAACTCTGTTTTTCTTTGAAGTTCATTGTGGAGCTTTAAAAGTCCAATCAACCCCTTTAAAAACAATTTTTACCAACAGTATTAACACAGGTAATCAACTGATTCAATTCGATTTCTGATATCCATTGATTACTTGTCCAAGACTGCATTACCTCGCATTCGATCTTAGTCAACCTCTGGTCTGCTTCTGATAGGATTTTTTTTTATAAAATATTTTAACTTTGCATTTACCCGCCAGAATCTTTTTTTTTTTTTTCGACTGAAGTATTAAACATCCCTATTCTTAAATACTTAAATAATTGCAATTAACCTTTTTTTCACACCCACCCTTGTTTTTATAAAGGCTACAAAGTTACTTCAAGTTATTCATCGATAACAATTTAAATCGACTAGGTGCAATTGAATCAAACAAGTGTACATCCCTCACTATTTGTTTCTACTTTTGGGCAAGCTTCTTAATCCTTAAATTACCACTTGAGATAACAACAAGTTAGCAACTAAGTATATTTCAGGAACGTCAAACATCATTTAAGACAATCTGAATAGTACGCATTTAAGCGAGTATTTTCTTATTACGTTCGTTGGACCTCATCCATTTTGCGTCCTCTTTGAATAGTGGCTATTGTATCCTTGGCTGAGATTTTTTTTATTTTTTTTAAAAAATACTAGTCAATTCCCTCATACATTCCACGATACCTATTGTTTAAAAGGGTAACTCACGACCCTTGTTTTTTTCTAACCTACCCTAGCAGCGCTTTATTATAAATTTTTCTTTTGAAGATGTCCCAGGGAGAGGTTGATACTATTTCTGTAAAATTTGCCGGTAAAAGACACAGACCAACGTCTTTGAATCTTTCAAATATGAATATCAATCGTTTAACAAATAATGTGAATTCTGTATCCTCGTATCAGACACCGGAGCACTTAAAATCTCAGCTGTCTCCATTGACCACAAGTACTTCTTCCCTGATTCAGGAGGCCCCCACAGATTCTCCTAATAATACTACAGATGTCAATATAAATCCCCCACAAGATAACACGGATTTGGCGTTACGTTTAGTGAGCCCTCGTTTACCTCTACTATCTAACGAGATGAAGACTACTATGAAGCTTTCCCAACAAATTCATCTCCAACAATTGAATCTTATAGCTGCAAGACGGTCGGGAACAGAACTAGAAGATGTTGATAATGACGAAGAAGATCCTGAAATTTCAACAATTACAAACACAGTTGAGAAGGAAACTAAAGAAAATAAAGAAGAACAACTAAAGGATGATAATGTTATTTCGGCTAACAGGTTATCACTCGACAGAGACATTGATGCTTCTATTCAAAAGACCACCGTGTCAATCAATCCTGATAACACGGAGTTTACATCACTACCTACCTCTGGTTCAGGTGGAAGTTTAAAAAGAAGTCATATTCCGTCACCTTTAACTTTTGCTCCAAATACTACGAATTCGGTAGCCCCTCTGGTTCAATCAGCCCCATTAATCAATAAAGTCAAGGCAAGGAAATACCAAACTACACCCATTAACAATGCAAAGTTCCAAACATATTTAACACCTCATAAATCATCCCCTTATGGTCAAAATAAGAGGGTTAGAATAATGCCTCAATATCCTCATACATCCACTTCTCCTTTCTTTCCAAGACCAAGGTTACAACAATATCAACAATTCACTCCCCAACCTTCGGCCAGCATTTATAACCGCATGTATCCGTATCCCTATTACCCACAACCTCAAGCACCTCAAGCGCCACAACTTCAAACTCAAATAGTCAATATTCAGAAGCCACTAATGCTGGCTCATCAAACCACAGGCCAACATAACTCTATTACTTCGTCAAACCAGAAATTAAAATCAAAAGTAGTTGATATTTATAATGATGATTTGGTAAAGGAAGCTCCTTTGAAATCACAACCACTATCAGCTCAAAGAGAGGTATTTGATCATCATTTGAAACAATTTATAGATGATGATAGATCCCCAGTATCGGAAGATGAATTGAGAGAAATGGAAGAAAAGTATTCCGAACATAATGCCACTTTTGGGAATAAAAATGACGTTTTTGGTTCAATTAGTTTCATGAATCAAAAAATTTTTAACTTCAGGATATTCCAAGAGAAGTCTGATAGTAATGACCAGTCTCATCGATTAGACTCAGATTCCCTTCCTACCGATGATAACAATACTAATACTAATAATACTAATAATACTAATACTATTAATAATGAAGATGATGATAAAACCAAATTAGCTAATGATCCATCCAAAGAGAAAGAAAAATTTCTTAAAATTTGTGAAAAAACTTGGGATCAGTTTGTCCTGAGTAGGCGTTAATATATAGTTTAATTCTACTACCCTAATATACCAAGTTTTTATAATTCAACAAGTTGCAAATTGAAACCAATGTTGTACACGACTCTAAAAGTATTTGCGTGCGCACTAGACTTTTTTTCTCGCAAGAACTCTTTAAAAGAGGCAAATATACCCTGAGACTTTCAAATGTTAGTATCGTGTTTACGTTACTTGAAGGTGCCTTTGGGACATCTGAGGACTTTCTCTAGTTTCACCTCAAGAAGATCTTTCGTTACATCGCCTTTTCTTCAATTTCAGAGATCTGGATCTTTGTTTAACAAAGAAGACCAGAATAAAAGAAACCAAGAAACCGACAACGAAAAAGATGAAAATAATGGAAAGAAACAAGAGAAGAAATCACAACTGTCCGAGGAAGAGAAATTCAGGGAAGAACTTAAAAGGAAATTAAAAGAACAAAACCCTAACTTGGACCCCAGTAAAATAAAAATCCATAACATTGATAGAGATACCCTAATAAAAGTTCTCGGAGGTATTTTCATGGGTACTACTATATTCACAATGATACTTTTTAGTTCGTCCAATGACCATACGAATGAGCTATCTTTTCAAGATTTTAAAACCAATTACCTCTTAAAAGGTTTGGTTACAAAACTTACGGTTATAAATAAATTTTTAGTAGAAGCCGAACTAATTCCAGGAGCCTCATCTGATCAGACATACCAAACGTTCAGTGGTAGTCCAGCTGTTGGTTTTACAATAGGTTCAGTTGATTTCTTTGAAAAAGAATTAAACGAGATACAAAACAACTTGGGTATCCCAATTAATGAAAGAATTCCTATATCTTATGCTGATAGAGATGGATGGATGAACTACGTTTTACCAATTCTTCCAACTCTTTTATTGATTGGTGGTTTGTATTATTTGACCTTTAGAAGATCGCCAAACTCCCCTGGCGGTGCTGGTGGTCCGAACAACATCTTTAAAATTGGGAAGTCTAAGGCTAAATTGTTCAATCAAGAAACTGATGTTAAAATCAGATTTAAAGATGTTGCTGGTTGCGAAGAATCGAAGGAAGAGATCATGGAATTTGTCAAATTCTTACAAAATCCAACTAAATATGAAAAATTAGGTGCAAAAATCCCAAGAGGGGCTATATTATCTGGACCTCCAGGTACTGGTAAAACTCTCTTGGCTAAAGCGACCGCTGGTGAAGCTAATGTTCCATTCTTGTCTGTTTCTGGATCTGAATTTGTAGAAATGTTTGTCGGTATTGGTGCATCTCGTGTTCGTGACTTATTTAAAACTGCCAGAGAAATGGCACCTGCTATTATCTTTGTCGACGAAATTGATGCTATTGGTAGAGAAAGAGGCAACGGAAGAATGGGAAATGATGAAAAAGAAAATACATTAAATCAATTATTAGTTGAAATGGATGGTTTTGATTCCACTGATCATGTCGTCGTTTTAGCAGGTACGAATCGTGCTGATATCTTAGATAAAGCCTTGTTGAGACCTGGTAGATTTGATAGACACATTTCTATTGACATTCCAGATGTTGAAGGAAGAAAGGAAATCTTCAAGGTTCATTTATCTAAGTTGACCTTGAAATGTGATGAAGATATAAAGGCTACTAAACAAGATGTTGACTTCAACAAGTATCAAAATTTAAAATCCGAGGCTATTGATCAATTAGCGGGTAGATTGAGTGCTCTTACTCCAGGATTCTCTGGTGCAGATATCGCTAATTGTTGTAACGAGGGAGCTTTGATAGCAGCTAGAGAAGACGCCTCCTCGGTGGACATATATCATTTTGAGCAAGCTATTGAAAGAGTTGTTGCCGGTTTAGAAAAGAAGTCCAGAGTCTTATCATTGGATGAAAAGAAAACGGTTGCCTATCACGAAGCAGGACATGCCATTTGTGGTTGGTTTTTAGAATTTGCCGACCCTTTGGTTAAAGTATCGATTATCCCAAGAGGTCAAGGTGCCTTAGGCTATGCTCAGTACTTACCAAAAGATCAATACTTATTATCAAAAGAGCAATACCAACACAGAATGATCATGACTTTGGGGGGAAGAGTTTCCGAAGAATTACACTTCGATACAGTTACCACTGGAGCCTCTGACGATTTCAAGAAAGTTACCCAAATGGCTCAATCTATGATTTTGAAATTGGGTATGTCAGAAAAAGTTGGTAATATATACTACGATAATGGTGAGGACAATGATGGATTTAAGGTCCATAACAATTATTCAGAGAAGACTGCCAGATTGATCGACACTGAAATTAAAGGATTCATTGACGAGGCGTATGTCTCCTGTAAAAAATTATTACAAGATAACATTCAACTTGTTGATAAAGTTGCCGAAGAATTATACGAGAAGGAAGTTTTGACAAGAGAAGATATGGTCAGATTAGTCGGCCCAAGACCTTTTCCAGAGAGGAACGATGCTTTTGATAAGTATATAAAAGGTAATGATGCATTCAAACCTAGATCCAATGATCCACCAGCAGTTCAGACAAATTAGAAGATAAATATCGTGATTAATAGGGACTAGAACCCAGGTTACTCACTGAGTAAATAAAAATGCCTTGTAAATACATCCTCCGAAACTATAAATATGAAAATTCGGATTCTATACTTGATACGTATATACACTATAAACAAGATATCACTTATAATACAGAAAGCCATGAAATAACCACATTATTTGATGATAACCGAAATCTGTCCACAAGATTTGAACCGATTTTTGTTGTCCCCTGAGTTCAATCATCACTATCATTAAAGAGGTCGTCAATTTCGTTCATCTCATGAACACCCATGGAGGAGGCAAATTGCTCTGACAACAGGGGAACATCTGTAAAAAGTTTATCAGAAACATCTGAAATTTCTTCCACAAATTGGCCCTTGCTTCGAGTAGAAACATCAGAAGCTGTGAAATCCTCCGCCCTGATTTCACCTCTCGGCTCAGTTCTTGTATAATGTTTCATTTTGATAAAGTGCTCTCTCCAGTGGAAATATCCTTCATCTGTCATGAAGCCGCAACCCAACACCGGACAAAGATACACTTGAGTTTTTGATGAGCAGTGAAAGGGAAAATTATCTTGGTGGTAGTTTAATTCATAACTAGTTAGAAACTCTCGTTTACATTGCTTCTTTCCATTGTACATGGTTAATCTGCATTTGAACATCTGCTGATCAGAAGATAAAGGTAGAGGTGGTACTTCTTGTATCAACGGAAAACTGTGAGACAATGATTGTACCATTCCCTCTGTTATACGATTATTTTTTGATAAATCGACCTCTTCTGGTGCAATTGGGTATCCTATGATATATAATTCTGTCCTATGTTTTTCCAATAAATGCCTCTCGAATATTTGTCTATTTCCTGTGGTATAGTGACAGCCTTCGAAAACACACGTCAAAATTTGATCCTTGGTCGTCTTGACAAGCAGTTGAAGGTTGTTGACAATCAGGTATTCTTCTTCCTCGTCTTCGTTGAGGTCTTCGCCATTTTCTTCTCTTTTTGGTACCTTTTTAGTTCTTCCACTGAATTTTCTTTTTTCTAAAGCAATCTTTTTTGATCCTGTGGATGATTCATTATCAGTGTAATCATTAACCAGTATTGTATCTTCTATTTCCGATTTATTCTCGTTTGAGCGAATTGACTTCAGCTTTACGGATTTGCTCAAATTATCTATAAATGGATCATCATGATCAAGTTTGTCATCAAGATTCTTTTTAGATTTCAAGTTTTTCTTTAAAGATACAAGTTCAACTCCTCCACTATTCTTCAATGGAGTTGATGATGGAAGGTCAATAGGATCAGTTAGTTCGGAGAAGGATTCCTCTGAGTCAGACACATAACTCAAATTGGGAGAAGGCCGGTCCAACGCAAAAACTGGTTCATTTTCTCTCTTTGTGGGAGAAATTTTTGGTTTCTTCGTTGGAGACGGATCAAGTAATAATATATTGTCAGGAGATACCTTTCTAACAGGGGACTTGTTAAGAGAGGGTAAACTCAGATGGAACTGATCTTGTGCCTTTAATTGTTCCTTAACTTTGATTTTCTTATCCTGATATCTCTTCTCCCGTTTACGCTGGTTTGTTCTATCCCTTTCTGCGTCATATTCTATTGACCAAACATTGTGAGAAATCTTTGATTTGTTTGTTTTGGCGTGTAAGGATTTTATATGACCATTATCGACAAGGATTTGACCAGTAGCGAGATCAATTTCGTCACTCTCTTTGTCGTCATTAATCCGTGAGTATTTATCGAGGATTTCTTCCCATTTATTTCGAAACTTTATGTTACTGGCAGCCTTTAATTTTGTTATCTCATCGTGAAATTCTTTGTCTGACTTAAAAGTTCTACCTTCTTCAAAACTAACAAACAGATTTGATTCATCTGAGTCTCCGGAGTCCTCAAGAGATATCAGATCTATCTTTGAGCCTTTTCTCGGGCCATTCTCTAGTGTAGAATTCATATTAGCATCTCTAGCCTCGATTGATTTTCGGTGCGAGACTGTTTCCTCGACCACGTATTATCACTAATATGAATTGACTTGGTTAACAAAACCCGTACTTTACTTTCCAGAGTTATAAATAAATTCTGAGTGGAGGCAATTGAATTCTCTTTTGATTTATTTACTTATTTAAGTAATAAGAATAGCTCAAGTGCATCCAAGAAGACACCGAACTTCAATCATAATATTCAAAAATGTTGTATTTTCTATTTACAAGTCTGCTATGGGCCTCTACCAATTCAATAGTTTTGGACTATCTGTCAAACAGTTTGGTTGTTGACGGTTTTTGTTCTTTCGTTGTTATTGTGATCAGCCCAACACTTCTTAAAAGCTTCCAACTCTTTGATGCATTGCCTCCAATCACCAGTGTCAGCATGGCACAATTGTAGGCGTAGATTTTCTCTATCGCAACCAGTGTCTATAATCCTTTGATCCCATTCATCTGGTTCATCTTCGATATCCACCGAAGATGAATTACCATATTTATGGTATGATTTCATGATAAATCCAGAGCGCGATTTTCACAAACTTTGTTTAATTTTTTTTATTTGATATTTACATAATTGTAGCGTTTAAACAGAATTGATAACTAGACAAATCTTACCCCTTAGAAACCAAACCCACTCTTGGAGTATGCCATTGGTTTCAAATCCGGATGAGAACTTGCGTGGAAAATTTCCGTTGTCAACTCCCATGGACAGTTAGAATCATTAACATCACGGTAACCTTCACCATCATCTTTGCTTTTATCGTATTTTTCATTCTCATAGATATGGACTACACCACCCATGTTTTGAGTAGAGTCGCAATAATTAGGGGCACTAAAAACGGTGATCAATCTTCCATTATGTTCCTCTTCGACACCACCCATTCTTACTTCATGTGATCTTAACACTTTTCTGATCTTATTTTTTAAACAGAATCTTTCAGTTACGTCTGGACCAAATTGCATACCAATACCTCTTTTTGATGGCGATCTCCCATTTTCTGGCTGTGGGTCTGCCCATAAAAGCTCCATAGCAATACCTTCTCTTGGTGGTTGAGTAGATCCAGAAGATGGAAGTCTGTTGAGATTCCTGATATCATCTAAAGTTACGTCATCTCTGGAGAATAAACCACCATGCATACACAAGTAGGACTTGTTTATCAAAGTTGCATATGGCAAAGCACCAAAAGATTCTGAAAACGCTTCAAAAACCTTTTTGGAGTACTTATGTTCACATTCATCAGTAAAACCGTAAGTTTTATTCATGTCATTCGTTTCATGATTGCCTCTATTAAGAAATACAGATTTAGGGAACAAGATCTTCAAAACATACAAATACAAAGCAACTTCACAAGACCAAGAGCCTCTATCAACAAAGTCGCCATTGAATAAATAAATATGTTCGTCACTAACGAACCCAAATCTTTCAAATAGAAACAAAAGATCATAGAATTGTCCATGGGTGTCACCAACCACAGTAACCTTCTTACCTCCTGTCAAAAATAGTTCTCTGTCAGATTTAGAGTCTTCAAGTTTAGTGTGAGGTAAGTTTAATTCAACCATAGTGCGTTCTGTTTTCAAAATTGAACATACTTTTGCAATGATAGCGAAGACATGTTTTTTAGGCAACTTTCCTCCCTTCTTGAATGTTTCAATCATATACCTTAAGTAATCAGTGTTTAATCCTTTAATATCAATATTGAGGTCCATAGATCTTTCAACAGTGATGTCCAAATCTGGTCCCTCCCAATACTTTTCAATCAACATTGAATCATAATTAATGGTTCTAAGAAGTGACTCCTTCATATCTCCAGCGATAGCTCTTTCAAATGCTTCTTTTTTCAAGTAGTCCACACACTGCTTATGATTTTCCAAAGTCAATCTGTCGTTTGGTAGTTGCGATAAGATTTTCTTAAAATTCGTTTGTGCCTCCTTATATTTGAGGATTGCCATCAAGGATACACCCTTCCTATAGTAAGCTTTCATGAAACTTGAATCAATCGATAAAGCAGCATCGCAGTCAGCTATTGCTAATCCATAGCTTTCCATTTTGATATGCACTTGGGCTCTGTTAGAATAAAACACAGGGTTCTCAGAGTCTAGCTCAATGGCCCTAGTATAACACACTATAGCATCTCCTAACTGATTATCTTTGAGATGCTTATTACCTCTATCCTTCAAAGCTATCGCTTCTTCACTGCTCGCCATCTGTTTCAAGAGCGAACTTTTTTTTCACTTTTGATCGCACGGCGTGAAACTTTTATTAGATAACAATACAAAAATAGCTATTTAATAATATTTAAGCTTTGATTCTTAAACCAGAGGCAGCAGTACCAATCGTAGTAATATTGGTTATCTTACATAATTTACCAGAGTAGTCTGGTTTATACTTTGCCCCGACCAAAGCCTCTGTCACGAATGGGGAGCCTTTATAGATTGGAGTTAAGCTGGCTGCACAAATATCAAATTCAGCATAAGGGTCGAAATCAATTTCAATTGCGTCATTAGAGATCGCATCGGACTTGGCTTTCACTTTGGTTGCATGTTCAGCTCTTGGACCAGTACTTAATAATTCCAACATTTTTCCAGCAAAGTAAGAAGCACTGGAGTAATTTTTGTTTTTAAAACTTTGAGTCATGGCCACGTAGAATGCATTGACTTTGTGAGCATTATGTAAACCTGTTCTAGTGAAATAAGCTGCCAATTCCAAATTCCGCTTTGGATCAGAAGTTTCCACTTGACGACGAGTTAATTCAATGGTTGAACCCAAAATGTATTCACGACTCACTTGTAGAATTTCTTCACATTTGTTTTGCTTTTCTTCACTATCCACTGTAATAACAGCAATTGTGTAGATGATCCGGGTAAATAATTCAACAGATTCTTCTAGTTTATTACTCTTAAAAAGTTTAAAAGCAAGCTCTAATTTCTCTTCTAATGTGTCAAAGCCGGGAATCAAAGGAGAGAATTTATTGATATCGTCCTCATCATTGTCTACTCTGATATAACTTTTCATTGCTGGTAAGCCGTCAATACCTGGTAAATATAACTTTGAAGATTCATAAACTTCCATAAATCTGGATCTCAAGGGTTCAAAGTTAGAAACTCCCAACTGCTTATTCAACATGGAGGCACCTTGTTCAAAAGCACCAGCAGCCACATATTGAGCCGCGGTTTGTGCGTTACGAAGCCAGTGTCCAATTTCTGTCTCAACACCCAAAGCAGAGGGTATTTCACTGTCCTCTTTGACATCGTTCTGTACCAAATCGTCATCAGGGCCAAGTTCTAGGTCATCATCATCTAATCCCCATCCACCCTCATCCTCTTCAACATCATCTTCGGTGTACTCTTCTTGAATGTCTAACGTATCACCATTCTCCTTCGATTGGATGTCTTTAGAGTCCTCGATGGCCAAGTCTTCTAATCCGCCGTTGAGTTGAGCTGCCTCGAAGAAGCTTAACTCAGATGCCTTCAAGGGCCAATTTTGAACAGGATTCGAAACAGGTCTTGGAAGTACTACTGCGTGTCCAAGTTCTGGTAATTCGATATCTTCTTCAGAGATATTGGCTTGCTTTAATATTTCTTGACATAATTCATCAAGGCCATTTGATTTGGCCAAAGTGTATGCCAATGGGAACATACCGCTTTGAATGTATGCCAAACATCTTTTCTTGATATCACCATCGTATAAAGTATTTTGAATCAAGGACGACATATTGTTACGGTGTTCAGCTATAGTAGTCATTCTATTCAATCTATCCTGATCACCCTTAAAGAGGTAGAGAAAAGACAACTTATCAAACAACTCTAACTTTTGATAGCATAATTCAACAATCTCAACATTACCTTCGTTCAAAGCTTCATCACTAAGTCTTTCCCAGATAAAGTTATTGTTCAATTTTTCAGCTTCTTCTAGAGCAACTTGTAAGTTACCACTTTCTAAAGCTAAATCAAATCTTGTTTCAGGATCTTGAACAAATGCCAAAGCAACCTCCGGATAACCCTTCTTTTGCAAGTAGGCAATAATATTTTGTCCAACCAAGTTGGAATTCTTGATCATCCTAACCACCTCTTTCAAATTCTTATTGACCAAAGCTCTCTTGAATCTGAATTCAGTTGGGTCAGTATTGACTATTTCAACTTGTCCCTCACGAGTCAAACAGTAAACCTTGTTTTGAGCTACCTTGGTGAGATACGTGATGTTATCCAAGGTCTTGATAATACCATTATCACCATTCAATAAGGTATACTTAATATGATTTAAGGTAGAATACAATAAGACCTCAGAATCGTCCCAAGCAGCGCTCTTAATTCTGATAGTTTCGTGCAAGGAATTGACCAATTCCAAGTCCTTTGTGGCAATAGTAATGGTATGCTTTGAAAGTAAAGCCAAATATTGACCACTCTGAGACCAAGAAACATATTTCACATTGTTTGCACTAATTTCGCCCAATTCCTTTCTTTGTTGAACATCATAATTGATAACAGAGTGACTCTTAACTAACAAGACACGACCTGGAGCACCTGCTAAAACATCTTGAACTGATGAGTCTAGTTGGATTGATTTTGTGGTATTGTTGTTAAGGTCCTTAACTTCTAGCAACTTGGAAGATTTGGTAAAAGTAACAAATCTATTTCTGGATATGAAAGAAGCAAAATTACACTCACCTTGTCTTGTATCAGTCGGTTCAATGGCACCGGTAACATGTCTTGGTAAAGCGATCAACGAGTATTTACCGTCATCGCCTGTTCCATAAGTAACTAAGATCGAATTTTCTGACTGATTGTAAGATAAAGATCTCATAAATGACCAAGTTTTTCCAGTTTTCTTCAATGATAACATCGGCAAAGAAGCTTCATTCTTTTGATAATCAAAACATTGAATTTGCTTCTCATTATTTACGAAATACAATTTGTTTTGGAAGATAGAATAGGCTGGTCTTTCTCTCTCTAATTTAAAAATCATGACACCGGTGTCGTGACAAGCTGCAAACAAGTTAACAGTTGGATGACAAGCAACAGACCAAAACCTGTCATGTTCACGTCTAAATTGTTTGACGGGAGTTCTCTTGTTCAAATCCCAAACTCTAATGGTCTTATCATCACCTACGGACATAATCAAGTCTTGTTTTGGATGGAATATAGCCCCCAAAACAATACCAGTATGTCCTCTGCAGGTGTCAACTTCCCAAGCCTTGGTTTCACTCATTCTCCATAACTTGACTAATCTATCATCACCACCAGAAACAATCAAAGGTAAAGTTGGGTGGAAAGCAGCATAGTTAACTCCTTTGTCGTGTCCCTCTAAAACAAACTTCACAATAGCGTTAACATTTCCAAAAAGATCTTGTTGCGGTAATTGTTGTCTTTGTAATTGATCTTCAAAAGATCTTGAAGTTGGTGCTGAGTGCTTTTTTCTTAAACCAGAAATATCCCAGACTCTTACAGTTTGATCTAGAGATGCTGAAACAATCAAATCTTCTTTAGGGTGGAATTGGGATGACATAACGTAATGATTATGACCAGTAAGGCAAGCAATTTCTTGTCTATTTTGCCAATTCCAGATTCTAATTGTTTGATCATCAGAACAAGACAAAATCCAAGGAAGATCGTGGTGAAAAGAGACCGACCTAAGGTAATCCAAGTGACCATTCAAGGTAAAGATACACTTTCTCGAATTCAAAGACCAAACTTTGATAGAATAATCATCACCACCTGAGACGAATAATGGTTGAGTTGGGTGGAAACTAACACATCTTACAGGACCACTGTGGTCTTCAAATCTATCAATTAGTGTTCCCATACGATAATCCCAAAGTTGGATGGTAGACGAATGTAATGACACCAAAACCCAAGGCCTCTTTGGATGGAATGCCACCCCTTTGGCCCTTGAGGATTTGGACTCAAATTTAGTTAACATTTTCATCTTGACACAGGTTAAGTATTATGACTACAGATAAAGATTCTAGGTACTTGTTTCACGTATTAGAATTCAATTGATCTGAACGTTCAAAAAATCTTTTCCTCTTGTTGTCGATTCGTGGATAATTTGTTGTTCATTTTTCAGCTCGATTGAACACGCTAAAAAAGAGAGCAGTCGTGAGCGAATCAAGAACGGATCACTGCCAGGTTTTTAGAGTAAGAAGCAGCGTGTAGAAATACTACTATGCAAAATATTATATATATATATAAATATATAAATATATAGCCCTAAAACCAATTAATTTAATTTAAATGAAGAATAAACCTGCGGAAATGGATGCCAAAATACTTAAGAACCCACTGAGAGAAGCATGACCTGAAGAAGAACTAGACGAGTTGGAGTTAGATTTGGAATTAGAACCAGATGCAGAACTGCCTGTAGCATCAGAGTCTTGAACAAAACCACCGATACCAGCACTTGGATTATAGCCGTTATCAGAACTAGTGGCGGAATCACCACCCTTACCTCCGGCAGCTGCAGGCACATTGGCACCAGTAGACTTCGACATGGTGGTTGTTCTAGTCTTCACGACAGAGCCAGAACTTTCAGTTACGGCTTTAGTTGAAACTTTGTCGTCCTCATCGTCGCTTTCATTATCTGGATCAAATCCAGTGGCATCATTACTTCCCAACCAAGTTTTTCTGTTAGTTAAGTAAACGTTCTGTTCGTTAGCATCAGTGCTATTGAAAAGGAAAGCGTCGTATTCATCTCCACGTTCATCAGAGTCGATTTCTTCGACAAAGTCAGGCACATCAGCTGGAACAATTTTAACCAGTTTAACAAGTGCGTAATAATATCCATACTTCTTAATATCTTCAGAGTCCCAATCAACTTCACCACCAGCCCATTCAATGGTACCAAGCGCATTACTGGCATAACCACCAGGCCATAACGAAAATTGGACACGGGAAGGAGTTTGTGGGTAATCATATCTATTAGTAGTTTTATTCCAAGTATCGTCTTTCTTTAAAGTACGAACTTTCTTTCCATCAACGAACCAATCAAGCTGATCTTCTGCCCAAGAAATAGAGTAATCATGGTAGTTTTCATATGTATCATTAGTAGACGTATTCTTTTGGTTATTATAGTTTAAAATACCTTGAGCATAATAATTAGATTGGGGGTGAGTCAAATCGTAACCAACAGATTCATGGTCAATTTCATCCTTAACATCAGAATATAAAATGAATGCAGTAATCACACCTTTTCCTCTGGAAGTCTTTACTGTAGCACTAATATTACCATACCAGATATATTTTGTAGAAGACACCACTGTACCAGTAGTACCATTGGGCATTTGAAGAAGAAGAGCATCGTCAGCAGTGTCAACATATCCGGTATAAATCCAGTCAGTGTCATTAGCCTTACCTAAATAGTCTGCTTGTTTGGTGAGAGACTTGGTGTCTTTAAAGGTCTGCTCTAAATTGTCCATAACAGGCATTGGCATACAAGAGGTAAGGTTATAAGAAAATCTAACGTCACACCCACCTAAACAGTAAGCACCAGTACCACACACACCATATTGGGAGCAACATGGACGTGACTTGGGACATTTCGTTTTCTCATCACATTTGTACTTATCCCATGCATCTTCTGCAATAACAAATCTCCATAAAAATGAAACGAAAACCAATAAAACAAATGGTTTATTGTGAAACATAATCGTAGATCTCGTTAATTAATTAGTTTTTTCAGATTCCAGTCAAAAATCTGGTATAATCAAAGTAGTATAACAGGAAAAAGTAAATATGAAGAATAAGCGAAGGTAATCAACGAAGTTTCTAGCGAAAGAGACAAATGAAATTGACCTCTATTTTTTAATTAACGACTGAAGGATAGACCGCCTACAGATTTGAGCGCGTTGAAAATTTTTTTGTCCTACTAGAGCCTTAATTATTGACATTTTTCCCGATTGGGTGGTAAATGCTAATTTTAGTAAATGGTACGTAAAAAGCTCCAAAAGTCTCGTAAATTAGCCCCTAATTCTATCTCCTAAATACAGTGCCACGATTATTTACTTTCTTAGTGGTGATATGTTATATTGTAAATTAAATCCATAAGCCTACATATATGTTTATATGTCTTTCCAAAAATACAGGGCTCCGGATCTCAAATCTTGAATTTGAGCCATTCCAATTCTTAACGTATCACTAAGATTAATAAAAACTTTGTGGATTAATTTTCTTAAATCAATCAGACAAGTGTACTTACTATGTTTTATTATAATACAGAACTATAATACCTGGTACCAACCCCTTTATCAGGTAACCGCTTTACGCGTACATACCTATTTCGCGTTTGATTGATTTTGGCTCAGCAGGATATATGTTTACTGCTTCGAAAAAAAATTGTACATATCAGGATTATACGTCGAAGGCTGATCATAAATCAAGTCGCTTCCATTATTGGATCTTGTAGTTCCCGGAGCATGCCGGTCTTGACCAGTGTATGCTGTTTGGGAATTAAAAGACTGATGAGGGAGCTGTGAAGTATTTAGTGGAGACACTTGTTGGAAGTTTTGAGCACCATAGTTTTGAGGTTGATATGGATGCTTGGGTGGAATACTTGGTGGTGGACGATCGTAACCGTTGTTGTATCCACCAGTCAGTGCATGCACGAGCAGTGGTTGTGAAAAGTACGAATTTGTAGACTGGGTCTGGATCTGTGGACTTTGACTTGTAAATGCGTGATCAGGACGTGTTGTGGGTTGCCTATGAGGTGAATGCATAGGAGCATGTCCCAGGAAATCTTGCCCATATTGATCTACTTGATGAGCAGGGCGAGAAGCAATATTCAAATCTTTCATGCGATTATCAAGAGACACGGAAGTCTCACTGGCGATTTTCCTTTCCAAACCTTGGGTGAAATTGAGAAGCTTTTCATAAAACTCCACACCCTTTCTCAAACCCAAGCTATACGGTTTCCAGTTGCCATTGTAAAACTTATTTATTCTAACAGTTTGGTCTTGAACCAAACTATCTTTGAATAGTTTCGAATCTTGAATTTCTTTGAACTTGGGGTTTTGTGAGACAGTGTTCCATTCCTCTTTTAAAGTTGTGACGAAACTTTCTTGCTTCCGAATTAAATTGTCCAATTCAGTTGCATATGGATCAAACTTCTTCAACTCTTCTGGGAAAATGACAGTCTTGATTTCATTTGTTGATTTTACCTTACTATTGAATACAATGATATCTGAGATATCATCCTTATGAATTTCTTGCTTCAACTCCTCGATAAGCTTCTTCTTATTCGTTTTGATGATATTCAAATCATAAAGTATGTCCTCAAGCTTCTTAATATGGGATGGGAGGTCATTACTGTTGTCTGGTGGAACATCAACAATATCTAATAAACTTATTTCATTATCGGCATCTAGTTTATTGAAATTCTTTTTGTTCTCAAATAAACCCTTGAATTCCTGTGAATTTGGACCTTTTCCAAGGATGAGATATAGTTGAACGTTATCAGAATTTATCAAAGCAAAGAGTTTTTCATCAGACTTGCTGGTTTCGTATAACGTTTTCTTGATATTGATTATGTCATCCTTGTACGCTGTGAAGTTGATAGAAGTATCAGATTCGATTTTAGATACGTGTGAATATATTTCCTTCCGGAGATCGACAATCTTTGCCTTATTGGATGTATCTAATGAGTAATTTTTCAGAATATCCGTTGCTTGATTGACAAGTGTATCATCAATTGAGATATTTTGAGACGAATTGAGGGTAGATCTACTTTCATTCAATAGCTCTTTTATATTTATCAAAGCTTTTGGCATGTTCAAATATTCCAATACCGAGGATAACTCTTCATTGGAAACGTCAACCATATCCAACTCATTCCTAAGGAATTGCGATTTCTCTTCAGAATAATAACTCAATAATTCGTGTGTATTGATCGGTACCACATTTTTCAAAAAATTTTCAAAATTTTGTTCACTTACCTCTTTTAATATCAGAAGGTTATTCATGGTGATAACCTTAGCACTATCCAATGGTTTGATCCCTTCCAAAGTAACCAATGAAGGAACAATATCATGATAGATCAAGTCATTATCTTTGTTCAAGTCCGCTAATTTAATAGCCAAAGCATCTTTATGGAACTTGTAATTGTCTAGAACTTCGAATGTCGCAGGAGTCTTGGACACTTGTCTCAAAGTTGACGTATTTATTTCCTTTATAAGATCTTGTGACTTGGTCAAGTACGCAATAGCCTCACCAAATTTTTTAGTAGCTTCCAAATGTAAACCTTGAAAGTAATAACTCAATGATTTATAATAAGTGGCTTTGAGCAGGATTAAAGATGTCCACAACGGATCTATTTGAAAGGAGATCTTACTTCCTGTTGCACTTGGGTCATATTCAGAATCTACAATAGTCTCTAATTCATCATCATCACCTTCATCTATTAAGTCAAAGGAAGAAGTGGAGTATGAGTTGTGGGGGCCGGACAGCAAATCAATCATCTCGTAACAACCTAAATAGTAATTTGCTGTACTTGAACAAAGCTTAGCAATCAAAGAATTCTTAGACTGGTTCAAGTCACCAGAGATTACTTTCAAAACGAAAAGCTCCTGTCCGTGTGCCAACAGGAGCTTCTTTAAAAATGTAAGGGATGATTGACTTAAATCATCAGAAGGGGCATGCAAGAAATTTTCACTGATGAATTCAAATACCCCAGCAGCTTGCTGGAACATTTGGACAGCATCTTTTACAGCATCTTCACCACCTTCAAGATATTTTTTGGTACCCACTCTACCGAGCATTGATCCAATATTGAACAATACATTAGCTTTTTCAAATGGTAAAGAATGTTGTTTGTGTGAGATAGAATTTTCGAAAGCATCAAACCAAGTAATGTTAATCTTATTGGTATTTATCTGGGAAAATGGTATTCTTAAATCAATGAGTTCTAGTTGACTATAATATTTAAAGTAAAGTTTTAAACCAGTACAATCAGAGTTTACACCTTGAAGGTCTTGTCTCAATTTATTGAAACCAACAATATCCAGTTGATATTCATTGGAGGTTCCATATATTGATGAGATATATTTGTTCAATGGCAGATCCCAATTGACTTCTTCTGTCTTTTTCAAAGGAATTTGTAGAATGTAGGTTTTCATTCTGTACTTAACTGATAGCAAAAAGAGTGCGATTTTTTTGAAAAGACTTGTATGTCTGCCTCCAGAAAATTATATCCTGCATGGTGGCGCCACCATGCAGGATAATCTGTGAATTGGGGTGGGGACAATAATAGAGACACTCCCTGCCGAGAACACCATATATTTAAGAAGCAAAGCTTATTACAAAAAGGAAGATGGTGAGACAAGCCTACATTTAATGCTTTGATATACTATCTGAAATAGGTCTAGTAGGTTTACCGCCTCTGCCAGCCATGCTAGTATGCTGAAACAGTGCTATAAACACCCAGCAATGCGCATGTCGTCAATCGGTTTGTTGCAGCCATAAGTGAGACACCAGAGAACAAATTGAACAATAATACAAAGGAGATAAGCTATGCAAGAGTATATGACCCGTAAAACTTTAATAATGATGTGTCTTATTTATGTAGACAATAAAGGACCTGCCGGTAGAGTTACCCCGTAAAGAAGAAAAAAATATCTTGCCTTAAAATTTTCGCCCTATGCAAACCCCCTTTAGCAACCGCCTCCACTAGCTAGCTAGCAATATTCGGAAAACCGTTAATTTACTCGGTCAAAGTACATGGCAATACATCTCATATAAATGCTGTTTGCATTACAATCCCTAGGTATATATCCTGCTACAAATCACTGAAAAGTTGTACCAATAAAAAACTTTATACAAATTGGTAGTTCCGAGAATCTATTTTCTTAATTTCTTATTTTTCTGGGTTTCCCCATTTTTGAGTTTCGTATAAAATTAAGGTCTTGCCAAACAATTTTGATATTTTAAATAATGATGGCTAGTTATTCCATACCCAAACAACTACCTTATACAATAAGTGAGTCTTTATTAAGTCGAGTTAATCTCAAATTAACTCAGTTTATAAACTATCAAGAAGAATCAAAACTCGAATATTCAAACTCGGATTCTGATTCCCCTACAGTGCAGGAGCTCGAATCTAGAATCCCATTGATTTTTTTAAATCGTCGATGTTTGCCAGAATACTTCAGTCAAGAACTATTTTGTGCAACAAATTTAGCAAATTTAACAGAAAACTTTATACATATACAAGCAAAAAGAGGGAACGTTACGGAGTTAGAGAACTTAAACCTCTTGATAAATAATATGAGTGAACTAATTGAGGATAGTCTCGAAGATTTACAGGAAGCATTTAATACAAATATTCATTCCATGAAGTTGCAAATTCTATCTAATGTTAGGAACTTCAAAAAAATTGACAATTCTAGAATAATGTTGAATGGATTAATAGCGACTAAGCTCGGGTTGCAAAGTTTTACTAATAAGTTAAAAGATCTTGATCTGTATATAATGGAGATCAACGATTTAATCCAAGAATGGAATGAAGTACCTAGCCCGACAAATATGACAAACACGACTGACACGACTGATGAGGTTAACAAAACCAGTACAAATAATGACGGAACGAACCACCTAGTATATACTATTAATAACAACTTGCAAACTTGCTCCACTAGCAAACTTGAAATGCTAATAGATCAAGCTATGCTAATTTTCAGTGAGTATACGGATAACTACTTCAGAGAGCCCAGACAGCCTGGTGACAGGTACTCTTATGAGATCCTTCTGCTTGATGATCACTTGAAGTTTAACTAGTTAAAAAAGACATTTAACTAATCCAGTTTCTTTCTTGGAATCTTGGTGTTTAATAGTTGCAATATAATGATCACTAACCCCGTAATGAGACTCAAACTTGTAATTAATGCTATCAACTCAAAATCCTTATTAGGTATCGGTACATGTACCACTAATTTTTCCGGATTCACCAGCTCGTAGAAAATAGTATTGTTTGTAAAAAATTGTGCATATTTGTTACCAATACCAAACTCATTTACAAAAGGATTATATGAAAGAATATTTTTATCACTAGTATCTTCACATCCAAAGAAAACAATCGGTGGTGTTATACTTACTGATTTGGATGTTTGGTGTCCTTGTGCTGGAAGTTGGTAACGAGAATGGAGATTAAGTAACACTTTCTGATCCCAGTTTTGTACTTCCAAAAGTACTTCATTTCCCCACTGGTTGATTTTGTACTCTGGAAGCTCAAGGTCGGTATTGCCAAAATTGGCGATATGAGCTAAATTCTCTCCGAGGCTATACTTATCGACGAAGAGTGACTTATCTAGGGTAAGATAGTAATATAATTTACAATCCGTAACATCTGTATCTGTAGGTAAAGCACCAGGTGATCCCTGTATTCTGGGATGTAATCCATTAGGTATTAGCGCACTGGAGATACTTAAACTTCTGTACCTTGGTTTGATATGGAAGAGGGTTTTGAACAATGGCTGCTCTTCACCCATGACTACACGGAGTCCACTCAAAACAATATCTTCAGGCGTCAGATTTTGATCCACTAAGAAAATCCCAATTTCCTGATAAATTCCTTCTTTCTGAGCGATATCATTATGGTCTTTATTGATGAAACTGAATACCAACCTGTCTGCTTCGTATAATAAATCTACAGTATTCGTGTTTACCTGTGTTTCTGCCAATTCACTCAATAAAACATTTAAGTCATCTATGTCAAAGTTTCCCTCTTGTATGTGAAGGAGAAGGGAGTTTTTAGATAGGATCCAGTTAGAATCATCTATAGGGACTTTAAATAGATTAGAAAGAAATGGATTAATTTCACTAAAGAATTCGTATTTGTTGGAAGTATTAGGAACGGCGTATACACTTAGACCTTGAGTGTTGTAATGGAATACTGGCAGGTCTATGGTCCCAAACGAGATTCGAAGCTGTTTGATGTGATGAAACTTCTCGGAGAAATTGATAGTGTACTTGTCTTCCCGTGTATAGTTATTGTGACCAAACTGGAGGTACGTCTGGTTGACTGATTGAATTATCTGATCATGATTCTGATCATGGTTGAGGATCGTAACTCTGTGTCTCATTAGTGAATAATTTGGCTACTGTTTGACGTTCTTATTGCGAAGGTCAGGGCTTATACGTGGGGCTGTAAAGTACGGGAATGAGACGTGGACTTCGTTACTTAGGGAGATGAAGGAATACGAGGCAATGTGTAACTTTGACGGCGTTGGGTCTTGAAATGTTTTACTTGCAACAATAAAGAAATTTGATTTGCTAAGCTTGACAGACTGATCTGATTTATGCTGGCTTTCTCAATTTGGAAATGTAGTGAAGTAGTGGGAGAGAAAAATGGAAATTACACTCGAGATCAAATTAAAAGAGTATTCATGGCATAACAAAGATGCACTGACTTCAAAGTGTTATATTTACTAGTCTATTATTATCCTTATAATGTAAGTTTTCTAAACTCTGTGTCACTATTTTATATCCCGTAAATCATGACATTTTTACCCACTTTACACGATTTTTTCTCATTAAGCTCAATGATATTTAACTACCAAAACGATGAAATTGTGTCACTGTCTTGTGTCATTGTCTCTGGGCAATGTAATACCGCTAGTGGAGTTATTGAATTCTCTCATAAAGAATCCTCTTTCCCTCCCCAATTTTTCGAAATCAATAATCGTCAATTTAAAGCCATTCTTCATCTATCCCCACAAAGAAACAGTTTTTTGGTCAAAGTTTATGAGGGGGTTATCAATGCCTTTGGATTCCCAGCATTCAGTGGAAAATCTCAAGTTAAGGAAAATGCAGAACTCTCATTGAATTATCACCCTCTCGACAACAAACCTATCCACCTTTGCTTGGTTTTAGGAAAAGATTCAACTGGAACATACGACATGCCTAGGTATAGAGTGAATAGAGGAGAAATTGCAAATTTAGACACTGCCATCCGAAAACTCAAAGTTGCTGGGAAATTGATGCAGGCTTATACTCAAGAAGAGATGAGAATCAGTGGGTTTAGTAATAGAAGTTTCCAGTTTGTTGAAGAGCCAATATCAGATTATAGTTTATTCGGTTACAATTCTCGGGCTTCTACACCACACCAAGAAATCAAAGTCCACGTCTTGAGATCTCCAAAGACAGTAGCTGAGTTGAGAGATCCGAACTTGGCACAGCAGAACTCCAAAGGATCTGATACTGGTGGGTTATTCAGTCATGCTCTTGATTTAATTAAAAATACTCCTGAATTGTATAACAAACGCCTACAGTCTGAGACAGTAATCCAATGTGCGGTAATTTACTTAGATGCTACTTATGATGTACCTAGCGATTTGATTTTAACCCACGCTGCTTTGGGTGGTGGTAATGGTGATATCAAACTTGCAATTTTTGGTTCCCATGGGTTACACTCATGGCCTATTAACTTTCCAATGATGACGCCCAGCTTCCTTGATACCACCCAATTGAGTAAAAGGGAAGTAGCCAACGATGCTAACCAATGTGGTACAAGCTGGGAATGTCTCAATATCACTCTTGGTGCTTTTATGCATGAGATCGGCCATCTGTTGAATTGCCCTCACCAAGTTGATGGAGTGATGTTAAGAGACTATATCTGGTGGAATAGGCTGTTTATGACTCGAGAATTGAATTGTTCGAGAACAAAATCTAATGGTGAAGTAATTGCTAACGGTTCATGGCTGAGAACATGTCATTGGAATATTTTAGATAAAATTCGATTTTTATTCCATGGTTCTTTCGCTTTACCTATTGATAGCAGTGAATCTACCATGGGTCATATATTTACCACCACCACCAAAAGTGATGGGTCTTACGATGATTTCAATAAGGCACCAACGCTGTACAATACTCCATCTGGTGGATGTATTGTTAAATCGGAAGCAGGGATTTTCTTGATAGAAGTCATTACGAAAGATCTTGCTAGGTTCCATATACCTTTCTTGCCAAAGTCTTATGGTGGCCAAGGATTTCAGCACGAAATGATGTTGGATTATCAATACTTGTTCGACGGATTAAGAGATAGCACCAAAGAAGTCAGCGAAAACTTTGATATTAGAGTTCTTTCCCTTGGTGGAGATTTGGTCATCAAAGACTTTAAGAACCACTGTAGAAATGATAAAAACATTGTACAAAGTGATTTTGGGTTGGGAAGGGGTAAGATCGTTGGATACAAGAGTAATATGCTCGGAAGATCTGGAGATAAACCTGAGGAAGTCATAGGTTTCAATATCAACACTGTCTATAAGATACGGGTTTACCATGGTGGTGCATTAGATGGCGTCAGATTCTACTTTAATCCAAGTAGTCAACCCCCAATTCCTCCCCGAAACTATATGGATAAACTAACTAAAAAAATGGCTCAACACAGTATTAACAAGCCGTCTAGATCAGTGGATGTTTTGATTGGAAATCAAAAGAACCATTACACCGACATTGATGTTCCCCAAGGTGACAAAATCAGTAAGTTCCATTTTAGAAACGGTGCTTGGATTGATGCGATTCAAATAGAGTTCGACAGTGGTAAGAGAAGTCCCATGCTTGGAAATGCAAATGGAGGCCATTTGTCCACCTTGGAAACCCCTGGACTGGGGTACACTATAGTGGGTATGTATGGGTATACTGGACTGTGGTTGGATGGCCTCGGTATCATATATACCAACGAATAGTTTCAAACTGTACACTCAAATAGAATATCATGAACCAATCGGAAAATTTCTAATTTACACTACTATAATAACTAGACATGGGAAAGGTCGATGAACTAATTTAGTCATTTTTCTCTTTTGAACCTAGTATTCATTACAATCTACTCTAATTGTCGTTCAACGACTTTATCCCTTGCTTGATGGTACTCCACCGGGTATTTACTTAATACTCCGGGAGTTTTCTTGGAATGGAATATCCTATTCTTCAGTTTACCGTGTTTTAGCACTTGTATCCTCGACTCTAGAGTCTTCAAATCGTGATTTAGTTTCTGTACTGCACTTATTTTTGTTCCCGTTTCAGTATCATATTTAGCTTCAAAACTCTGCTTGAATAAATGATCAAGATTACTCAATTTCTCGAGAACTTGTTCCCGCTTGTCAATAATTTTCTTATTTTCGTTATTTAGCATTCCACTTATTTGGGTCTGAAGAACAAGCGATTTGTCAAGTTGAAGAGAGTCTAAAGCAGCATCAAGTGTACCGAGGAGATAAGCTGATCGATCAGAGAGAGTGGAGTTGTAGTCCATCCTATCTTCATTCTCGCTATCAGAAAGGAGATATTCATCAGAAAGACTAGAATCCAGGGGATTACTTTGCAACGGTTCAGATAAGGGTTCCTGTATAGTTTCAGTTTCGGATGATGGGTCATTAAAGTCTGAGATAGACAACGTATTTTCATTATTTTCTGCTTCAACTATGTAGCCTGAACCAGACACAGAGTATTCATTACCTCTACAAAGTACTGTAGCCACATCTGCAGAATCAGTCTTCATATTGATCCCTGATTCTTCCATAATTAACAGCTAGCTCTCCGGTACACCGCGATATGTTCGCATTCAAGTTTTCTCTCTATTGATCTATGTCCTTCCAGTTCCAGAGCGGTAACGTTTTGGCAAGGTTAAAACCGTTCGGGATCTCGTTCGAGAAATCTCTCTCGGACCTCATTAAAGGGATACGAGCTCATTCGAAGGAGTCTCCCGAAAGTCTTCTGACATTTCTTGACGCGGCTATTGTCGAGTGTAAAGATGAATTGAACACCACTGATATGGAAACAAAAGCCATTGCCATTTTAAAATTAGCTTACTTGGAAATGTATGGCTTTGAGATGTCCTGGTGTAATTTTCACATCCTTGAAGTAATGTCATCAAGCAAATTTCAACATAAAAGAATTGGTTATTTAGCAGCCATTCAATCCTTTAAAAATGAGGAAGATCTTTTAATATTGGCTACAAATCAATTCAAGAAGGACTTAAACTCACACAATCACGTAGAAATAGGTTTAGCATTAAGTGGGATTGCTACAATAGTCACTCCAAACTTGTCTAAAGATATCAATGACGACGTATTGGTAAAGCTCAGTCATTCCAAGCCGTACATTCGTAAAAAAGCTATCTTGGCTATGTACAAGATATTTTTACAATTTCCCGAAAGTTTAAGGCTTAACTTCAATCGAGTCATTGAAAAGTTGGACGATGAGGATGTTTCGGTGATTAGTGCCACCATTACTGTTATATGTGAAATATCAAAGAAAAACCCAAAGATTTTTGTAAGTTATTTACCAAAATTTTTTAGCATTCTTGAATCGACCAAGAATAACTGGTTAATCATTAGAATCTTAAAGCTTTTTCAGAGCCTCTCAAAGGTTGAACCTAGAATGAAAAAAAAAATTTTGCCAACCATAGTAGATTTGATGGTGAAGACCCAAGCGTCATCTTTAATCTACGAATGCATCAGTTGTATTATTGGAGGTGTTATGTTATCACCTGACTCATTGAAAGACAAGGAGACGGCAAAATTGTGTATTGAGCAAATCATGAAGTTCTTTGAAACTAAAGACTCCAACCTCAAATTTGTAGGTTTATTGGCATTGATCAATACAGTTAAGATTTTTCCGGCTTTGATTAAAAAAATAAAGGGCGTTTCAAATATTATCATGGAATGTTTGGTGGATGAAGATTTGCTTATAAAGAGAAAGGCTTTGGAGATTTCTCATTATTTGGTGAACGAAGATAACATTGTGGATATAATTAAAGTTCTTCTCATTCAATTGATTCCTAAAGATGATAACATTGTGCCAGATAGTCTCAAGCTCGAGATTACATTGAAGATCATTTCTATTGGATCTCAAGACAACTACGCCAATATCCCAAATTTCAAGTGGTATATCGCAGTATTAAAGGATATGGTAAATTTAACATTATTGCCATCAAAGAGTACTGCTACTAACGCTACATTGTCTAAGCAAACTAGTCATATTATTTCCTGCACTGTTGGATCTGAATTCAAAACTCTTGTTACCAGAGTGCCTTCAATTCGTTCTAATATTCTTGCTGTTGTCACCGACACAGTACTCAATGCACAAGTTTCTGGAAGTTGCCCTACTTTACTTAGAGATTTCTACTGGATTCTCGGAGAATATATTGATGAATTGAAGGTTGCTTCGAATGAGAACAGTGATGGAAGTGATGACGAAGATGAGGAACCATTTAGCGACGCAGTGTTGAACTTGGGAGAGAAAATTAAGATTTTGAACAATCTTATAAATTTCAAAATAGATAGAGAATTACAAATGCCACCAGAAAAAGCTTTTTTCCCTATTTCGTCCAATTTAATGGACCAACGACCAGAAATTTTAACAGTTTTTATACCTGCTATTGTTAAGCTTTATTCCGGTATTGTTAACGATTATTCGGCACAATATTCAGTGGATGGTAAAATATCCCCAAACAAGGTAACTGAATTGAGTACTTATTTAATTAAAGTGATACAAATCTTAACTGAACTTGAAAATCATTCATACTATGAGGTACAAGAACGTAGCGTTTCGTGGTTGGAGTTCTTGAAACTTTGTTTAGAAGCCTTAGTTGGTGATAACACGAAAAGCGTTGAAAAGTTTCAGAGAGAGGAGTTGGACTATTATAGGGAAAAAGCCAAGGGACTAGAAAGAGTCTCTAGTAGCGAAGGAGAGGAAGATAATGAAGATGACGTCGGAGACGATGACGATGACGATGACGATGACGATAAACTGGAAGATGACGATAAACTGGAAGATGACGGTAAACTGGAAGATGACGGTAAACTGGAAAATGACTACATCCAACTCTCGTCAGACGAAGAAAACGATACCAAGGTGCAACAATCAGAGGATGACGATAAAGGGAAGGAAACAATAAGAGCAGTAGATGATGATGTAACTGTTGAGAACAAAGACACTGATGATGGAGCCCAATCTCCTGCACAACTTCCTATGCTTTTAACACATGTTCTTCCTTCATTGTTGAGATCATATCCATTAAACCCGATTTCCAAAAATGGACAAAGGAATATAGAACTTCCTGAAGATTTGGATCTTGATACTCAAATTAATCACCCTAATTATGAAGTCTTCAGTGATGGTGAAGAAGATCTTTTCTCGGAAGATGGAGAAGATGAGCCGTTGATTGAAATCGACCTTGTTGAAGAGCGAAAACACAAACAAGATAGGTTGGAAAGATTGAGGGATGACCCTTACTACTTAGATTCTGGAAGCGTTAAAGGTCCTAAGGTTAAAAAATTATTATCCGAGGAACCTACCAGTAGTGAAGCAACTTCTTTGGTAGATGTGCCGAAGAATAATAAGAAGAAGGGCAAAAAGTTAAAGAAGGAAAAAGTCTTGATCCTTTCAGAAGAAGTTATTGGCAGTGGTATCTACGATATTGCTGACGATAAAAAATTAAAGAAAAAGAAAAAGAATTTATTGGCTATTGATTCTTCTAATTTGGATAACTTTGATTTGAATACGGAAGTAGAGAACTCTGATAAGTATGAGTACGATATAAATTTGGATGAGTTACGAGAGAAACTTTCAGGTGATAAGGGAAGGAAGAAGACAAAGGAAAGGAAAGAAAGGAGCAAGGAGAAAAAGGAGAGAAAAGTAAAGGGAGAGGAGAGTAGAGACGTCAAAGAAGAAGAAAAGAAGGAAAAGAGAGTGAAACCAGAATTGGTAATAGGAGAAAACGAACCTATTAAGGTAGAAGGCAAGTATGATTTGCAGACATCAAGGGATGAAATCGCCCCGAAAACATCGCAGACGCCTATAACCGTGAAGAAACCAAAAACAAAAAAAAAGAAAACAAAAGCCATCATCCAAGATTAACTGTATACTACAATGCATATATTCACTATCCACTATTCCTCTACTTTGCAACCAAAGGCGACTGCTCAGTAACAGCGGATTCAATACTTTCAACCTCAAGAGTCTCTGATACGTCATCACTCTTCACGGGTGTCTTGAGCTCGGTTTGTTCAGACTCTTCTGTTTCCTCTACGGGAGTCTTTGGTTTTGCAGTTTTATCTCCTGCGAAACCAAGAGACTTTAATCTTTCAACCATCTGAGTTCTCACTTCTACTACAAGTTTGTCAATTTCTTCCTTAGATTCAATGTCCTTTGTGGACACTGGAGGTAAAACATCAATGGTGATCTCTCCTGTATTGAAAGTCTTGGTCTTTGAGTGGAATATATTAGAATAGTTACTAACAGTAATTGGTACAATGGGAATATCAGCTTGAGAAGCTAAATGAAATGCACCTTTTTTGAATGGTAACATTTCTAGTTTGTCGGTACCAGATCTAGTACCTTCTGGAAACATGAAGAGACCCCTTTTTTGGTCCTTAAGAGTAATTAAAGCATCATTCAAGACTTTTCTAGCCTTTTCAGATTTAGATCTATCGATGAAAAATGTTCCACTAGCAAGCATAAACCATCCGAGTAATGGAAAGAATTGTAACACTTTTTTAGCGGTGACAGTGAAACCAGGTTGAAAAACTCTTCCTAAGATTAAGATATCTAACGCAGATTGGTGGTTGGAAATATATATACCAGGTTTATCAAGTAAATATTGTTCATTTTTAAGTTTAATCTTGATTCCCAAGACGGCTGAAAATGAGTAGTAAAAGGCTCTAGCAACAGTGTACTGGCTGTACTCTGGTTTGCCAACAATCCTGAGCAATATTGATGCCACCACTCCATAGAGAGCACAGACGGCAATCAAGAGACCAAAAACAGTGGATTTCAAATAGAACTTAAGAGTGTTGAAGAAGGCCATCGTGATAATTGTTGAGTAAACTTCGCGGGGCGCTATGTGGGAGGTGAAGGATATTGTTAGAGGAGGGGTAAGGGAGAGCAAAGACGAGGTAAAGCAAAGAGGAAGTAGAACGCCGTTATTGACAATAATTGGGGGAGTAGAGATAGTTTTAGCTAGCCTTTAGGTGATCTACTATATCATCTTCGACATAGCAGCTCGGAAGTTCTATAATTGCATTGGTAGAGACACTGCTTATTCAGTTAGATAACATGACGACAATTATGGACTGAAGGCTGATAGTTATTGTAGAATAGGTTTAGTTAAAATATGAGTGTCATAATGGAATTTTTTTTGATGTGTGACAATTGGGAATGTACTAATTCTGTGTTGCCTTTACTAAAGTTGGTTGTAGGGTACCAAGAGAACAGAATTCAACAAATTAACGTTGGCAAGTTGTAATAATCAACACTGAGTTCTGAACTCCAGAAATGCAGTCGGTTAAGTAAATTTGAAACCTCATTTTAGGTATTCATCCATTCAATAGACTTTTTTTCCACACTGCTGGTAGAATTTGCAGCCAAAGTAGCTGCCTTTATATTCTTTAAGGGTCAGTAAACTTCTTGAACTAATAATTGTGATTACGTAAACTTCCAATCCTACGTACGCCTAAATAACCTCCCTATAGGTTATTTGGGCCTCATTTATCACTTATTTCACTATTATTTTCTACTTATCAACGATTTTAATCAACTTTTTTCTCATACATGCGAATTTTTCACTAATGGCCAGGAATTCAAGAAAACAAAACTCGAAGCAACGCCTGGCTTTGTCCTCTGCCACTTACTTCAAGGACATAGACGGTACTGAAGATCCTAGACTCAGAAAGCTTGAAGAACCTTCAAGCCTTGAATCTAAACCTTCAGAAAAGCAGGAACAAAACCTAGCTAACGCCTTTGGAGACGATCCAACCTCGCTGCCCTTCCCCTTCAATTATATCTACTTAACCCAGGATTTTTTGAACGATCATTTGTCAGCCACCAAGTTGGTTGAGCTTCTTATCACCTCGTTCATAGTTCAACTGTTCTACTTCAATGAATATGATTTGGTATGGAAGTACTTGGAAAGAGTAGGAATGAACTATGCCGGAGTATTAATAGGAATGGTCTTGACTTATAACTTGTCGTGGAAGAAGCATTTAAACTCGGGTACTCCGAAACCTGTATTACCAGAATTTAATTTATTATATGCCATTTTAATCCCTAATTTATTGTGCTTGAAATACAATTTCAACTTGATTGAAAATTTGACGTTCAACTACTTTATCATTGAAAATATGCCTATGGTTGCCAAGTTTTTTAGTGCCTTTGCATATTATTACTTGTATGCTGCTACTGATGATTTTGGTGAGTACTTGATGAAACTTTTGGCCTTTGCAATGCTTAACGTGGCAATTGAATATATCAACGAAGGCCGGGAAGAACATATCATTTCAAAAGAGGTGCAGAATCAAGACATCAATTATGATTTGGTGGAATTCAAAGGAAATCAAGTGAGATCCGGTCTTAACAGAAGCTTGTCTAAAACAGAAATTCAAATCATCTTGGTAACATTTGTTAATTTGGTGTTTAATTTACCATCAAACAATCTCAATCTTATCATATTTCAAAAACTTATTATAGCAATTGTTACTAGCACCATGTTGTCTTACCCAGTATTTTTGCTTAGTAAGCTTGCCAGTGTGCCAGTGTTTGGTGGTATCTTTTACTTCCTCACTAATTATCAATTGGAACCAATATTGAAAGCAAATAGTTTATTATGGGTGCTTGATCTAGTTAAAGAAGAACAAAATTTGAAATATGTTCTTGTTTGGGGTGGCATTCTTCTTGCAAATATTTTAATAGTTTTCAACTTAAACATTGAATTCAACTTGAGAAGAAAGGTATGGCATTTTGTAATCCTCGGAACTATTCCTCCTGGGTTGCTCTACAACAAGGATTTCACTGTTTTGGCTTTACTTGGACTGGTGATTATATTGATCGTTCTTGAGCTTATAAGATCTAATAAAATTACTGTTATTGGTGAGGTTATATATGATAAATTATATAAATTTCAAGACCTTAAAGATTTGAAAGGTCCTCTCAATTTATCATACATTTATTTGGTGATTGGAATAGCCACCCCTGTTGTTTTACAAGACATTATTCATGAGGATGGTGAATTGAATATCAAACAATTTGTGGGCCTTGTGTCTTTAGGTGTTGGTGATTCTTTTGCTTCTATTATTGGAAAGCAATTTGGCAAACATAAATACTTCGATGGTCATAAGACTCTCGAAGGGACTTTGGCTTTCTTTGTTGCAAATACTGTAGTATTTATGGCCATCAACACCTATTTGGAATTACCTTCAATCGATTTGGAAGTATTGTTCGTAACAATTTTGTTATCCAGTTTGTTTGAAGGAGTCACCACGTTAAATGATAACTTGTTCCTTCCGATCTTCACCTATTTATTATGGGATATCTTAGAAAATCTGGCCGAACTTTCGGCCAGTAAAAAATTAATAGTAATATAGAGAGTATAGCTGAAATTTGCAATTCTTTTATATATATTCTCTACAAGAAATGATCGAATCTCGTATCATTATCATAATCATCACGGGCATCACTTAAATTCATCGAAACCACAGGAACAGGCTTGAACGCCTCTTCCTTTTCAGTCTCATCGTCATCATCATCATCATCAACTACTGCATTTTCATAAAAGCTATAGCTGACATTATTTGGTTTATAATAAGGTTCTAAAGAATTAGATCTACTTGTCTTTGCGACGGGGCTTAAGATAACATCACTCTTACTCAAACTTTTGCTTCTCTTAATTCTCTTGAATGAATCCACTTTCGGAATGGATGGAATGGTATAGGACTTAACAGAAGTGCTATATGTGTCTAAATAGTAAGGTTCTTTTATTTGATTCATGTACTTGAAAGAAAAGAAGAAAAACACTCTTAGGGAATTGTTATCTTTAAATTACACTCGAAAGATAAGAGGTCGTGCGCCGCATCATCCACGTTCAAAATAAAAGATAAGCTTTCCGATTGTTTTAAAATTTTGAGCTTCTAACTGCTTTTGTATTACTACTCTACGCTAATTACCCACCCAAACATGCTCGAGAATATCGGTGATGGTCCACCTCTCCCCAATATCCCTTACTAATATCTTCTTGATTAAATCTATAGGCTCTTCATTGATAATAAGTGGAAGTCTAAGATCTCCTTCCATGATCTCATCAACGTTGTAGAAGGGGTTCTCCTTATACAATATTGTGTATAGAAGAATTCCAAGCGCCCATATATCTTGTGGTTTACCATCGTATTTTTCACCTCTTAATACTTCTGGGGATGCATAATCGATTGTTCCAACAAAAACATCAAAGGGGCCCAGCTTTATGTAGCCAGCGCTTCCGAAATCGATCAATTTAATCACGCCTCTCTCGTCTACAATCACATTTTCGTCTTTTAGATCTCTGTGAACAATTCCGTGCTTGTGGAGGTGGAAAACTGCTGAGCACACTTGTTTGAAAATAAAATTACACTCGGTTTCAGTCATATCCTTTTTGATCTCAATATAATCAAATAAATCAATGCCAGGAGGATCACCAAAAATTGGTGTCTCAAGATAATAGTATTGTTCATCTTCAAAGAAATCGATGATACGCATAATATTTGGATGCAACTCTTTCATTAAAGTAGACATGATTTGAATTTCCGATGGAATAGTTCCAAGTTTCCGATCTCTTACCCAAGTATCCACCAAAATTCTTTCTTTATCAATACACTTGATGATAACTTCATATGGAAGATCATGTTTGTGTCTTGCTAGTATCACTTTCCCGTAAGCACCTTCACCCATATCTCTGAGAACGTCAAACTCATCAATTTTCTTGCTTCGTCTTTTTTCTCCAATACCTGTGGGCCAGCTTCTACAGGCAGAAGCCTTCTTACTGATTGCTTCGTTTTCTTCTTTTAAGAGTTTAGCTTCGACTTCTCGATCGAATCGTATTAAAGGAGTGGACTCTAGATGTTTTGTCTTAGGATCATCATCAACAGAACTATCTACAGATATTGATTCAGAAATCAGAGACCCTTCGAACAAGGTACTTTGGGAAGAAAGACGTGAATATGCCCTCATGTCGGAAACATTTCTTCTTACAGTTCCGCCTGACTTAGGGGTCCTTGTGCTATTGTGCCTAACAATCTCACCAGTAACTGTAGGTAGATTTTGACCCTGCTCAAATAATCTCATTTGTGAAGGTAAACTGGAAAATCCTGGTGTATTTTCCCCACTAATCAGCCTAGCCCTTTTAAATACTGGTCTCAATAGACTCTTATTTTGGGCAAATTCGTTAGATGATTTGGCGTCAAACACATCAGCAGTGGTTGAAGCACCATATTGTCGAGAGTAAGTAATCCACAATACATAAGTATCCATAGAACTAACTCTTAATTGAACATCAACATAAAATTCAGATCCATCTATATGCTTTCCAAGTAAACCTTTAGATCTTATGAAATTCTCTTCTTTATCACCTGACTTACCAATTCCACTATACCTTCTAAAGAAATGTTCAGGCAACACTAAGCCTGGTGCAATGGAAATCCCATCGTGAGAGGTATTGAGCCCCAGGTTGAGTATGAAGCTAAAATCTTTGATTAAGAAGTCGATAGATTTACCTGCCAAGTCTAATGATGACCACCCAAATAAGTTTCTAGCAATGGCATTATTACAGGAAATGATCCTCAAAGTTTGGGAGTCAAGTACAAATATACCAGCGATATAAGGTAAAGAGTGAACCTTTAATTTCATTTCAAACCTGTCTGGATGGATGTCTAAAGGATTGGATGTGACAGCACACGGAATGTATTCATCATTCACATGTAATGTAAAATATCTTCTTGTGTTGAGTCGCTCACTTTGTGCATAAGTCAAACTTCTCGAATGAAGGTCGACTTCCTTGAGTTCATCGTACAATGATTCATTTACAAATTTACTAATGGATTCACTTACTTGAGATAGCTTGTTAAATTTATCATCTTTGGTCAAATTTCCAGCTATAACAGTCTTAGAAGTAATATCAAAATCCGCTTGTTTATTGTTAGCAGAAGCCATATCTTTCAGAATAACCAAATCAAATGCGTCACATCTGATCTGGTCAAACATGAAAATAATAAGGTCACCTCTCTTTTTAGCCCAAAGAGATGTCCATGCATATCCTTTGTCACCGGGTCTAGAAATGGCCACTATTTCTCCAGCAAATGTAATCTCTGTATTAGGTAATGATCTGCCATCTTTTTGCAGGTCTGTCGGAGTCCTTGAGATCCTATCAGTAACAAACTCTCTAAACTGAGGAGCAATCAAATCCATTAAAGTCAAGGATTTAATCATGCTTTTCAGGACTCCGAACATTAAACAAGCTAAATCATTGGCAGCTTTGACGGACCATGGAGCATCACATTCTATGGTGAACACCGATTGTGGTAGAGCGTGTTTACCTGATGAAATAGAGTGGAACGGTCTACTATTTCCACCCGAAGAACTGTAACTACTAGAATTGTAGTTGTTCGAGTTATTAGAGTTTAATAAACTCAATGCAATGGATGATGGGTTCATGGGAATCCCTTCATTAGGAGTCATTTCACTGGTGGTCATCACCGAAGTGTCTACAAATGGGGTTGACAATGCATACATCAACTTCGTTTTTATGGCATCATGTTTAAGTCTATGATCATCTGGGCTCAACGATAAGTCATGAAGTGTGGAGGCAAAATCCTGGTTTTTGGTGATATTTAAATCGTTTACTTCAAGTAAGTCAATAATGTCAGACAAGTCATCGGAATAAGGTTGGTTTTTAGGAATATCCTGCAATTTTGTTTCTTGATGATTTGGCTTTGATTGAGAATATATTTCATCAACTGGGAAACTATCAGCTCTCTTCATGCTGGGTCTGAAGAAGGCAGCTAATGCAGCTGATGAGGCGTCTGCTTGGAGGTTAGATGGCGTTTTCTTCAATGGTGCTAGAGAACTGTCCTTCAGTGTTTGTCTCAGAATAGGATCCAATGATACAGAAAAGGAATTTTTGAATTCATTGAATTTATCGTTAATAGTATTACTGTTTATAGCATTTATCAATCCAGGGCGGTCCCTTAAGATTTCTAACGACCGTTTCAATACATTTAGCCTTAACGCTAAGGAGTTCGGTGAAAGCTGGGCATATGAGTAAGAGTGAGAAGATTCAACGGGGAATTTCAAGATATCGTTTCTGTTTCTAAACTGGTCTTTAAGAGTCATCACGGGTGAATCCAATCTAATTGGATCGTGGAGATTCCCTCGCAGGTTGTTGATGTTGGCGTTCTGAAGAACTGTGCTGATAGGTGCTGGTTCATCTTTGGTTTGTCTTTTTGGAAGATCTATAGATATGTGTAGTGAATCGTCAGATTGTTGTCTATCATCATCGTAAAGATAGAACAGCGGTGCAGCCAAATGCGGGTCTCCCAGAGAGTTGTGGTGGACATCCTCACCAGAGTTTCGAAACGTCTTATTATTCATGTAGTGATGTACTAGTTCTGTCTTGGCTGGAATTGAGTGGATTGCCAAAGCGCGGGCAGGAATAATTAAAGCTTAGATGTGAGACAATTAAGTTCATTAGTACGGAATTTGTGAAGTAAAGGATCTTATAGAGAACATTATAGTGTATATATATATATTAGGTAGTCTCTCTGAAGGATGAGCAGGTCTCTAAAATCACATTGTGGAGCTCAAGGTCAATTCTACATACTGCTCCTGTCTCGGACCTGGGGGGTAAAAGCCGTGTGTACCTTACAATGAGAGATCTTGAATTCTATCAGGTAATCCTTCCATTCCTACCATCAGATCAATGGACTGTGAAGGGGTGTCACCCACACCATAAATGATTCCAGGGGTCCGCCATGTTAGTGGGCTATCAATTATCGGAGTACTAGGTTGGGATGTGCTCAGTCGAAATTGAGGTGTTTCGCCTGCTGAAGATTCATAAGTAGGTGGACTGAGGGTACGTACATCTTCGTAAGTAGGTGGTACCTCATCATCCCATGCGATTCCCAAACCGGATCTTTCCGTGACTGTCAACTTGAATTGCATTCTTAATACTCTAGCAGCACCTGTAGGAGTTCCAACCACTGTGGGTGCTCCCAGACCAGGACTGGCATCACTGGGGTATTCATCTTTGGAACTTTGTGATGCCATGGATGAGTGGGACGTGGTTGGCTCTAGGGACTGTCCTTTCACTTTTCGACTCTTTTTAACACTGACAGTTTCTTCTGCTACAACTATTTCGACTATAAGCATGTGCGACACAAAAATCCCTTCATTTGGATCATCAATGTCACACGCCATGTTTGCTCCATGATTAAGTCCTTCAAGAGCTTCACTTCGTATTGAATCTTGACTATGTGCTTTGTTTGAAGGTCTGGAGAGTCCAGTAGAAAGATTCATACAATTTATCTGTGCAACAAGTTCTATACGACCAGTACCTGTAAAATCCGATTTCCATCCTGACTTTATATCTGCATGACTAATGGTTCTTGTTTCAGAAGTGTAAAGATGAAGGTCTGTACGTGCCAGTTGATTAGGAGTAGCAGGAGAGCCAGTCGAGTTTGCGGCAGTCCCATTTGCGGTGGTACGACTACTTCCGGAATTTGTTTCTATTCCGAAATCCTCCAAAAAATTTTGAACTGCATTTGATGGAGCATTCCTTTCAACTTCAGTGGTATCTACGCCCACACTTGGTGCTCCATTAATACCAGTAGATTCATCTATCAGGCTCCGTCGTTCTTCTACCGCATTAGTGTCTGCGGCTAACAGTACGTCAGTGTGTATAGTGCTATAATGAACGTTTGCATTCTTTGGTTTTGGAGCTGAATTTTTGGATCTTTTATGAGACTCTTCAGCACTTTTTAATTTACTCTGGTGTTTTTCACAACAGAATGCTCGAACTTTGCATGTCTCTTCAATTCTCCAACTTAACTTTCTCATTCTCCATCTTCTGTCTCCTGACAGATTATTCATATTATCTAGCCTCAATTCGACTGGAAAAGTAGATTTAGGATACATCACGTTGGGTAATACCGCTGTAGCACTGACATCTGTAGGGGGAAATACTCTCAAAGAGTTCCTATCCGGCCCTTTTAAAACCAGTCGAGTAATATTCAAAGGGAGCACAACTCTTACTTCACTTTCTGCTTTAGCTACCGCTACCAAGTCGTATCTTATGTATGAAAGGGACTGTTTTGATCCGAGTCTACTGGAAGGTGGAAGACTCCCCGGGAGTAAATGGGAGAATGGATAAGCATGAGAACCAGATGAAAAAACTGTCTTTGACGATACCACGTCCCACCTAGCTAGGATATTCTTTCTGGTTTGACAGTCTTTACAAGACAGCACTGAGGACAGTGATATTGTGAATGGTTTGGCCAACTGGACAGTCTGAACAAGTGAAAGCGTTACAGTTTCGAGTTCTATATCATCTAGTAACGTGGATTTTAAAAGTAATATACCCGATATAATTGACCCTGTGCTCTCAGACTCTTGGCCATATAATACTGCAGGGGGAGACTCTAGTTCTATGGCAAGGTCGATGGAACAAGGTTCAGGCTCAGCAATGGCCGTTTTCGGTGCATGTTTAGGTGTGTGCTTAGGAGTGCCCTTGTGCTTGGGTTTTTCTCTGAAAAGTGACATTATCACTTAGACGAAGAATATATGTAGGTTTGTAGGTATATATGAAGCTTAAAGTCGAATGTCGGTGTATGTTTGCCTTGAAATTCAAAATTAGATACCTCACAAGTTAATCTGGTGATTACTTTGAGGAGTCTAGTTATAACTGATAAAACCGGTGAGCCGATTCCAATATTCTGGAAATTCGCGATGATCGGGAGACCGAAATGTGGAGTAGTTGGTTATCAGAATTCGGATCCCCGAAGGCTCGGTTACTTGATTTAGCATGTGTAGTGGATTGTACTTTCTCTTTATACTAGGGTTGTTTCATTTATGAACACAGTTGCGTAGAAAAATATGATATTCATGGATTATCTAACTTGCGAATTTCACAGTATACTGAAAGAAAAGATTGGCATCAAATTATCAATGTTGTAGTACGTCTTTTTTTGTCATAGTCGATCCAATAGATGATTTTAGAGAACGAATTTGGTAGCTGAAAATAAGCCACATATACTCTACAGATCCATTAACTATAAGATTTATTCCAGATTTGAAAAACTTGAACCTGTATTCTCTTCCCGTCGAATAAAGTATGTTAGACAAACACAGTTTTATTTTCTCTAACTGCTTTGAGATTAAAGTAGTCCATACTCGGCAAAAAAATTAGGAACGTATATTTTTCATTTTACGTTTCATTCAGCGACCGTGGGATCTCCGTGCAATACGTTTGTCTCTCAAAGAATGAGCCAATGTTTTTTTGCAGCCACTGAGACCACCGAGTACAAGAAAGAAACATGTGAAAAAGCACTAGTATCACTATCACTACTAAAATTCTCACCAATTCCTGCCGTATAAGTCTAGAGGTATCTCTCAAGTACAATATTCATGTGCCTTACATCGCTTAACTCATACACTTCCTCGCCGGCATATTCTTACTGTCTCGCTCGCGGAGAAAAATTTCACCATGTCCTACATCGTCATAGATAACGGTAGCTACAACGTTAAGGCCGGCTACTCTACTGGTGTCCCTGTGGTACAACACAACTCCATAAGTAAAGCCAAGGATGGTACTGTCTACATTGGGAATGATTTTATCCCCACCAATAATCACAGTGGACTCTTATTCAAAAGGCCACATGAACAGGGCCATCTTACATCATGGGAAACTCAGAAACCCGTATGGGATTATTGCTTTGATCTTCTCTCTCCTAATAAACCAGTCGATCCCTCATCTACAGGACTTTTACTTACTGAGACGCCGTTCCAATTGCCTCAGCTCTCCATGAACACGGATCAGATTGTATTTGAAGAGTATGGATTTAGTGATTACTATCGGTGTATACCCGGATCACTCGTGCCATGGACATATGAGGAATCAAAGGACAATGACTTCAGTATAGTAGTTGATTGTGGATACTCGGCTACTTGGATAATCCCGATAATATACCAATCTGTGTACTGGAAAGGTGTAAGAAAACTTCCAATTGGAGGGAAAACGTTGAATGGGTTGTTACGAGAGGTGATTAGTTTCAGACATTATGACATTTCTGACGAACCTGTTTTGATTAATAACATCAAAGAATCAACTTGTTTTATGGCAACCGATTTCAATAATGCTCTAAAGCAGAAACTTGAGTCATCTTGTGAGTTTGTATTACCAGACTTTAAGACGACTACTACAGGATACGTGAAAACAAAAGATACAAAAAAATCAGGTGATCTACAAAGCCTTGAGTTGACTGATGAGCGGTTTGTTGTACCAGAGCTGCTTTATCATCCCGAGATTATATTTGATAATGCCCCTTCCAATAGCGTGGTTTTACAAACAGCCCCTATCAAAAACTTGACCGCTTTGGTGATTGAACTGATCATGGCATCTCCAGAGGTTGCTAGACCTCTCTTACTGCAAAATATCAACCTTGTTGGTGGGACATCATTGTTACCTAATTTCGATACTAGACTTGAAGATGAGCTTGCGAAAGAACTTCCACTGGATTGGAAAATTAATATCAACAAGTCAGAGTTTGAAAAGGATTTAGTAAACTGGTACGGAGGTGCTGAATTATGTGAAAGTGATATTATGAAAAACATTAGTATTTCCAAACAGGAATACTACGAACATGGACTGAATTGGTGCCAGAGACAATTTGGATTCAGAAATTTATAATTGTATAAATGTACATTAGATAAACTAGTCATAACTAAACTCAATCACCTCTACAAGATTATTGTACGTCAAGTACCTGCTCAAAATTAGCCAACCGTACCTAAACCAAACCATTTGTGAAAAATGACCATACGCCATTGCAGCATAACTCACGCTAAGCATATTTAAATCACTATAAATCTTGATTGATCGCGTATCTGTTGTGTTGAAGAAACTGATATTGACATTTAATTTTATGTTTCCCAACACTAAGCGGGAAATATGATTCACGAATAGTTCTATATTAGTGAGAATTGTAAACGAATACTTTTCCAAAAGTCCCAATGTTTTGAGTTTATACATAGAAACTTTAGGAGAAGAACTAGCATAGTATTTGGTACCATGATAAAGGGAAATGTGGTTAGGATGTCCTGAAATACCGTATTCATCAAACGTAATTAACACCGTGTTCTTCTCGTCAACATTCTTTTTGATTGTCTTTGCAACCTCCTTTTTATCCCAGTCAATTTCCATTCCATCGGCAAACTGGTCAAGGACAGTAACATGCTTATCGTCTATACCTAATATACGGGCAGACAGGACTAATTCCCGAGATCTAATAGGCCCAAAGGTTGGATCAACTGAGTCACCTTTTGACAAGCACAAGATATGAAGCTCGTTCTTATAAATTGGCTTAGAAAGCTCAAGAATCGAGGGAGCAAAAAACATCACTTCATCGTCAGGATGACCTATAACATAGTACACTTCACTGTTACGGATTGGTACCGATTCATATGAAGTTATGCTGTCATAAGGGTAAAAATTATGAGAAAAAGCGTTATTCTTGATTTCGGAATTGGAATACTTCGTGATACATTGCGGCACAATCGTTGTGAGAACCACCCAAGCCGCAAACGAGAGTGAGAAGATCCTTACAATGTACAGTGGTATCCCAAGTAACATTATGTAAAAAATCGTTGAGAGCTTTCCGCGAATGGTTGCAAAAAGTGTTGGGAGTGAAAAATCACAAAATTCGTTTATTACTATTTAAGCTTTTTTCAAGAATGTGTATCCTGTATTCCAGACCATTTCGAGTTCAGTATCATCAGTCCATCCAAGAGTTTCCTTTAATTCTTGGACGTACTCTTCAAGGATTTTAGAATCTTTGTGTTCTAATAAATAATTATGATAACCACTGTAAGTGGTGAAATATTGGTACATATCCTTGATATGTGTCTGATGTTTAACTAGAACCAAGTTTTCTTTTTCAGAGGGGGGCATATAGTTGTTTCGTTCTGGGAAGTACTTATTAATTTTCACGTCGGTGAAACGATCATGAGGAATATACTTATCGATATTTTCATAGCATCCCTTTATAATACTTCTACCTGGCTGTTCCCAGTATGAACCAATGAGTTCGGGATCATCATATGCGTACTTGTGGTAGATACTTTTAGCTTTTTCTAGTGCATGGCTTTTTTCAAGCTTTGAGGTTCCTGAGAAATCTACAAAAACCGGATCAACATAATACCAATAAGCAAAAGTTCCTCCTGGCTTTAGAATTTCGTGGATTCTTTCAAAAAGCTTAGGGAAATCGTTTGACCAATGTAAACATTGAGCAGCAGTAACCAAATCGAACTTCTCATCAGTAGGTAAACTGTCGATGTTTCCGAGAACAAAAGATACTTTTGATTCATCGACTCCCAATTGTTGGCAGGATTCTCTTTTAGCATCATTACAGGTCTGAATCATCAATGGCGACAAATCCAATCCAACAGTTGTTTCTGCGATGTTGAGTAAATCATAGGCCGCAAATCCAGTTCCGCAGCCAATGTCTAACGCTCTCTCAACTTTATCAACAGGACCATCATCAGCACCGGTACCGTTTGCATACTCACTAATCAATTTGTAAAAAGAACGTGGGTAGCGGGGACGGAAAGAGTTATAGTTTAAGGTCTTGAAACCTTTTTTAGAAAATGTAGCCATTATTAATAAGTATTGAAAGAATTCGGCCTCCTTTTATACTCCGTGAGCTTGTTAAGTTTCAGAATTGATTTCCCCAGAATTAGAAATTTGAATTTGGGTAACGGAGTTTTTTCGGATTACATTTGTTGCGAAATGATTGGAGGAGGAACCTGGATTATATTTACAGAATTTATACATACATATATAGAGGGACATACGAATGACCCGGAGATTCATCTTCGTATTGATTATAGTCCTTTGAGCTTAAAGTCCCCCAACGTCTCAAATTCATCAAATTCGTCCTTATCTAAAAATGGCACAAGACCCAAAGACCCATCGGCTGCAAATTCATCCATGAGTAAGTTTTCACTCAAGTGAACTTTGAATGGGTCAAACTCGAAGATATTGTCGAATTCCATATTGTCGTCACTTGTATCGTTAGATCCTGAGATCTCATTCCCACTTGAATTATCTTGTTCATCGTTTGAATCAGGCTTCCTTTGACTATACTGAAGATTTTCAGAGGGTTGCTTGACTGGGTTTCTCAATGCACTGGACATTACTGGTTGCTGGCCAAGTGCTGATGGACCCCTATCAACAGCAGGTTTGCTGAATGGCACGAACTGAGACCTCTTTTTCGTCAGTAAGAGTGCTTTGTTTTGAGGTAATCCAAGAATACTCAATATGGCCATCTCCACTAATTTACCTGTATTCTTCGTCAATCCACCAGGAACATTATATCTGCTTTCTCTGCTCAAAAGAGGGATTGTATCGAGAAGAAGCTGCTTCAGGTCCAGATAGAGAGAGCCTCCTTTGATATAATCAAGAGTACCTTTGGCAACTAACAATGCCAATCTTGCGTGCTCACGGGGGATGTTTATAGGTATTGGTAATAATTTAGAGGTCAAGGGGTTGAAAAGAACTTTTAGAATTTCCAAAATTTGCAACGAAGACTGTTGGATCATGGTCATAGCAGATACTATGGCAGCCCTACTACTCTCTCCTCTGGTTAATTTTTGTTTATCTGAAAGTCCCACGTCATGATGGTTTCCATATTTAGAAACAGTAGGCAAGTAGATTAAGATTCTGGCATGAAAATATAAAAAGATGAGACAAAGTTTTTGGTTACTGCAAGATTGTAAATGATCTGAAATTTGATTATCTGATTTCAAAGAAAACCCATTCATTCCCATTTCGAATCGGAGTTCTTGAGGCAATTCTCTTCTCCAGCAATCTAATGCTCTTTCTTTCTTTAATGCAGTTTCCTGGCCAGAGGATGACTGCGTACTAGAGAAAATCCCGTCTAATATACCTCCCAAAACCTTACAATAAAGCATCATACTCAAAGCATACCTTGAAACTTTACCCACGATAGTTAATTTAGTATTGTTCACGATTAAAATATTCTCATTCTCTTCGTCGTCATCATCGGTGTCTTTTCCAGCAAAGGGTAAAGCACATTCAATCTCAAAATCTTTAAGAAGTCTTGGGACTCCCAAATTCAAAGAACAGTACACGTCTAAACAATAAGTACACCAGAATAAAATACGTCTTTCACCTTGTTGAAGATTTCTTAAATTTATATCGTCTCTCCTTCCACTAAGACCAAGTACTGCTGCAGGACATCTATGAAGTCTTAACTGTTGAGCCATGGTGATCACTCTTCCTCGAAGTACAAAACAAGTTGACACATCCCCGATAGCAAGACAAAATTGGAGCGATAATGTTAAGATTTGAAGTGATAACATAGAACATGAGTCAGTTATTAAGCAATTAGGACGTATAAACTCATGAATAAGTGTACTATAATGTTTCAAGTCGTTCACGTATTTATCCACAATATGAGCAGGAGTGTCGGAAACATTGAATAAATCGTGTTTGCTAGAAATAAGACTCAAGGCCAGGACAAGAACCATAACAGCTCCAAACTTTTCAATCAGCTCTTTTTCAGAGTTGACGCCCTGTTCAGGAAGTACAATACCGGATTCAAGTATATCTACGAATTTCGTGTACGTTTTGAGGAACAAGTTCTTATCTAGGACGGGAAGGTTGCTACCCCATTCCTGAAAATATATCGTTGTCAAATGGTCCAATTCGATTCTTGAAGAGGGGAGTCGAAGATAAGCCACGAACATCTGAGCTTGATCAGGAGGTAAACTCACAACATTCCGTCGATTCATAATCAAGTCGAGGAACTTTGGATCTAGCACATCATGGTCGTATCCATTTATGTAATGGGCGTTAACTTCGTTTGTATTTTCTTTCAAAGATCCAATAGCATTTGCTGCTAAAACACTAGTCTTAGAATTATATCCAAATGTCTGACAGATACTGGCTAATAATGTGGGTACAAAAAGAGTTTCTTCCGTACTTCTAGGTATAGAGGCGGCCACCAACGCCGTTAACATTTGTTGTTTATCAAATAAAAGTTTTGACATGGGATCTTTCTGCATTTTCTCAATAGCTGTGGCGGCTGCAAAAGCTCCTGGAGCAGGTTGAGCTCCATCGTTGAATCGATTTGAATAAAGCTTGTTCCTTTGTATAAGAATGCTACCCAAAGAATTTGATATGACTTCATCGTCAGTGCTAAGTAAACTATTCGTTTCGTCTTCATCATCACTAAAATTGAGAGAATCCGCTAAAGACAAAGGACCATGGTCTCCATTTACAAGATTAATGGAAACAGGTCGCTCATGTACCATCAGCAGTTCTGGAGCACATCCACACGGACAGCCATCATCATGAATATGAGTGTGGGAATGGTTTTTGCTATCTTTACTGAGATCATTGGGAACAAATTCATTTTTAGCGAGAACATGATTGGGTAAATCGTCAGAATCTTTCTCTTCGGGCTTGAATCCCTTTAGCTGCTCATCTCGAAGGTCGATAATACCACTAAGCCGATTATTCTCAGCTTCCAACTGACGGATCCGTTCTTCAAGTGTTTCTGTATATCCTTTGGGAAACGCTCTTCGAGATAACTTATCGGAAACAATACATTTAATACCTATAGATTCACAGTTAGAACAATCTGGCTGTTTGCCATCACACTTAGTCTTTTTCGCCCTACATCTATCACAAGCTTGAGCGACCCTAACGATTTTTCCAGATCCTAATTCTATGGTTCTGGTATTGGTGGTAACTCCTTTACCCTTTGCTTTGGCTTTAGTTTTGGCTTTGACTTCCACTTTAGATTGAGGCAGGGGGGAAGGTGAGGTAGAGACACCTAAGGGGTGATTTATATCTGTCATGTTGAATATCTTGGTCTAAAGTGGAAAACTAATTGCAGCCAGTTTATAGTGCGACCTTAGTGGATGATTTTGAGTCATAGACGCGCGGAAGAATGGATGCGAGGGAACCATTAGATGGTGCAGAAGAAAAGAGCTACTAGAACATCAAGAAAAGTGAAACGAGTGAAGCAAGATGTTACAGGAATACTAAATGTAATTGGGGAAGATGAAGTAAAGCTGGGGATCGGATCCGGGCTGCAGGTGAAGCGTGAAACTGAATTATTCGATAAGAATTCGGACTGGAACAAAATACCTGATATTGAAGATATACCAAATATTTTCAAACCAGTAATTGAATCTGATGAAGCATCCAATAAATCTCCTGCAGGATGGCAAGAACTATATAATGAGCTAGTTGTTCTTCGCAGCAAGTTTTTAGCGCCAGTAGATCTTATGGGGTGTGAGCGTATACCTGATGGCATAACTCCGAAAATTCTGAAGAATGATCCTAAAACTTTTAGGTTTCAGCTTTTGGTGTCTTTGATGCTTCTGTCTCAGACCAAAGACGAAGTGCTTGATGATGCCATGAGAAAACTTAACCAAGGATTGAAGGAGAGAGGGTTTGAGGAGGGTCTTTCACTTACTTCTGTAATGTCTTTGACAGATGAAGAACTCGATGGCTACATTGGTAAAGTTGGTTTCCATAACCGTAAAACATTATACATAAAGAAGGCTTGTGTAATGTTGTTAGAGCAGTTTGATAGCGATATCCCAAAGAATATTGATGATATCGTAATGTTGCCTGGTGTGGGACCAAAAATGGGATATCTTCTTCTACAAAGAGCCTGGAATATTAGCACTGGTATTGGCGTAGATGTACATCTTCATCGTCTAGCTATGATGTGGAAATGGTGTAGGAAGAGTCTGAACCCAGAAGTGACTCGAAAGGGTTTGGAGGAATGGCTACCGAATAAATTTTGGTCTGAGATTAATCCCTTACTTGTTGGGTTTGGCCAGGTGATCTGTACCCCTCAGGTCCAAAATTGTGATATATGTAGTCTTGGTTCTAGAGGATTGTGCAAGGCTGCCGATAAGAAATTAGTTAGACAGGGTTTGACTCCGGAAAGGGTGAAAAAGTTGATGTCGGGGAGGGGGAAATTAGGACAGTTATTAAAAGAGTTGGAAAAGGAACAAGAGATGAGCCAAATAGAGGTATCAGCAAAAACAACCAAGCCTAACGACACATAAATCCATGAATACCCTTATTTTGCACGTGACACTCAACCTTGATCACAGTTAGTATATGAATACTCTAGTTTTAATGCATACAATACTCTTTGCACATTAAACTTTGTATAGAAACAGTTTATACAAAGTTTTGAAACGTTTATACTCTCTAGCACTGGGTGCTTTCTTTTTATTCTAATAGTTGTATTGATCCGCGTTACGTGCTCCCTCTGTGGTAGTCTTTTCTCTCTTTGCAGCCATCGCGGTCGTGTACTTTCCAACATAAATTCTATTAATTGGCGTATATCTCCACCAATTCTCCATTACAATCTTCCAAAAATATCTTAGGTAATGATTATTCAATATCTATTGCTTTCCGGCAGTTATCATTTAACAAAATTAAATCTCCCACTCAAACTACTAAAACCGTCGTGCCCGCACTCAAGTTGTCCACTTCCCAAAATTCTCACTCACCATCAGAAGAATCATTAATCGATAAAGAATCAAGAGAAGAATTATAAATCGATAAATATCTTCAATCATTTTGGTGCATACAATTTATGACAATAAATGAACATAAGTAAGTTCCAATCCGTTCCCAGTCAGCAGCCACCCCCAGGCCAGACTCAGGCTCTGCTTCAAAATTCAGGCCAGGGTCAACTCCAGACTCCATTAGGTCAAAGTATTCCTGGTCAACCAAGCCAAATCCCTGGTCAAATTCCCGGTCAAATTCCCAGTCAGCCAGGTCAACTTCACTCACACCATGTCTTGTTACAACAGTTACAAGGTCAACCAGGTCAACCAAACCTTCAATCTCAGGGCCAACGAATTCAATCTGGACCTGGCCTTTCCCAGTCAAGCCAATCACAATCATTTGACTACAGATCCCAGTCGGCTACCTCCCAAAACTCCCAATTTTTCCAGTATCAACCAATGTACCAATCACAGAATCAGTCGTATATGCCACCTCACCTTAACTTTAATGTGGGCCCAAAACAACTGGCCATTCAAGTGGATAACCCCAACTCTGTTTATTGGCAACACCAGCAACAGCTTTCCCAAGTTTCTAGAAATGCCAGCATTCCACATTATTATGCTAGAAATTATGCTGCTAACTCTAGAAAAGCTAAAAACCCGTACAATGACGTGAAAAACGCTAGCCTCGTGGATGCCACCAAACTGTTGGTGGCTGCATTGGAGGAGCTGGAAAAGGCCGCTCAAAAGTCCAACACGCCTACTGCCAATGCTGCGTTGTTATATAACAAAAAGACGGTAAATTACTACGAGGATGATACAGTGCACGAAGAAGAAAGAATGAGACAAAAGACTGATGGACAACAATTATGGTGTCAATTAGATTTAAGTGGTCAAGGTATTTCGAATATTTCGCCAAAACTTTTCAATTATGATTTCTTGGAATCCCTTTACCTTAATAACAATAAGCTAACAACTATTCCCCCAATTATCAGTAGGTTAAGAGGTTTGAGAACCTTAGACTTGTCTCAAAATAAGATTGAGGAAGTCCCTAGTGATTTAGGTTTATGTTATAATTTGCGTTATCTTTACTTATTTGATAATAATATTCGAACTTTACCAAACGGATTTGGTAATTTGATTGAACTTTTATTTTTAGGAATTGAAGGTAACCCTTTAGACCCAAACATTGCCAATCTTATTGCTGATAAAGGTACAAAAAACTTGATCTTATATTTAAGAGACTTACCTCCTACGTTACCTAAACCTAAACCTAGAAAATGGATTTTGTTGGAAGACGATGGGGAGATTATTGACGAAGGGTCTAACTCCGAAGCCTACGCCAACGAAGATCAAAGTTCTGGTAACTCCTTCACATTCATGTCTTACAACACTTTATGCCATCATTACGCCACTTCTAGAATGCACAAGTATACCCCTTCTTGGGCTTTGGACTGGGAATACAGAAGACCTTTATTAGAAAAGGAAGTCAAATCTCTTGAAACAGACATCATATGTATGCAAGAAGTGGAAACCAGACTTTATCATGAATTCTGGGTACCTAAATTACTGGAAATGGGCTATAAGGGTTTATTTTACAATAAGACCAGATCGAAAACCATGAGTGAAAGTGATGCCAAAAAAGTTGATGGATGTGCAGTATTTTATAAGACCAACAAATTTGAATTGATCGATAAGGTGTTCTTTGAGTATAACAGTGCTTGTATGGGTTCTGATAAGTACAAAAAGACTAAAGATCTCTTCAATAGATTCATGAACAAAGATCATGTAGCTGTTATTGCTTACTTGCAACATAAGGAAACCGGCGAAAAGATTTGTGTTATCACCACGCACTTACACTGGGATCCAATGTTTAACGATGTCAAAACTTTACAAGTTGGGGTTATTCTAGAGGAATTAAAGGGAATTCTCAAGAGATTTTTGGGAACCAGCTCTTTAGAAGAAGTGAAAAACTGCCCAATCATCTTTGGAGCAGATTTCAACTCTACTATTGATAGTGCTGTTTATCAATTGTTCTCTACAGGATCTGTGAAATCTCATACTGATATTGATGGATATGATTACGGAAAGTTTACGGAAGATGGGTTCCGTAACGTATTCAAATTGAAGAGTGCTTACCAAACAATTGGAGAATTACCGTTCACCAATTGTACACCAGATTTCACTACATCTATTGATTATATCTGGTACACTCCTGGAAACCTTCAAGTTAAAGGAGTTCTTGGAAAAGTTGATGAAGAATATGCTAAACACGTTATTGGATTCCCAGACGCCAACTTCCCATCTGATCATATTCCAATAGTTAGTAAATTCCAAATCAAAAAGAGTGGATCTAATAAAAGACCTGATTTTAAACCAGGTTTCAAATCAGGCGCTTCTAGAAAAACTTAGTGTATATTATTAACGATATTACGTTGTGATTTATTTTAGTTAATATAAATGATTTTATAAGTGTTGTAAAGAATTGGGATTTTATTGAACTCCAGGGTCGTGGCCAACATATGCAGGTTCCGCAACATGCGAAAGTGATTGCAACTTCATTTGACTATTAGTCTTATATGACTCGAACTTCGTATTTAATTCCAACTGCTGCTGATCATGCTGATGCCCACGAAGATTTAGAGCAAGAGATAATCTATCGTCAAAGAATTGAAGAACTTTCTAGCTCTACTGGCCTGTTTCCTTGGAAATTCGAAGTCGTGAAAGGGTTCTTCAAACAGTCAATGGATGATACTGATGATCTCAAATTCAACTATGCTACTCAAGACTTTGGTAGATTGAAAGAATGGAGTCAAATTATCAAGGACCTCGCAAAACTCAACACAGAAGCTAAAGATAATGAGATGTACAAGTTACTATTTCTTGCCAGGCATGGACAAGGGTATCATAATGTGATCATAGATAGATACAGCTTTGAAGAATGGTATTCAAAATGGTACAAGGAAACGCATGATGGAGATATTTGTTTTGCCCCAGATCCAATGTTAACTGGTTTAGGAATAAACCAAGCTAAGGAAAACCATCTAATATGGAAAGAACAAATCGCAAAAGGGGCCCCAATTCCTTCGAAATTTTTTGTTTCCCCTTTACAAAGATCTTCCCACACGTTAGTGCATACTTGGACCGATTTGAAACCGGAATCTTTGCAACCAGTGGTTACAGAAGGACTCCGAGAAACTTCTGGTTTAAACTTGTGTGATAAAAGAAGTTCTAAGTCGGTTATAAGGGAAAGATTTGAAGGTCACGGTTTTATATTCGAGGATGGATTCGCCGAGGAAGATACCAATTTTAATGAAAATGTTAGAGAAAAGCTTTACGAGCACTGTATTCGTACTAATGCGTTTTTGCAAAAATTATTTAATGCAGATTACAATGCATCCGAGGGAAGAGTAGATAAAAGATTAGCTGATGACAACACTTATGTTTCTACAACTTCTCACGCTGGAACAATTAGAACTTTTATAACGGTGTTGGGCCATAGACATTTCACTATTTCTACTGGTGCTATGATTCCCATCGTTGTTAAAGCGATTAGAGGATAAGTTATAGATATGTATTAGTATAGTTGCGAAACATGTAAGCCTCAGTGCTCAGCAAAAATAAACTTTACCTCCGCAACTACGAGCAATTGCTCAATTAGGAAGTATAATGATTATAAAGTGAGACAAATGTACAAGGAAATAGGAAATATAATTAATTGCTGCGATGACTAGGTGTTCTGTATTGTCTGCTTACCTCTACTTATGTTTAACAGTATTTCTGTTTCTGTGGCCATGGGAAGACAATGATGATGACAGCACCAGTTTGAGTGAGACAAGTTCAAGTACTCATTTTACTAGTAGTACGAGTGGATCAGAAACGGGTGGGCCATCGTCTACGAAAGATCCAGGTCTTTTGGATTTCCTCAATCCAGATGACGATGATGACGATGATGACAGAAATCCTTACCAACCTTACACGACCACATGTCCAAGTGTTAACCTTTTAAGGGAAGCTAAAGGTATGTCCAACCTTGAAAAAGACTATATGATCTCCAGGTTTGGCAAAACAAATGAAAATTTGATTGATTTTTTAAATGACGTTGCACAACTCTCGAACTTCAATGCTTCAAAATTCATCAATCAATACTCCAAACAACACAATATTTCAATTGGTCTTGCGTTCAGTGGCGGTGGCTATAGGTCTATGTTAACTGGGGCTGGTGGTATTTTAGCGCTTGATAAGCGCTATTCTGCTTCAAATTCAAAAGGTTTAGGAGGGATCCTACAAAGTTCAAGCTACATTACCGGGTTGTCAGGAGGCAGTTGGTTAGTAGGCTCTTTGGTATTCAACGATTGGATATCGGTGGCTGATATTTTGAGTGGTAAATCCAAGATTTGGAATTTAGAAGATTCTATTTTCAATCCAAATGGTATCAATATCTTTGCAACCGGGGAATATTACATTAATATCGGGTTTGGAGTTGAAGCAAAAGATGACGGGTACGTCACTTCATTGACGGATGTTTGGGGTAGAGCTTTAGCGTATCAATTCATGGGTGAAAATGGTGGTGAAAATATTACATGGTCAAGTATAAAAAATATATCTAGTTTTAAAGATCATGAAATGCCTTTCCCGATTGTTCTTGCAAACGCAAGAAACCCTAATACTTCCATTGTAAATTTGAATTCGACCGTCTTTGAATTTAGTCCATATGAGTTTGGCTCTTGGGACCCTAGTGTCAATAGTTTTATTGATACCCAATACATTGGAACTTACCTTAATAATGGGAAGCCAAATAACTCCGATTCGTGTGTAGTTAACTATGACAATGCTGGATTTATCATGGGTACATCATCTTCGTTATTCAACCAATTTTTAACCAGATTAGATGAGTTCAAAGTTGCAAAATATTTGAAAGAGATTGTGGCAAAAATTCTTAAAATGGTTAGTAATTCAGAAAACGATATTGCATTGTACAGTCCCAACCCATTCCTTGCTTCGGAGTATGGTAATGACAAACTGTTGTTAAGTGACAACAACCTTCATTTAGTTGATGGTAGTGAAGATGAACAGAACCTTCCATTATATCCATTGATTCAACCGAAGAGAGATGTGGATGTCATATTCGCTTTTGATAGTTCTGGCGACACGACTACGGAATGGCCCAATGGATCTGCAATCATTCACACCTACAGAAGACAGTTTGGCAAGCAGGGAAGAGGATCGCCTGTTCCATTCGTTCCTTCTACATACGATGACTTTGTTGACCAAGGTCTCAATAAAAAACCGGCATTTTTTGGATGTAACGCAACTAATATGGAATCTTTGGTCACTATAAGTGGAAACAAAGATATCAACACAACTGATATTCCTTTAATCATTTATTTGCCTAACACCAACTTATCATTCGAGTCCAACACCTCCACCTTTCAACTCACTTATGATGACGAAGATAAATTTGCAATGATTGAAAATGGTTTCGAAATAGCTAGTCGAAATAATTTGTCCGATGATAGACACTGGCCAACATGTGTTGGATGCGCTCTCATCAAGCGTACCCAAGACAGATTTGATTTGGAGCCGTCTGACGAATGTAAGAAATGTTTTGATAGGTATTGCTGGGAGCCTTCTAGGGAAGATATTAGCTACGATAAAATTTCCAGTCTTGCAGCTAGTATCTCCTCTGCTTCCTATTCAAACGAGTCATCGATGTCTAAGACTAAAACAATGGATCTGAGTCATACTACTTCTTCGGGTGGTAGCGATGAAGATGATGATAATAAGACTAATAATTCCAAGCTGGATTCAAGTGGAAGTGCGCCTCTTATGCCACGGATGATGCTTTTGATATTCACAGCTATATATAGTTCAGTTTGAAGATTGTCAGCTCATTTAATTCAATGGCTTTCTTGTAGCCGTATTTGTCGAATAATAATTCAAGTTCAAATCTTAAAGTTCTCATATGTATATCCTCATTACGCTGTAGAGTAGGAAGCAGAGTAGTATTACTAAAGCTTACCACCACTATACGCGAAGGTCGCACCTGCATAGTATTTAGAATTCGCAGCCATCGCGGCCATCTCATCTGAAAAAATTTAGACTATCATGGTTAAATCATACGACCGTTACGAACAGGAAACGTGTTTTGGTGTGATCACCTCGCAGTCTAATGTGGTATGGCTTCCTTCCACTGATAGTCAGTCAAAAAAGTCCGTCGGTAGAGCGATGACTTCCGGTGTTGAAGAGATTTTAGTGTGGGACATCAAGACCGGTGAGATGCTTCAGAAACTTACTGATGGTTTGACTCCTGGTGCATCCAATGCCCCAACAAATGTACCTCCTAGTGCCGTATCAGTCTTGGCATACCATGAATCCACTAACATTGTTGCTTCCGGATATAACGACGGAACTATCAAAGTGTGGGACCTTGCATCTTCCACTGTTATTATTAAATTTCAAGGACATAAGAGTAGAATCAGCCAATTGAAATTCGACAAAAGTGGAACCAGACTAGTTTCTGGTTCCAATGATACCAGTATCATATTGTGGGATTTGGTAGGAGAAGAAGGACTATTCAAATTAAAAGGTCATAAAGGGGAAATTACCGATTTAACATTCTTGTCTCAGGGAAAAAAGGATATGGACGAATTGGATGACTACATTATCAGTGTCTCCAAAGATGGGTTAATCAAATTATGGGAATTAAACTCGAAACAGTGCATTGAGACCCATATTGCCCACTCTAATGAGTGTTGGTCTATGGCATTGAACTTCGACCAAGGTTTTTTAGTAACAAGCGGTAACAAAGATCAAGTTAAAGTTTGGGATATAAATCTTGATGGTGAAGATACCATGAAAATTCGAGAAAGAGGAGTTTTCGCAAAACAGAGTAAGGCTAGTTGTAACGAAATCAGATTCGAACAAGTTGTGAAGGCAGGTGAAATAAATGAGATCTTCTATTTACAGAACACAGACAGGACTATTGAAATATTCAGGATTCGTACGTATGCTGAGTTGCAAAAGGGAATCAAAACGAGAACTAAAAGACTAAAGGATAAGGGGTTAACCGATGAGGAAATAGTGGATAATATCAAAGACAATGAAGTTAATATGTTGATTACTCCGTTCACCACCTTGAGAACAGTGCACAAAATAAAGGCATGTAGCTGGGCCAAGAATGGTAGGACATTAAGTTTATTGGTGTCATTAGTCAATAACGCTGTAGAGTACTATAACATTCAACTTCCGGAGAACATGAAAAAAACCCAAGATATTACAGTTGAAAAGTCTAACTCAATTGAGTTATTGGGTCACAAAACTGATGTGAGATCTCTCGACATTTCTTCTGATGACCTGCTTCTTGTAAGTGTTTCTAATGGAGAGCTCAAGGTTTGGAATTTGAAGACGTTCAATGTCTTGAGAAACTTCCAACTTGTTAGTGGTTATGCTTTGTGCTGTAAATTTTTACCTGGTGGCACTTTGGTTGTGATTGGGTACAAGAATGGAGATCTTGAGTTATATGATTTAGCATCTTCTTCTTTATTAGATAAAATTGAACAAGCACACAAAGGAGACGAACCTAATGATGAAGGAAGTGCCATTTGGTCTCTTGACTTGACACCAGATGGTAAAACATTAATCACTGGAGGTAATGACAAATGTGTCAAATTTTGGGACTTTAAAGTAGAATCTGAAGTAATTCCTGGAACAGAAGAAAGTGTTAATAAATTGAAATTCAACCATAAACAAACATTGGAATTATCAGATGAAATCTTAGCAGTCAGAGTGTCACCAGATGCCAGATTGTTGGCCGTTTCTTTGTTGAATAATAACGTCCAAGTTATTTTCCTTGATTCTTTAAAGGTATTCTTGACCCTATATGGACACAAATTACCTGTTTTATCTATTGATATTTCTAGTGATTCCAAGTTAATCATCACTTCGTCTGCCGATAAAAATATCAAGATTTGGGGGTTGGATTTTGGAGACTGTCACAAGTCTATATTTGGACATCAAGACTCTATCATGAATGTCAAATTTATTGGTGAGACTCATCATTTTTTCTCCAGCGGTAAAGATGGGATGATTAAGTACTGGGATGGAGACAAATTTGAATGTATTCAAAAATTAGTTGCTCATCAGCTGGAAGTATGGAGCTTGTGTGTTAGTCACAATGGATTGTTCTTAGTTTCTGCATCTCATGATCATTCTCTTAGACTTTGGAGTGCTACTAGTGACCAAGTGTTCTTGGAGGAAGAGAAGGAAAAGGAGATGGATGAACTTTATGAAGATAACTTGCTTAACTCTTTAGAGAATGAAGAAGAACCCAAAGGTGAAGAAGGTGAAGATTCTGATGAAGTTTCTAAAGTCAATAAGCAAACTCTTGAGAGTTTGAAGGCAGGCGAGAAATTAATGGAGGCTATTGAAATTGGTTATGATGATTTGATTAATCAACAAGAATATGAAAAAGCCATGATCCAATATGAAAAACAGCCTCAAGGAATGAAACCCACCAAACCAGAATTACACACTATTTTATTAGCATACAACATTACAGGAGAACAGCATGTATTCAAGACAATCAGTAGTATCAAATCTGCTCAATTAGAAGATGCATTGTTGGTTCTTCCGTTTTCGTTCACCAAGAAACTTTTAAAGTTTATTGAAGTTTGGATGGATAAACTTAATAATTTAAACCATATCTCCTTGGCGAGTAAGATCTTAAACTTTATTATCAAAAGTAATTTGAAAGAATTGATCCACCAGAAGGATAGTGATTTGAAAAGCCAATTGGTTAATATTAAAACTAGGTTAAGAGAACAGCTAACTAGTAATAGTGAGAGAATCAACTTCAATCTACAAGGAATGAAATTTGTGAAGACTCAATGGAATTTAGAGCACCAGGCTGAATTCATTGACCAGGAGGAGCAGGATAAGGCAGAAAATGCAAGGGCAGTCAAGAGATCATTTATGAGTGTATAGAATAAATAGGTAGTAATAGATGGAAAGACTGGACCGAAGACTAGTACTAGTGGAAAAGTGGAAATCATCCGTTAACTTACAACATTCTAAGAGGTGTTTGATATTTTTGTTTCCCCAATTTCTATCTCCAATGAACGTCTAGTTCATATCTAATTCCTTGCCGTTGCTCTGTTTCAGCCCCACGATCCTATGTGCAGGTCCGATATCGGTCAGGCTCTTTTGAATGGTGGCTTGGTGAGGTGTTTTAGGTTCTGATAATTTGTCAGTTCGGCAACTAGGGCGAATCTTTCAAAGAGTATGAAAGTAATGGTTTGAAATACAAATGGTAACTACTAAACTTCAAGTATATATACTTTAATTCTAAGTTTATGATTGTTAAGTTTACGCAGTATTATTTTTCACACTGTTCTTAACCCTAGTCTCTGTAAATTGTAGACCCCATGATACTTTGAAATGCACTGCTAACAAGCATTCACATTAGGTTATTTCTCCTTCTAGATTATCTACTCTACTACTGATATATAGTTAATTTCCTTCGTATTTTTCACCACATTCGTCACCCACTAACTTTCACCCCTCTCAAACTTAACCCCTCGTATTCTTATTCTCACTGAAAAAATATCAGAAAAAGTTACGGGGTTCAACCTAACAAATCATCAGTTAGACTACAACACCCAGTTAACAATAATCTAGCATCATCCTAGTCCGGCATAAACAACGTTCAATAATCCATTTTTGCAAACAGTATATCATCTACTATGAATAACCAGATGAATACTGGTAGCTGGCACAATGTCTACTCTATGGAAGATCGTCAAAAAGTGGTCCATATTCTTACCGCTACATTGAAAGACATTCACCATACAAACTATAATGACCAGAAAGCTGCATCCATGGCTGCCGAGTTTGAAAAGTATACATTTCAAAAAAGTCAAAGTAAAAATGAATACTTACGGATCATTAAACTGAAGATCACTCAACTTCGGTCTGGAAATATGCGTCCCGGTCAGCAACCGGGCCAACCACAAGCTCAGGTTCAAGCCCAAGGTCAACAACAGAATCAAAATCAAGGTCAAAATCAAACAGGAATGAATAATATGATGATGAATAACTCAATGAGTGGTCTGATGAATGGTCTGAGCATGAACGGTCTGAACATGAACGGCCAGAACATGAATGTAAATCCTTCAAATTCTTCCAGTACCCAGTTTATGCAACAACAAGCCCAAGCTCGGCAACAGCTGGCTTCTCAAATCGCCAATCAGCAACCCTCAAATCCATCCCAGCAGCAGACAATTCAACAAATTTCTAATATGATTAGGAACGCACCCATTCCTGCTGCGCTTTTGACAAAGATCCCTAATTTACCACCGAATGTGTCAACATGGAACCAAATCTTTGACTGTATTAACAAGAAGATGATCCCTCCTTCACTGATGAATGCTATTAAGGAAATCCACAATACCCATTTACAAGTGGCCTTGAGACAACACCAACAACGTAAGCTCCACCCCCAAGCTCAACAACAGCAGCAACAGCAACAACACCAGCAACAACACCATCCACCCAACCGGATGAATAATATGAACGTGAGCATGAACAGTATGAATATGAATAACATGAACATGAATAATATGAACATGAACATGAACATGAATAATAATAACAATAACAATAATAACATGAATAACAATAACGTGAATAACAATAACATGAACATGAATAACATGAACATGAGTAACATGAGCGTTAATAACATGAATGTTAATAATAATAACATGAACATGAATAACTTCAATATCAACAATTTAACGCCTCAGCAAAAGCAGCAATTTTTGCAGAGGCAAATGCAAAAACAGGGGGGACAAGGACAAAATCAAACCCAAGCCCAAAATCAAAATCAAAATCCACCTGGACAATCCCAAACCCAACTATCTCAAGGTCCAATTCAAGGTCAAAGTCAAGGTCAGGGTCAGGGTCAGGGTCAAGGCTCATCACAATTTCAGGGACAAACACCAATGATAAAACCACCGAATTTTACCATCTCTTCTCAAGATATCTTAAAATACAGCGGTGAAGCGAACATGCTCTTGAGCCGGCTACAGGCACGCGGATCAATTCAGAGTCATTTGGATCAAACTCAACGAGAGAGTTTCATTCGCAAGTTTATCATTCACCAGAAAAACTTACAGTGGAAGCAGCAAAATGGACAAGCGACAGGTCAGCCGAATCAGCCAGGTCAAACAAGTCAGCCAGTTCAACCAACTCAACCAGTTCAAAGAGCTGGCATGGACATGAACATGAACATGAACCAAAAACCAGGACAGGCTGTTCCACAAGCTGTTTCATCAGTCCAACAACGTAGAATGCCTCAGCAGTCCCCTGCCCCAGTTCAAAATATGAACATGCCTCCTCAACAGCTGCCAATGTTGAACAACTTGCCTATGAACCCAAGTCCCGTGATGAATCAAAGACAGTCACAACCACAACCACAACCACCATCTGCTCCGATTAATCGTCCCCAAAGTTCTTCTTCGGCAAACAGCAATCCATTATCATCAATGTTACCACCTTTGACTGATGAAATGAAGGCTAAATTGAGACTGTTAATTGAAGAAGTTTCAAGGAATCATGTTGCTCTCAAAGATGTATCAAGCTTGTTGTCTCAAGCAGATAAGAATACTGTTAGAGAGACCATGTTCAAAATTACTCAACAGTATGCTAACGTAGATAGTATTATTAGTTACTTCTTTATATTGACCAAAAATGTTGAGGGAACGAAACGGTTGATTCAAATGAAGTATATGACTAAAAATATTATGGAAAGCTTGCAAAGAGGAAGTTACCTCGCTGCCCCCGACTTGGTTGAAAAATTAAGGTTACAGTATATGAAGTACTTTGACTATGTCAAGGAACAGTTCAATATCAGAAGACAGCAGTTACAGCAACAGCAACAGCAACAACAGTCACAGCAACAACAGTCACAACAACAACAAGCACATCAAACGCCAATGGTATCACAGGCTCACCCTATGCTGGCGGGACCCAATCAGTATAAGCCTCCCGGTCAGCTGTTCCAGCAAAACATGCAACAGGGACCTTGGCCCAATCAATCTATTCCTCAAACGCAACCATTGGGACCTAATCAACCACAAACACTCATTAATAGTCCAATGATGAATCACCCAAGTTCTTCGCCAATTATGGGAGTTGGTGCTATTCCTGGTGGTGTTGGTGTAGGTGCAAGTGGAAGACCTAAAGCTAAACGGACTTCTACCAGTACTCAAGCTGGAAGGAGAAAATCTAATAAAGGAGAAGGTACGCCTAGTGCTAATGCCACTACTCCTGCTTCGTTGGCCAATGCCATTAAGACCCCTAATAGCATTCCAACGCCCCAAGTTCCTGCAAGCCAAAGTAACAAAAATACCCCTGGTGAGCAATCACCTAATTACCAGAATAAAGTACTTGGAGGTAAACTCAATGATCATGCTATTGGTGATATCTTTAGTAGCACCAATGAAAATGAAACTCAGGATTTTGAATTGAATAAGAGACGTGAATTATCTAATCAAAATCCTGAAAAGTTTTTCTTTGTTTCTTTGGCCAATTTATTAGAGATTGAAGATCTGTCGGATTTAAAAGGTTTACCAACACCATCGCCATCGCTTAATGGTAAGTCTGCTGTAACGCTATCAAGGACTCCTTCTTCACCTAATAGCGAATGGACCGCTACTATAAAGCCGGAAGCAATCGTCACCTCATTCAAACAGATTAGTAGTATCAAAGAGGCTGTTTCCATGAATATACTTGAGGTATGTGGGAATATGGTTAAACCCAGCAGCCTTCTTGAATCGGTGAAGAGAGAAAGAGATGATGATGATTTAGAAATGTTGTTCAACGAGAAGAAATTTAAGATGGAGGATGACTCCTTTGACTTTCTTTATGATGAGAATCTTGATTTTGATCTGTGGAAAAATCAAATCATTTCTCATGTTTGAAAGAGTAGCAATGTAACAGTATAAATTGTTTGATTATCCAAGCATGTAAAGCTAAAGAAAAAATGGATTTTGTACAATGTGAATATAGAAGAATCTGAATGTAGTAAAATGTGATTATAGTGAAATGTGATTATAGTGAAATGTGATTATAGTGAAATGTGAATATAGTGAAATGTCAATATAGCTGAATTTGAATATATCAATGTATTATATGCTTCCATTCCTGTACCTTCTCCTTCTCCTTCTCCTTCTCCTTCTCCTTCTCCTTCTCCTCTTCATACTAGTATGTTTTTTTATTTTTTTTTTTTTTTTTTTTGATAGCCGTTCAATAATCTTTATGACAAATCCGTGCGAATGCTGGAAAAGTCACTGATGTCTGAACCTATTAGTGTAGCATTTGTATGCACCGGAAACATGTATGTAACTTCAAATCATTGGAGACTCTCTACTAACATTCTAGCTGCCGGTCTCCAATGGCTGAAGCTTTATTTCGCCATAAAGTAAAAGAAAACGGTCTAGAGCATAAATTTAAACGAATCGACTCCTTTGGTACAACTTCTTATCATGTAGGAGACGAACCAGACTCTCGTTCTACTAAAACTTGTAGAAAAAATGGTGTTCCGGTTGCTCACTTAGCTCAGACTATAGAAAGATCGGATTTTAACGAGTTTGATTATCTTATTGCCATGGATCAGGGTCATAAGAGTGAGCTTTTGTTCATGAGACCTAAAGGGAATACTACTAAAATTGAATTGTTTGGAGAATGGAGAGAAGACGAAAGTTTGGACAGAATTGTGAATGATCCTTATTATAGTAGCAGTAAAAGCTTTGAATATAACTTCAAGCAATTGAGTCACTTTTGTGATGTTTTCTTAAGGAGAGAATTGGACCAGAAATAAAAATGGGCATATGATAACTGGGTAGCACATTATACATAGAAGTAGATGTAGCAGTGGTAGGATCTATATAAATATACATACGTTTATATTGTACACTAACATATAATTTATTTATTTTAGTGTCAGTAATACAGTAACTCTAATATTAAATCTGTTAGTAACCAAATTCTCGCAAAAATTTCCACCATGAGTGCTAGAAAGCTCCAACAAGAAATTGACAAAGTCAATAAGAAAATTGCCGAAGGGTTGGCTATTTTCGATGACACATATGAAAAGCTCTTTGCTACAGAAATCACTACTCAAAGAGATAAATTTGAAGCCGATTTAAAGAAAGAAATCAAAAAACTTCAACGATTACGAGACCAAGTTAAGCAATGGCTTGGTGATAGCTCAATAAAATTGGATAAAAAGGTTCTTCAGGATAACCGTACCAAGATCGAACATTCTATGGACCAGTTTAAAGATTTAGAAAAGCTTTCAAAAATCAAACAGTTTTCCAATGAAGGTCTTGAACTTTTAGGGAAAAAAACCAGTAGATTGAGAACTTTTGGTGATGGTATGGATGAAAAGAAGCTGCAGGCTTGTGAATATATTAGTGATGTTATTGAAAAGCTTGGGGCCCAGCATGAATCGTTGGAAACTGAGGTTCATTCATTAGCTACACAATTGAAGAAAGCAAAATCTTCTAACGCTATTACCATTCAGGCTGAATTAGATGAAGCAAAGGAAAAGAGTGATCTGTTACAAAATCATTTGGATAAATTGGAAAATGTATTAAGGTCATTGGAAAATGAACTTTTAAGACCAGAAAAGGTTGATACTATTAAAGAAGATTTAGACTATATTGTAGACAGTAATCAGGATGATGATTTCATTGATTATGACGATTTTTATGAATCACTTGAACTTGAAGATACTGATTTTAATGCATTCAATGTAGAACAAGAACGTGAAAAGGAAGAACAAGAAGAGAAAGAAAGATTGGAACAGGAGAAGGTTGAAAAGGAAAGAACCGAAAAAGAAAAACTTGAAAAGGAAAAGCTCGAAAAGGAAAGAGCTGAAAAATTGGCGAAAGATAAGAAGGAGCGGGAATATAAAGAGAAAGAGGATCTTGAGAAAAAACGCAAGAAACCAATTCCTGCTACACCTCCTACTTTACCTACGGTTTCATATTCTAGTGTAATTAAGAGTGCATTAAATGAAAGCGCTTCTTCAACACCTACTCCAGTAGCGGCAGTTATGCATAGTGTTTATGAGGGGAAATCCATGGCAGAGGCAGTTGCTCAAGCTACCAATTCTGCTCCTGGAAGTGCTGGAAGTACAGTTACTGTAAATGGTATTAATGGTGGAGCCACTGGAAACTCTACTCCTGTAACTTCTCGTGCTATTCCTAGTACCCCAGGTAGTGCCACTGGTAATTCCCACCCTTCAGGTGTTGGTAGCTCGCTCTCTAAAGTTAATACTGCCAAATCATCCACTGCTTCTCCAGTACCTACAGCTAGTAGTCTTCACACTCAAAACATACATGTTCCACCACCCCAAACTGAACTGGTAGAAAGCTATGAATCCAAGAGATTCCTTGATAGTATTCCACGTCTTGCGGTCGTTTCTCAATCTCGCTTAAACAACCCCTTGCCATTTAACACCATTAGTTCTATTTTGGAAAATTCCCTTTATAATTGTCCTGATTCTTTTGACGCTGAAAAACCTAAACAGTACACGCCGCTCAACGTACATCCATCACTGGTTGATTATCCACAAGAGCCAATGTTTGAATTACAATCGGCCAATATTATGAAGCGATTCAATGATGATACGCTATTTTACTGCTTTTATTACGGAGATGGAATATATGCCCTATCCAGGATAAATGCTGCCAGAGAATTAACAAGAAGAGGATGGATTTATAATACAGAAAGTAAGCAGTGGTTTGTGGAAGATAGTAAAACTAATGATATGAAATACTTTGATTATCAGGAGACATGGTTGATTCGCAGGAAAGCAGTGAATTTGGACGGCAAGACCCAGACGTTTGTAGTGTAGTAGTTAGTGTAATAACAGGATGTATTAATAAAGTACAATTACTATTATTTTTAGAGAAACTGTAAGAGTGGATTAGGTTTCCTTGGAGATTCTTCAGATAAGTGAAATTGGGTAATAATTTATTTTCTTCTGGTTTTTGACTCACGTTATGAAGAAAAGATGCTATGTTTCAGAATATCAGAGCTTGGTATGAAGCTATTGTGTGGACAACCAAACAATATACTTAGTGATTGGAAGAGATTTTGAGTATCTGATAGCTTGTGTTTACATTACTCTTTTTTTGCTGACTTTCTATCAGCTGGATCGAGATGACTTTGATTGATCGGCACAAGCTTTGGAACTTCTTTCTGTTGACACTTCTGCATTTAGTGATTACTCTTTAAAAAAATCACAAACTATACCAACCTTGTAATACCATATAAAGTATCAATCTTTAACCGTTTTTCTATAGACCCCGACCACAATATAATACTATAAAACTCCGTTCAATGCTTGTCTCCGAAAAGAATGTGGACCGGCGCGTTGCATCGTACTGTTCCAACGTCACGGAGCCTGTACGTGACGCGCACCGTTCCAAATTCACTCATTGCCCGTCTCAAACCCAATCAGACCCGCCCCCCTCATCCTCATCGTCTATGTCTAGAATCGCCGCACAGCTTTCGATCTTAACCTTAGTTCAATTGCATAATTGAAATACTAAAAATTAGGTGAAAAGTTCCAACAATACATATTCATTTCTTAACCAAATTCTCCTTAAAAGATCCCAATAATCCCAATAAGTCCTAATAAATCCCAATAAATCCCAATAAATAAGCAGCACTCAAATTAAAACGCAAAGTTCAAATCTAAAACTGATGAAATTCCCATCGAAATCAGGATCTTTGATATCTAAATCTTTTCCCTTAGACTTAATCCCGCGAGACACATCGTACCCTACTGACTCCAAAGGATGTGTTATCTGTCCAGAAGCAACTCCTAAAGGTCCTAGGTGTGGACCGGGTGAAGAACAACTTCTTCGAACTCAAACGTGTAAAACGTGTCCTGAATACTACTGTAGTAAAGCCGATGATGGACTGAGGAGTGGCCCCAACATCGGAGCGATCGCAGGAGGTGTTGTCGGAGGTGTAGCGGCGCTAATAGCTGCTGGTCTTTTATACTACTTTTTAATATGGAGGAAAAAGCACCCACAAGATGAAGAAGAGGATATCGCATTAAGTGATTTGGAAGAAGAAAATAAAGATGACTTAAGTGATAATGTTCAATTTGATGGAAGTTCAAGTAACAAAAGACTTTCAGGCGGTCTGTCAGGCGGAGTTAGTGGTGGTAATGGTGGTAATACCCCTAGAACTGGCGGTAATACCCCTAGACCTGGTGGTAAAGTTACTGCTAGACCTGGTGCAAGACGTCATACGAATAAAAGACTTTCGTCTTATGAATCATTTACTAGACCTCAAGCTAAATTTAAGGGTCGCAGAGGTGGAAGAGGAGGACAAAGACAACTAAGAAGCAGAAATTTGGCAACTTCTAGTCTGCCGTATCTTGATCCTAATAATAGTAACAGAAACAGTATCGCCACAACTATATCCACAACTAATGCATCGAATATCTTGCCCATTGCTTATATTCCTGGAGTAACGGTGCGGCCCACAAAGAACAACACAAAATCTATATATTCATATGAGACAGATTCGATATTTTCTGATTTAAATACAATTGAAAATGCTTCGATTATTGGAGACATTATGAGGGCTAATTATAACGGCCAGGAGCCGGAAGCTACTGATAATACCATGACTGCTATAAAAGCACAACCTAGATTGATTAATGTCGATAGAATTGAAGAAGGTGATGAAGATGAAGAGGATGATGAAATTGAAGAAATTGAAGAGCAAGGTGATGAAAGTGAAATTAGTAAAAATCTGAAAAATAGTGTAATTACTTCCACCAAACAGTTGAACGATAGTACACTTTCAAATATCACAGGACAAATAGCCGAAGATTCAGATTCCGATTCTGATGTAGATTCTGACATTGGAGAGATTCAAAGAGCTACAAGTATTCGTCGTAATGATGTACAAATCAAGCCACATGAACCCACGGAGATTCCAATAGATTTGATTGATTTGGGAGGGCCACCAATAAGTGAAGATGGAGACGATGGAGATGAGGGATCAATTGTGTTCGATGTAGAAATTGACAATCCTCATAGACCGGATAGTCATTCCAGTGGTGAAAGAAGCCCTTTTGAAGATCCATAGGTTTATAGAATAAAAAAAAGACATAGGTAGCGTATCGGAATTTAAAATACTAAGATAAAAGTTTCTGTAATGCTTTTTTTGCAGCCATTATTGTGCACATACCTAACACTCTAGCACATCATTATCAACCTTCCATCATCCTACTTTAACTTGCTCGTATAGAGTTTCATTGAAAATGTTCAACATGATATAAAAAGACCATGCAATGCCACAGTGTCGCTTATCCAATTATTATATGTTGATAATTTTAACTGTTGGATATGCGCACATAACCCAGCAACTTGAAGAACATAAACGAAAAGTGTAGAAGTGTTTGATGATGTGATAACTGCGAGAAAATAACAGAGACACAGCAGGGCGAATATGCCAAATGCTCAACACTAGAATCTTTAGATTTATAACTTACAAATTCTATAGTAATTAATGACATGTAGAGTTCACTTCTCGGAGTTGACAAATCCGAATTACCTCAAACAGGAAGCCGGCGGTTTGGTATGAAGGTCGGAGGAACGGTGCAAGGGCTAGGAATTAGCGAGAACTGGTACTGGTTTGGGGCGAATATCTCTCGAGACGCGAGGTTTCGTCTCAGCCCTTCTCTAAAACCGTGCGCTCAGAAATGACTGGGTGGAGGGCCGGACAGGATCTGAAGGCAACAGTAAGCATCAGGGTACGCAATATAAGTGATAGTTAACACAATTGTGCAGCAAATCCAATAAAAATCATTGTATAGAAATGATTGTACAATATAAACATCGTATAGTACATAATTTTTAATATGTTTAACTATTATTAATTACTGTTGGGCACCCAGTTTCAAAACCCCCACCCACTTTTTCCCCCCGAAAAAAAGTATTTAAATCGCTCGATCGGCATTCTTCAATTTTTCAACCTATTAAACATGTCAATTGATCAATTAGCAGTTAACACCATTAGAACTTTGGCCGTAGATACCGTCTCTGCTGCCAACTCCGGTCACCCAGGAGCTCCATTGGGTCTTGCCCCAGCCGCTCATGTCCTTTTCAAGAACATGAAATTTAACCCAAAAGATACTAAATGGATCAATAGAGACAGATTTGTTTTATCTAATGGTCACGCTTGTGCCTTATTATACACATTATTGTTCTTATACGGTTACGATTACAAGGTTGAAGATCTTAAGAACTTCCGTCAATTACACTCCAAGACTCCAGGGCACCCGGAAGTTACCGATTGTCCAGGTGTTGAAGTTACTACTGGTCCATTAGGTCAAGGTATCGGTAACGCTGTTGGTTTAGCCATTGCTCAAAAGCAATTCGCTTCCACTTACAACAAGCCAAACTACACCATTTCTGATAACTTTACCTATGCTTTCTTGGGTGACGGATGTCTTATGGAAGGTGTCAGTAGTGAAGCTAGTTCGTTGGCTGGGCACTTAAAATTGGGTAATTTGATTGCTTTCTGGGATGACAATAAAATCTCCATTGATGGATCTACTAAAGTTGCCTTCACCGAAGACGTTGTGGCCAGATACAAGGCTTACGACTGGCACATTTTGGAAATTGACAATGGAAACGAAGATTTCAAAGCCATTGCTGAGGCTATTGCTGAAGCCAAGAAAGTTACTGATAAGCCAACTTTGATCAGAATCAAGACCGTCATTGGTTATGGTTCTTTGGCTGCAGGTACTCACGGTGTTCATGGTGCTCCATTGAAAGCTGATGACGTCAAACAATTAAAGACAAAATTTGGTTTCAACCCAGAAGAGTTCTTTGCTGTACCAAAGGAAGTTACCGAAGATTACAAGAAACACGTTGAAGAAAACGTGAAGATCCAAAAAGAATGGGAATCTACTTTCGAAGCTTATAAGAAAGAATACCCAGAATTGGGTGCTGAACTCCAAAGAAGATTGGATGGCAAGTTACCAGAAGGTTGGGAAAAGGCTTTACCATCCTTCACTCCCGAAGACAAGGCTGTTGCTACTAGAAAATTGAGTGAAGGTGTTATTAATGCTTTAAGTACTATTTTACCAGAATTTATTGGTGGAAGTGCTGATTTAACTCCTTCTAACTTGACCAAGGCTTCTGGCTCTATTGATTTCCAAAATCCATCTACCGGTTTGGGTGACTATTCTGGTAAGTACATTAGGTACGGTGTTAGAGAACATGGTATGGGTGCTATTATGAACGGTATTGCCGCTTTTGGTGCTAACTACAAGAATTATGGAGGTACTTTCTTGAACTTCGTTTCTTACGCTGTTGGTGCTCTTAGATTGTCTGCTCTTTCTCACCACCCAGTTACTTGGGTCGCCACCCATGATTCTATTGGTTTAGGAGAAGATGGTCCAACCCATCAACCTATCGAAACTTTGGCACACTTCAGAGCTATTCCAAACCTTTCTGTTTGGAGACCAGCCGATGGTAATGAAGTTTCTGCTGCTTACAAGTCTGCTATTTCTTCAACTTCAACTCCTCACGTTTTGGCTTTATCAAGACAAAACTTACCTCAATTAGAAGGCTCATCTATTGAAAAGGCTCTTAAGGGTGGTTACGTTTTGAAGGCTGCTGATAATGCTGATATTGTTTTAGCTGCTTCTGGTTCCGAAGTTGAAATTGCTGTTAACGCTGCTAAATTATTAGAAGCTGAAGGAAAGAAGGTAAGTGTTGTTTCTATTCCAGATTTCTTTTCCTTCGATAACCAATCTGAAGAATACAAGAAATCTGTTTTGCCAGATGGTGTTCCAATCTTGTCTATTGAAGTTATGAGTCCTTTTGGTTGGTCTAAATACTCACACGAACAATTTGGTTTGACTAGATTCGGTGCTTCTGGTAAGGCTGGCGATGTTTACAAGTACTTAGAGTTCACCCCAGAAGGTGTCCAATCTAGAGCTAACAAGACTATTGAGTTTTACAAGGGTAAGGATTTGTTGAGTCCTTTAAACAGAGCTTTTTAAGAAACTTGTTACTCTAAATAGAATTGTGTAGACTGAATAGTTCTATATGTTATTATATAAATCAGACAAGTAATGGATTTTTTATTCAATGACTTTCACGTTTTATTTTCTCGATTATTACTAGTATTCCTAGAGGTATTAATTGTAAGATTCCACATATCAAGTATTCGTTAATTCTTAATATAAGTCCCACCAAAAGAGCTGCCGCGAGGACCAATACGCATGCGATGCTTGGAATGTTAGCTTCGTCGACCCAGGTATACAAGCTCACTTGGTACTGTAGTAGTAAAGTCACTACTGGCCCATTTGATAAACTGAAAAACCATAGTAGTGGGATTGTACGATACGAAAGGACTGGTTTCAAATAAAGTACTCCACATATTATACAACTCAGAATTTGACAAATATATGCACTGGTCAATAACCCGTACCTACTAATTAAACGAGTTCTTACAACGGTGAGGCCTATTGTGTAAAAAAAAAGTTGAATGAGTATTAACCAATAAACAAAATATAAAGGTGTATGAGGGTTATACAGGTGATCTTTTAGTAATATCAGGAGATAGGCCAAGCCCGAACTCGCAACGGCAATTGAAATAAGTATCGGGCTAACAAAGAAATGTACCATAAAGAATATAAGGAGGATGCTAATACCCAACACGAATGTGAAGTTTAAAAAGTAGGTTAAAAATGTTTCAAACTGGATAGTAATTTTAATGGAATATTTGGTTGAGTGGAACGAATATATTTGGAAATTCTATTGGATAATTGTATATGTGGTTTGGTTAATTAAATTGAAAAGATTGTTTCTGCGTATTTTAGTTGATGTTAGTACTTAACTTTAATATTGTACTGTGGAAATCACAATTTAATAAAAACTATAACTTCTAGACATATTCCTGTCATGAATAAAGTTATGCAATAAAATAGGTCATCAAGGAAAGAATAGGTCAGGTCACCTTGGTGAAGTCAGCTTGAAAGTTTTGGACAGTGGGACAAACAATAGTGATGTTATTACATAAACATGCATCAAATTCGCAGCCAATACAACAAAACACATCTTCATTAAACTATGTAAACTTATTTACTTGGAAGTGTCAACAACGTATCTACCAATGATTTGACCTTTTTCCATCTTTTCATAAATCTCTGGCAAGTCAGATAAATTAGCAATTTTAATAGGACACTTAACTAAACCTCTAGTGAAGAAGTCAATGGCTTCAGAGGAATCAGCTCTGTTACCAACATAAGAACCTTTAATAGAGATACTCTTAACAACGGCATCAAAAACTGGAGCAGTAACTTTAGCACCAGCTGGCAAACCAACCAAGACGACAGTACCAGTACTTCTAACGTATTGACAAGATTGGGAAATAGCAGCTTCAGAAACAGAAACATTGATAACACCGTGTGGACCACCTTGAGTAGCTTCAACTACGTCTTTAACAATGTCTTTACTCTTGGTAAAATCAACGAAATATTCAGCACCCATTTCTTTGACGAACTTACCTTTTTCTTCACCACCATCAATACCTAAAACTCTGTAACCCATAGCCTTAGCATATTGAATAGCCAAAGAACCTAAACCACCAGCAGCACCAGAAATGGCAACCCATTGTCCAGCAGACAAGCCGGCGGTCTTTAAAGCTTTGTAAACAGTGATACCAGCACATAAGATTGGAGCAACTTCAGCCAAATCAGTACCTTTTGGAATACGAGCAGCTTGAACAGCATCAGCAGTTGCGTATTGTTGGAAAGAACCGTCATGAGTGTAACCAGATAAATCAGCACCGGCACAATTAGATTCATTAGATTGATTACAGAATTCACAAGACAAACATGAACCATTTAACCATTTAATACCGGCGTAATCACCTTTTTCCCAACCTACAACGTTTTCTCCCATGTCAACGACAACACCAGCACCTTCATGACCCCCTACTAATGGTAATTTAGTTGGAAGTGGCCAGTCACCTTTCCAGGCATGTAAATCAGTATGACAAACCCCAGAGTACTTGACATTGATTAACAATTCATTTGGCTTTGGTTTTGGGACTGGGATATCAGTGAACTTCAATTCACCACCATTGGTTTCGAAGATGACAGCTTTTTGAGTAGTTGGAATGGACATTTTAGAATATAATCTAGTAATTTGTTTTATATTAGATAAGGATGGAATCTTAGAAATAAAACTGGTATACATATTGGGGAAAGCTAAGTATTTAAATAGTAAACTTTATCGAATTAGAGGGGACGTATTGATTCAAAGCCCAGGCCCAACTGGCATTTCGGACATTGGCAGTGAGGGTTAGAGGTTTACGTCAGGTGACAAAGTCCGGAGCGACATCATCGAAAATAAATTCGCTACAATTTTTTTGTCAGGTAAAAGGGACTAATCTTTGGATCGTTGAATCAACTGGATACCCTAGAGAAACGTGGTCGAATAAGTCACGATTACGGACGTTTAGACGTTCACACTTATGCGTTGATGCTGAAGTGTATTTGATAAACTATCCTAGCCCGCTTCGGCGTTAGTGCGACACCCGCAAAGGTGATGCAGAATGCATTAATTACAGGTGATGTCGTGGATCAACAGGTGTTTTCCAAAGTCGGGCAGCTTAGATTATCCGCCGAGTTTAATTAAAGCCTCACTCTGAATTTACGCACTTCGCCCGTGGTAGTGAGACTTTTTACTCCGACGCGTGGTAATTATTGGTCCAGAGAAAAGCAGGACCTTTCCCCTCCGCGGTCATCACCTGATTCGTCACCTTTTTAAAAATCAATCACCTGGTCAATTAAACACACGCTGAAATTTACCAGTTGAGTACTTCGAAGTCTAGTTGTTACATCAGACCACAAGAACCTTAAAAGCTCCCCCTCCATGTATTGTTATGACATTTTTGGGTACCCCACGTCGGACTTTGTCCCTAATTGCTTGAATTTGGTATAATATCGCGCTTATGTACAGTCGCATCTATATTATCGAAAATCCGAAGGCTTATCCCCGGTGTAATAGGCTCGGAGTTTTTGTGGAACCTAATTCTTGAAATTTACCCCAAACTTCGGGAATGCCCTTCAGAGGGGTATAATCTAAACCCCTAACAGTCAAGTAGATCTTTCACTTTCATGTTAAACGGAGGTTAGAGGAACTTACCCCATATTTTATCTCCGCGTAAAGTAGATTCAGACTTGAGAATTAGTTTAACCCCGAGTGGGTCGGTGTCGGACTACTCAATAATCCGGGACTCGGACTCTCTCAAACAAACATCGACATCTTCAGGAAGACCCGGAGTTTCGTGTTGTGAGCCACGGCGAGTCAATGATTGGATGAAAAACCGCAGTTGCCCTGATTCCCAAGGTTTATATTTCGTCTTTCGAGTTGAGCAAGGCGTGTTGAGTGCTTGTGCTTGAGAAAATTGAAGAGGAAGGGGGTTCGATCAACACGGAGATAAAGAGGGTGGTGGGACTGCAGGTTGGAGGCTAAGTTGTGTCCGGGGCCCGGAGGCATTTTTCACGGTGTTGACGGACCTGTACAGTACAATTATACTTAACACCGGTCTGGGGAAAAAATAGTTGGGAACTACTTTTTTATTTAACTGCATATGCGTTGTTGGGGGTAGTCATTGCACCGATGGATGTTGTTGACGAATCAGGTGAAACTTGGACGGTGCCTTGTACCTTGATACAATAGTCGTGTTAAATCAATGACTTATAGTCAGAGGCCAAATCAGATAGCAAATGTCGAAGTAATATAGAGAACTGCACACAGAAAATGTCGACGACCATCTCTTTCAGATTTTTTTTACCAGTCTCCTCGTTTTCTCTAGTGTTTGCCCGTTCTTTTTGAAACTCTCTTTGAAGCTCTCTTAGAAACTCTCTTTGAAGACTTATTTACTTCTTTTCAAGCTCCTCTTTGAGTAATCGTGAAGTGCAGGATGACCCCTAAATGATTTTGAAGGATTTCGACTGATAGATATAGTGCGTGGAGCATGTCCACAAGGGTATTCTGTCGGTACCTCAATAGTCATGCGATAACACTAAACCATGTGCCTCTGAGCTACAAGAGAACACATGCCCACTAAAGGGTGACTAGATATTGCTTAAAAATACATCTTATTTTTTATCACATTATTCACTATGGTATACTAAATATTATGCTAGATACTTTAAGAGCTAAGTTACCTTTAGTGCTACCCTAATAACCTCTAGGCTCCCACTTTTCGTCTTGAATGAACTCTATCAAATGACGATTCCCCGTTTGTAAAAGTGGATGACCACTCACAGCCGTCAAGAATTTCTCTAAACCTTGTCTCCGTTTTTCAATATTTAAATCATTAAACTTGTTTGAATTAAGGAGAATTTTGCCAGGCAATGGAGGAATCACTACTCGAGAAGACTCGTCTTCCAAGATCTGCTTAAGACGAACAAAGTCCGAGTACCTTCTACGAACGCGAGACTGTCTTTTCTTGAATGATGGGATATTTGTCTTACAAACTATTTCGTAATCGGTGAACACTTCTCGACCAAAATTATGAGTTTGTGGATTACGAACTTCAATTTCGAGAAAGTTCTCGGGTTCACCATAGATCTCCGTGAAGCTTTGAGGTTTACTAGGGCTGGTGTTTAGGATTTCGCTGATGGGTTGGAATGGTTTGGGCATTTGAGTAGTGAGATTTAATGATGTTTATATACAGGGAGCGATAGGGAAGTCAAGTTAAGTTGGTAGTGCGAAGAATACAATCAAATCAGAGGAAAAAAAACTGGGATAGGGCATTATATGAGTTTTTATTGTATGTAATATTTTATAGCAGACAATGGTTTTATTGCTGCAATTCCAGTCATATATTTGTTTATTATTAGGTCTATCTCTTGGCGAACGCTTATGTTTTATGCTTTGAGTCAGCTACCCTGTACAGCTCTTCAGCCTATAACTGCTTGAGTCAGGAACTTTGTTACGTAGTCATTGAAATAGGTCTCACAAATAGCATCGTTAGCACAGGGTTAGAATCTGTAAGAATAAAATACAGGCATAGTGGGTATACACTGATTATAGATAGTGCCCACTAAATTTTCTTTGAAGTTGAATTCGCAGTCAATGCATAGATTCTATTTCAGCGTTAGCTCAATTGATCAACATTCAGTCTTCTATTACTGTAGTAGATCCGACTACTACCCGGAATTTTTCCCTCAGATTTTGAATTGGATTGAAATTGGATAGGAATTAAAGACTTACGGAAGGGACTCCCCACCCAGATTGTTTAAAGGTGGGGGGATCAACTTTGATCTTCATATTACATTGCCCTGGTGACTTTCTGTGAGGGAAATCCCTGTGATACTCTAGTTCCACGATCGTGGTAATCTCCCCCACCTCGTACTAGCCTTACGCAAAAATTAGTGGAAATATTCTTCTGGAAAGTTACTCGTAATGGCATACCATCCTGCACATACTAAACTATTGAACTAACAAAATTCCGGGGAAATTTGAGTTGTACTATATAAGATGATGACCATCTCTCCAAATTTTCCTCATAATCAAGCACGATGTCTTACGAAACCGACAGACATATTCTGAGTGACACCAGATTCTCCCATGGTATGTGGCATATCAAAGATGGTGTAAGCATCAAATGGGCCACAGATGCTATTAAAGCTAAAGTTGAAAACGATCTGATTTATACAATTTATTCTACTAAAAAAATGATTTCCAGAGGTGAGTCTCTCAACAATGCCACTATCACGACCAAAACGACTTCCCCAGGTGAAGGAATTGTTTCGTTGGAAGCTTACCATCACCTTTCTAAATATTTGCATAGCAATGAACCAAAGTTCGAGATCAATACAAAAGTGAATGGCTGCGAAAAAGTTACAACCACTGAAAATGATTTTACTGCTCAATTGTCTTCAGGTGATATTACTTCTAAGGTTGAAAAGAGAGCATTTGGCATTGAATACAGAGACAGCCAGAACAATAATCTTTTAACTAAACTCGGGTTCCGTTCCTTAGGTCATGTATCTGATGCTAGATACCCAAAACCAAATTTAGAATCAAATAATCAATCCAAATATATTACTGCTCAATTCCATATTAGTGTTGGGGAAAAATTGTATGGCTTGGGAGAAAGATTTGGTCCTTTCTTGAAAAACGGCCAAAGGGTTGAAATGTGGAATGAGGACGGTGGTACTTCTTCGGAATGGACATATAAAAATGTTCCATTTTATATGTCCTCGAGAGGTTATGGTGTTTTCGTTGATTCGCCATCAGGTGTAGTTTTTGAGCTCCAAAGTGAAAGAACTACTAGAGTTAACATCACAGTTCCTGGCGAAGGAGCTAAGTTTTATATTATTAATGGACCAGATCCAAAAACCGTTTTACAACGTTACGCCAGTATAACCGGTTTTCCTGCGCTTCCACCGGCGTGGACTTTTGGTCTTTGGTTAACAACTTCTTTTACCACTTCTTATGATGTTGACACCATCACATCTTTCCTTCAAGGTATGAAAGACAGAAAAATCCCTCTTAGAACTTTCCATTTTGATTGTTTTTGGATGAAAGGTTTCCAATGGTGTGATTTTGAGTTTGACCCTGAATACTTTCCAGATGCTAAAGCCATGCTCACCAAGTTGAAAGATGATTTTGGTATCAAGATTTGTGTTTGGATTAATTCTTATATTGCTCAAGAATCGTCTCTTTTTGCAGAAGCTGATGAAAAAGGCTATTTGATTAGAAACACCGATGGAGCCTCTTACCAAACCGATTTATGGCAAGCGGGCATGGGTATAGTCGATTACACTAACCCAGGGGCCTGGAAATGGTACCAAGACAAATTGTCTACTCTTATTGACATGGGTGTTGATTGTTTCAAGACTGATTTTGGCGAACGAATCCCTGTTAAAGATGTAGTTTATCACAGCCGCAAGGACCCAATTGTTATGCATAATTTCTACTCCTATTTATACAACAAATGCGTTTTTGAAATTCTTGAAAAAAAGTTGGGCAAGAATGAAGCATGTCTTTTCGCCAGATCTGCCACTTCTGGTGGTCAACAATTCCCAGTTCATTGGGGAGGAGATTGTGAAAGTACCTTCGAAGCTATGGCTGAAACTTTAAGAGGTGGATTGTCTTTGACTTTATCAGGTTTTGGATTCTGGTCTCATGATATCGGTGGATTTGAAGGTACCCCAGATCCTGCAGTTTATAAAAGATGGTGTGCTTTTGGCTTATTGTCTTCTCACTCTCGCTTACATGGTTCTGGTTCTTATAGAGTGCCATGGAATTTTGATGATGAGGCATCTATCGTTCTAAAGAAATTTACTGATTTGAAGATTTCTTTAATGCCATATATTTTTGACAAAGCCATTGAAGCTTCTACAGAGGCCATTCCAGTTATGAGAGCTATGCTATTAGAATTCCCTAAAGATGATGTTGCAATTACCTGTGATACTCAATTTATGTTGGGAGAATCATTTTTAATAGCACCAGTTTTTAATGCTGAAGGTGACGTTTCTTTCTTTTTACCAAAGGGTAAGTGGTATGGGTACATTGATGGTAAAGTGAGAGAGGCTGTTGAAAGTATGATTTTTAAAGAAGTTCATGACTTCAAGTCTTTGCCTTTACTTGTTAGGCAAGACTCTGCTTTTGTTACAGCTGGTCCAGAATCCAACGTTGAAAAACCAGACTTTGAATATCATAAAGATTTCATGGTTAATGTCTATGAATTGAGTGGTGACAAAGCTTTGAAGATTCCAGATGTTGAAAAGACTGGTGAATATATTGGTGAAGTAAGTATTAAAAAGACTGCGAATGGATTTGATGTTTCATCTTCCGGTAACACTTCCAAGACTTATTATGTGAGAGTCTTGGGAGGTGCCGTTAAGAATGAAGGTAATAAGGACGAGTTTGGTAATACGATTGTTAAAGTCGAGGGTAAGGTTAGTATTGAGTATAAGTGATACGAAAATGTGAGTCGTATTTACCGGTAAATGAATACAATAAAGTCAAGATTATCATGTATTATGTTCGTCTATGCATTAAATAATTAAATAATATTGTAGTTGATTCTTGGAACGTCGTGTGCTTTATCACTAATTAATCCATATACGTGGGGCCAGCCAAAGAATACTGTTAATCCGGCAGACCAGACAGCGATAGATGGAACTCTTCTAGCAACGAGGTTTATGTAAGTAGTTCTTGGAAGAGGCATTTTGTGTTTGTGCTTGTGCTTGTATTTGTGTTTGCGTTTGCGTTTATGTTTGTTGTAGTGAAAAGTGGTGCAATTCAATTCTTTTATAGTTGGTTGCAAAATTAACCCTAATTCGTGCGAAAACCTGCCGACAAAGTAACGCCATAAGTGACATGATAAAGTTGCACCATTTTCGCGAACAGGTGATTTAGCCGCAGAGGGACAATATTTTATACCGGGGGCAGACGGTGCTCAACAGGGGCCCAACAGGAGGCCAACAGAGACAGGCGGGTGATTTCGGGATTGAAAGAAGTGCGATGAATGGAACGATATACTGGAGAGGTGGAAATGATGAGTTAAAGGCTTATTGGAATACTAAGTTTCCTAAGTCTACAAATATTAAAGTTTTTAAATAACCAAGTATTACATTGTCTGTATACTATAACCAATTGAAACCTATCTAGCTAAAATAAATTGCTAAAACCAATAAACTTACTCAGTCTTGTAAGTCTTGTACAACTCAGTACTTTCCAAGTAAGCTTGTTGAACTGCAAACGTATTGTTCACTGGATTAGCATCCCTTAACACTGCTACTCTCATACTTGCCAATAAATTATGGGCTGCATTACTGTGAGCGTACACGGCACCGTTGAACGCCTCAGTTGCATCTTTACCTAAACTGGCTCTAACAACTGCTTGACCTCCAGGATGTTCTTTAATAAAACTCTTAACATTATGCACAATACCAGAAATAAGAATTAAACCTTCCTGTTTTGCTCTCTTGTTAAACTCAGTTCTATCCCAAACTGGTAAATCGGCCACTTCAGCACCCCATTGTAATTTATTTCTGATCCGATCAAGCTTCTTTTGTTGTTGTTGAATTCTACCTTGTTCAATGGCATTAGCAGAAAATGTTCGAAGATTGTATGCTAATCCTAATTTTGATAAAATATAAATTGTTACTTTAGTTGGATCGTATTGATACCATCTTAACGCATTTCTGTAATCACTTGGGAATTCGTGGTGGAAATTATGATATCCTTCACCAAATGTTACAAGAGCAGTAATCACATTATCCCTTGGAGTTCTTCTGTCATCAAATGGTTGACTTCCAATCCAATGAGCAAGTGAGTTAACACAAAAAGTTGCTTGTTGAATGAATGCAGACTTAAGAATTCCTCCATAGATAAACCCACCCCATGCATCACCCCAGAATACTCCTGCAATAACAGCCGGTAAAAGGTAAGCCATGGAAAGAGTTAATGAAAGATAATGTTGATGTTGGAACTTAACAACAGGGTCACATAAAAGATCAGAAATGTCAGCTCTAGCTCTGTGTTTTGGATTTGGTTTTAATAGCATCCAAGTTAAGTGAGAGTACATAAATCCTTTTCTAGCATCATAAGGATCTTTATCAGTATCAGTATACCTGTGATGTACTCTGTGTCCGTGAGACCACCACTTGATTGAACCTTGCATTGCACCCGCTCCGAAAAGGGCAAAGAACCACTTGACTGGGGCCAGCATTTCATAAGACTTATGAGCCCAACCACGATGGTAACCACCAGTGATGGATATTCCACTGAAGACATATAATACAAATGCAAGAACAATAGTTCTAATATCTGGAACATAACGACTTGCCATACATAATCCATAAGTTGGAATACCAATTACAAAGAAAAAGTTAAGCCAGTTGATATGTTGATACCAGTTAGACAAAGTCCATGGCTCCTCCGAAATATGTTTAGGAGTATTAGAACTTGCTTCCGCTAACTTCTTAGCTTCATCGATTAATTTATCTTTATCACCTTGACTAAGAGTTTCATTGGCTCTGAGATCTTCGGTTAATTGCTCTGCTGTAACGTTCACAAGAGATTTGGTTCCCATTAATTTTCCACCAATACCTGCAGCCACAATCCGGGGATTCTTCTTGTTGCTACCAGCGGCAATGGCATTTAACGCAGTTAAATCAACAATATCAAGTTTGTCTTCCATTATTTAGGGTTTGATAAAGTTGAAGATCGAAAGGCAGAACTTGCAGCTTTTAAATGGTTCCACCGGACTGGAAATTGTTGGGCCAACCCTCGAAAATATACCGAGGGGCCGCAGCAAGCTTAGGTAAAAGCTGTGCGAAAGGTGCGTGGACGCTTACGCCAACTGGTGCGAAGTCTACCGCGAGCCCTCCCAATCTGTCACCAGTCACTTCTAATTTAACCGACTGGGATTTCCTTTGACCCAGTTACTTTCTTTTGGGAAGTAATTAGGGCCGCGCATCTCTTCACACTTCCGGGGATCAGGGCTCCCTATCTCCGATGAACTTTACTCTATATACCGGACTACCCAACGTCTTCAATTCAAGATTAGCACCTTGCAGCTCAAGCTTCTCTTACGACTTGGTCGGCCCTCAGGCCACCACCCCTGTGCCTTGCAACGTCCCAGTTATCAGAATGGAAACAACTTTTCTAGATGTTATCTCCGTCCCTCTTCATGCATAGTTTCCGCCTCAATTGCTACTTATTGCTACCCCCTATCTCAATTATCTCCATCTTTATTCCCGTCATCACATCATTCAGCCATTCAAAAGCCTTCAAAATGTAATTCTAATATCTTCCCAGGAACTTAATAAACTATAGTCAATTATATTAAACAACAGTAAATAGAGTCAGTAGTAAATTATCGAATGACTTTATTCCTCTTGAGCTTGATGGACGATATTCTCTATGGCCTCACCCAATGTCTAGTGTAGTATTTCCAGCTTATGCAAGACTCTAGCTCAACAACTTGTTTGAATTCCTATTTTATCGGATGATGGTTGACATTGGGATTACGTGGGATTACGTGGGATTACACTTATATTAGTATCCATCTACAGCTTTTGAAATCACAGTCTAGCCATTCGCAGCCATTCACAGAAGCTTGCAGTTGCAGAGACTTGCAGCTGCAGAACACAAGAAATGGTTCACCATGAATTGCAGATTGTTGATTAAAGTATAAAGTGCAGCTTACAATATATATTAGAACACAAGTTACCGATTATAGCACAATATATATTACAATACAGATTACAATACAGATTACTACAATACAAATTAGTACAATACATTAAATACTTAAGGCAAACATTACATAAATTGTAAAGTTGACATACGATTACAATTCCAATCCAAAACCCACCAGTGTGTGTCTGTCTCTTTGCTCTTACCCCCGTCTTGTCTTCGTCTCTGTCTGTCCGTTGTCGTGCCTCCTCCACTCGTCGCACCAATCGCTCCGTGACCCCGCGCTGGCGTGATCCTCATTTTTCTACTTTGACGTTGATAACTAGATTGCCATTTCTTATCGAGAATCACACCAATTGAACCCAATCATCCATAGTCAGCACCCGTAATTTGCTAATCACCATAGATTGATACCTTCCATAATCGATAAATACCAAATCTTTACCTATCTTTAGTGATAATCTTTTCGTCCAATAATTTTCCCCATAGTTTTCAGTCCCCCTCCCCCCATATTTTTCACCCTCATATTTTCCACTTGCTTTTCAGCTTACCATGAGTAACTTTCAACGATCAATTCCTTCATCACCAAAGTCTACTGAGCGTTTATCCGTGCCTGGACACCACGAAAGGACCCCTTCCATCAAAGAAAAGCATTCACATTCTTCTCAATCTACATCAAGAAAACCAAGTATAGTAGAAATGTTATCATCTCCTCCACCATTGCCACCTACATCCCAATCAAATGATGATATAAATTCATTTTCGCTCTCAAGAAATTCGTCAGTGTCGTCCCGTGCAAGTACTGAATTACATGATGTGCCATTAACTGAACTCGTTGAGAGTAATAAGCTCGTCTCCATTAATTCCAGTTACTCGATCCAAAAAGCTTATGAAACTCTTGCAAAACATAATCTCACATCTGTCCCGGTAAGTGTTTCAGACGACTCATCAAACTTAACTACTTGCTTAACGTTTGATTACTCCGATCTAAACACATATATTTTATTAATTATGAATAAAATTCACTTTGAAGAATTACAAATTGAAGAAATCCCCAAGCCAGTATTTGACTCTTACGTTGAAAAGGGCAAAAAGGGCCAAGAAGTTCCTGTGGAATTTATTATTGGTCTCCACCCAAAAAATCCATTTATCAAAATTAATGAAAATGACTATCTCTTGCTGGTTCTAGAAGTCTTGGGTAACGGAGTTCATAGAGTAGCAGTGGTAAATTTTTCAGGTCAAATCGTGGGGATCCTCTCACAAAGAAGACTTATTAAATTCATATGGGAAAATGCCAGAAGATTTTCAAATTTGGATGTCTACTTTAATCAATCAATTGATGACTTGAAAATTGGCTCTGCAAACCCAATAACAATTTATGGTGACAATTTATTAATTGATGCGTTATACAAAATGTTTAAAGAAAGAATATCTTCACTCGCAGTAATTGATAGAAAGGGCTGTTTATTGGCTAACATCTCTATTGTCGATGTTCAACATTTGACAACTAGTAAAAATAGTCATTTATTATTTAAGACAGTCATGAACTTTATCAGCTATAATCTTAGTCAAAAGGGTATTGAAGAAGGTAAAGACCAATTCCCTATTTTCCACGTAAATAAGCATACAGGACTTGGTAGAATTATTGCAAAATTAGTGGCAACTGAAAGTCATAGATTATGGATTGTTGAATCTACAAATCATTCAACAATTGAAGATACCCTAGCTCAAGACCTGGGAGTCCCTGGTAAATTAATTGGGGTAATTACTTTAACTGATATACTTGGATTCTTGGCTCTGAAATCAAATGGTAAGCGGGTTGACCCTCTGTACGCCAGAAATCAAAGAAGGAGAAGTAGTACATCAACTAGGTCAAGTTTTGATAGTTCAGAAGTGTTTAGAAAATAGACCCAACTAAAGCACTACAACACTGTAGGGATATAAGGCACAGTACATAAATATACACTTTTTTTTCCTTTCTTTTTTCAATCTATAAGATATCTCTCTAACTCAGTACATCCCGGCTCCAGGATGGTACGGCTCTGTCTTTTTTTATTCTCGTTTCGAACCTTCAATACTAGTGGACGAAAACCCTATTTGTTTGCTTTTGGTTTTCACCGACTTAAATATCATCTATACACACTAAGAGCTCCCTTATCATGAACAGTTCTTGGTTCCTTTGCAGTTCTCCTGAAAGTTAGTTGTACTTCACTCATATGGCATCTACGCGAAGTGTATTTCATACGCTAGTGATTTTCTGAGCCATGGCCATAGCTATAATTGCAAATAACTCCAGAATATTGTAGTAGGATTGAGCCCCCATATAGCAAAGAGAAGCAAATACGAAAACCCCCAAAAACTCAGAAATGATTGAATCTGTTTTCGTCTTCAAATTGACACCAGTAGAGTATTCAGTCTTGAAAAGCAGTGCTAAAGAGGACATACACTTTTAATGACCTGGTAAAGCAAAGCACAAAATATGAAATGTAATTACTATAATTCTCACAACCAAGTTTTGGCTGCAAAAGACAACCCTCAAAGTTTGAAAATAGTTTATGCAATGGAGACGAACCAGTGACTTCTGTCCAAGTTTTTAACTCTAGCATAACAAATCGAAAAAAGAAAAGTTACAGAGTTCCATTGCATATGGAGTAGATTAGCGCAAAACCCCAAACTCAAAAGCATACTAACAATAATTCTTGATTTTTTCTTATATATACTCCTGATTGTTTATGGTATCTCTCTCTAAGCTATGCTCTTCAGTTTGAAAGCTTTATATTCCTTTACCGCTGCTACACTTGTAGCCGTATCTCAAGCTGCTTCAGTCACTGGTGGAATTGAAAAGAGAGACGACGGTGTTGTTAGTTTAAGTTTCAACGTCCATGTCAAACAGTCTTCTGTCAATATGACTCAAATTAAGGAAGGGACCGTTGAAAAAAGATTGGACACCTATGAAGACACTTTATTAAATAAGAATTCTTACTACATTTCTGATCTTCTAATTGGTTCAAATAAACAAAAAGTTCAAGTTCTCGTTGACACAGGATCTTCTGATTTATGGGTAATCGATAGTCAATCTGGTATTCAAGCTACTTACGGAACTTATGATAAGTCTAGTTCCGCAAGCTACAGATATTTGTCTGAAGGTTTTGGAGTTGTGTATGGTGATCAGTCACATGCTGAGGGTGATTGGATTTCTGAAACCATCCAATTGACAGAAGGTGGGCCAATTATTATTAATCAACAACTTGGTGATGCCACTTCTGCTTCTGGTGTTACTTTTGGAATCTTGGGAGTAGGGCCAACTCAACAAGAAGCACCAAAACAAAAATACGACAATGTACCAGTCACTTTGAAAAAACAGGGTTATATTAAAAAAAATGCTTACTCTCTTTATTTGAATAATCCAAACGCTACATCTGGTAATATTCTTTTTGGTGGTATTGATAATGCCAAATATGAAGGTAATTTAACTGATTTAAAAATCCCAACACCTAATCCGAGGGGTCGTTTACAAGTTCAAACCAATTCTTTACAAATTGATGGTAAAAGTATTGATATTGGAGCTCCAATGATTCTTGATTCCGGTACTACTTTAACTCTTTTACCAAAGGCAATTACTGATCAAATCGCTGATCTCTGGGGTGCTGAGTATTTCAATTATGGTGCTAACAAAGAGGGTTATCTACTAGAAAGTGATGATAAGGTAAGTGACGTTACGTTCAGTTTTGACGGAGTTTCAATTGTTGTTCCTGGTAAAGACTTTCTTATCCCAGTTTCTGGCACTAATGGATATATTCTTGGTTTTACTCCAAGGGAAGACTTCAAGATCTTGGGTGAAAACTTCTTGAGAAATGCCTATGTCGTTTATAACCTTGATGATCAAGTTATTTCTTTGGCACAAGTGAAGTATACTGACCAAGAAAACATTTCCGTTATTTCGTGATAGCTTTATCCTCGTAAGCTTTTCCGGGTATTAGTTTTAGTCTTAATGAATCAAGAGTTGATTGTAAAGTAATCCTATTTATTAGCGTTAAGTATAGTATTAGTGTCTTGTCCTTCAACCTTGGAAACCCAAGTATTGATTTGGTATAGAATCCGGAATAGTCTAGTGGTTTATCCAGAATGAGCCATTGTAATGTACTGCAGGGTCATAACCTGACAATAGCTTTTCAACATTCTACTTTCCTGTAACTGTTTCACGTTTATATCTATTATTGAACCAGCCACTCAGTTCCTGCAGGAACGAAATTGCAAAACAACTGCGGCTGAAATTTTTGTAAATTTCAGCATCATCATGGCTACTTTTGATAGGGGTATCAAGCTTGACTCGGACGATGCTCCAACTAGAGACTATAACCACGCAACTGACACCAACTACAAGAACTTACGTGATAAAGCTGATAAATTATATAAAAAAAGAAATGAGCTTTCCCAACAATCTCAAAGTGCCTATAAAGCTGGAGATGGAGAAAGAGCTCATCAATTAAGTGAAAAAGCTAAAGACGTTTTACAAGAAGCAGAACATTATAATAGGCAAGCTGCTGAATACGTGTTTAGAGAAAATAATGCTGATTCTGCTGGTGATGAAATTGATTTACATGGTTTATATGTTAAAGAAGCGGAATTTTTTTTACAAATTAGAATTGTTCTGGACGTTAAGGCTCAACAAGATCATTTAAATGTTATTGTTGGTAAAGGAATCCATTCGAAGGGGGGTATTGCCAAGTTAAAGCCAGCTATTGATGAAATGTGTGATGAAAGTGGTTTAAAGCATAAAATTGATAGTCATAATACTGGAGTTTTAAAGATTGATTTAAGAAATGTTGGTTTGAATCAGTTACCACGTAGATGGGTCGAATTGAAACCTGCCTCTGGTGCTTATGGTCAACCACAAGCCCCTCAATATGGAAACCATCAAAACCAACACCAAAACCAAAATCATCAAAACCAACATCATCAAAACCAACAACAATCGTTCAAAACTGGAAATCAATTTGTGGACCTTTTTGTCAAGGTTTTGTGTATGTGTATCAACAAGTAGTTAAAGCTAAATAGGCAGCCATGACTAAACAGGTAACCAAGGCTTATTAGGTAAGCCGAACTAAGTACAAAGTGTATGGAAATTAGAATTAATAAGTAAAGAATATTTCAAGTAAACAAAAATATATAGACGTCTATCTTTACATATATCTACTAAACAAAAACAAATAGGCTAATATGACACTAAACTAATTGAAACTTCTTAACAAGCACATCCGCTTCCTTCGCCTTCTAAATGAATATTAATTGCATCATTATAATCATCACTTACAACATCCATTTCTTCTTGTTGTAATGCCATTTTGGCCACAACTTCGAATGCACTTTCTACATTAATTGCATCTTTTGCACTAGTTTCAAATACTGGATATTTTAAACCGCCCATTTGATTGCTTGTAATATTTGATAATTTCTTTTGTAAAGAAGGAATCTTCTTATTTTCGTCAACATCAATTTTATTACCAATTATGATAAATGGGAAATCCGCTGGATTATTAACATTACTTTGAACTAAAAATTCATCTTTCCAGGATGATAAATTGTTAAGGGATTTTTCATTGGTAACGTCATAGCATAAAACACAACAATCAGCTCCACGGTAGAACGCTACACCCAAACTTTGAAATCTTTCTTGTCCAGCTGTGTCCCAAATTTGAAGTGTAACTTGTTTATTGTCGACAACGATATCTTTAGTAAGGAAATCAGCTCCAATAGTGGCTTTATATTGGTGAGAGAATTTAGCATTGACAAACCGTTGCATTAATGAGGTCTTACCAACCCCAGAATCTCCAAGGATGATAACTTTAAGAAGTGTCTTTTTTCTCCCAGACATTAGACGATTGAGATAATAAAATGCGAGGAACAAATTTTGGTGATAGTGAGAATCTATCTGGACCTGTATGTATGGATTGTATTTATGAATTTTAATGTATAGATCGTGAAATTATGGCTACCTATACAACATTAGTCATGTGAATGATATATTTGTTCCTGATTGTATGCTTTATATGGATTCTATAGCCTATAGAATCATTAAACTGTTTTATTTTTTTGTCTCTTTTACTTGGAGAATTTCACAGCAAACATGAATGGCATGAATCTTGACTTTAGACTGTAGTGATGTTGATTAGCAAGTTACGCTTAGAACATTCTGTGTCGCTGCCTCATCCAGGCATCCACCGCATTCATGATTTGCCTCTATTCCAAGTTCTCGAATTTCCAGCATTTATTTTTTTTGCACCCAAAACACTTTTGTACCTATTAACTCCCAATGAATTTATTATTTCTTCTCCCCTTCCTTTCTCTTGTCCCACATCCTGCTTCCGCAGTTGTTATTCCAGAATCCCTTAAACACCTCGACCCTTCCAGTTCCCCTTTCACACATTCGGAAGCCACCCTTTTTAAGAAACTTTACACAAACAACAATGTCAAAGCATTTAGTTTCGATGGAGAGAATGACGAGGATGATGATAGACTCCCAGTTAACATAGTTGTTCATAAGCCTAGCAGGGCCAAAGAAACAGACGCCGAATTCATTGATAGATTAAGAGATTGTCCTTTTAAGGGTCAATCTGTTGATGATTATGGGATCATTGATGAAGAAGACTTATTTGGTTATAATATCGGTACAATTGGCCATGACGAAGCAGTAGAAATTCAAAGTTTGCAGAGAAAAGCTATCAAAAGTAGTGTCTATTCATTCTTGGATGGGTATAACCATTTGGCCTACATTGTTAATGGCAGTGAAATCAACCAGGTATTAGGTGGTATGTAGAAAAATATGAATACACGCTGCAAAACAGAACAGACCAAGCTTCAATAAAAATCTGGTTTGAATTTTATCTAAAAATTGTATACTGTAATATTACCTAGTCATACTTGGTTGTTAGTGAAAAGATCTAATATTTCCCCCAGTTATCCCCAGTCTCACTATCACCAATCTCAAACCTCAAAACTCGCACAATTTCACCAATTTCCATTACCAGTTTTTCACTTCAATGTCCAAAAAACCAAGACAAGAGTTTATCGCGAAATCGCGGTATATTAACAGTCTTCCGCCTCCTCCAATCAATCCAAAATTCATTAAGGCTCATACTACTCAAACGTTCATCCCGGAAACCGAAGCAGACAATCTTTTATCATCAGTTTTCAGAAAAGAGAATTTTAAAAAACTTATCGAAAATATTGACGATGATTACGCCATGTCGTTAAATTTAATCAATAATAATGGAGTCCTCGATAATAACGAATATAAAAGTATCATTAATCCACAACTGGTGGATCTTCATCCTCATGATAGAGCCCTTCTTAGAGATGCTGGAATTGGGAAAATTGTTAGAAAAGAACCAGAAGTTTCATTTCTTAGAAGAACCGAATATATTGCTGAAAAGGTTGCCACAAAGACTGTTAATGGCTTAAATCATAAAAAGGAAGATGAAAAATTTGATAGTGAAAGTCAATTAAAGGCTGTTGAAAACACTTTTGATTTAGCCCAAGACTCTTTGAAAAATTATAAAGAGCTTGTTCATCCAACTAAAAAACATTTAAAAGCAGTTGATGCTTGGCAATTACTCCCTGATACTTCAATGATGGATCTGAAATTTATGACAATTAAATTTTCAGGTTCTGCATCATTTAAAAGAGCATTAGATTCTTTGAAGGTTCAGAAAAAGGACGAATATGATGATGAACATGAAAAAAAGATCTTGTCTACATCTTTATTCAAGCCAGTTACTAGTAATGATGGTGAATGGATGTCATTATATCAAGATCAAACAAAAGATCAAGTTGATCAATTATATGAACTGTTGAAAGTAAATGGTAAACTTGATAATGAAAATTACAAGTTTGTATTTTCGAGAAATTATGACATGAATTTTGTAAAAAATTCCAATTCTTTCGAAGAATTATCCATTAAATTTGCTGGTGATGGGAAAAAGAGAAAAGCTGCTTATTATTATCCAATCAATGGGAAGATTGATTTGAAAAAGTATAGAGTTTCTGGTAATACTCAAGTTAATAAGTTTGTGAGAGAAAGTACGTATGATGTTGTTAATTACAGATTGAGAGAGCCATTGCCAGAGGAAGTTAGAAGGATGGATAGTTTGAGAAGTGAGTATGATCCGATGGAATATGAAGGTGAAGCTGAAGTTGAAGCTGAAGTTGAAGTTAAGGCTGAAGTTGAGGCTGAAGAAGAGGTTGATGAAGAATCTAATGGAGAATCAGAAGAGTAGCTAGTTAGATATGGCGACAATGTACTATAAAAGGTTAACGTAAATGTAATACAAAGTATTGAGGAGACATAACATTATTTTGTTATTCGCTATACTCATTTTTCACATAATCTTGCAAGACTTGTTCTTTTGGTCAGTCTTCTTATTTCCCATCGTGCCAGCCTGTACTTGTTTTCCTTTGGTTGTAGATTCAGCTCTTTTCACGGATTCAACCCGTTTCCCAGACCCAGTTTTCTTCCCAGATTCCACTCCTTTTCCTGCTTTGTTCCCCTCTTTTTGTCCCTGTCCTACATACTTGTCCTGAAGCTTCCGAGCGTAGGCTTCATCATCTTGTTGCTGTAATTCCTTCATCAATTGAAAACTCTCATCCTCTTCTTGATCTTCTCCATCCAACACTGGTAAGAAATCACCAGTGAAAAATAAATCATCCGTACCCTTAGCGGATATAAGTGACTGCCAGACGATTCTAGTATTCCCAAAGCTTGCATCGGTCAACAATGCATAAAAATCTCCCGGATTTTTTTTATACAAGGTGGTAAAATGATTATTTCTAAACATTACGACTGGTTCATCCTCAACTAATTTATCTAAGCTTAGTCTACCATATTCTGTAAGTTGAGTAGAATTATCATCTAGCCATCGTTGTAATAGATCATTTTTCTCTGAAACTAAGTGAATCTGAATAGAATCAAAATATTTTAATTGTTTAATGATTGGAGATACTTCATCATTTGGATCAACTACCCAGCCATGGACCAATTGAAGGCCAAATACACGGAAAAGATCGACTGCCAAATCATTTTCGAATGACCCATCAAATAAATTTGGATTAACTGAAAGGCCCGTATGCAATAATGGTAAACTATTTAACAAATTGTCTAACATTTTTGGAGAATCATTTGAAGGGTTCTGTTGTTCTTGACTAAATTTTACTAAAAGGTTGGCTAACTGAGAAAGGAGTTCATCTAATTCAATTCTTTTTTTTGCAGCCAAAATTCTTTTAAATTCTATCACTTCATTTAGTAATTCTGTAGGGGTTAAATCGTTAAGTTTGTTATTCCTATCTTGAATATCTGTCTTAAGAAGAAGTGTGTTAACAAGTGCAACTATCGGACAAGGTCCGTTCACATCTTGGAGAAGAACCGGGGTTTTTAGTTCATAATCTGACCAAGTTATTTGGCGAATTGGGAATCCAATAGACATGGAGTGTGTTGAATCTGCGATCCGTCAATACACGCAATGAGATATGGTGAGCCAGTATTATGTGGCGGTGAAGACAATTAAACGCTTGTTTCCAGTATTCAACAATTTTGTGTTCACATAAATACCATTTACTATAAACTATAGAAGGAACACTGTAGAACCCACGCACTGTTAACTACTCTCTAGTGCACTACTAATACTACTCTACTCTCGCATTATCAACTGCACCGCGATTTGAATGGTTCTCACTTTTTATTTCTCATATCTCAGTGGCAATGTCTACACTTGAAGAACTTGAGCCTCAATCCATTGATCTAGAAGTCCTTGCACTTTCAGCTCATGATATCAACAATCGAACTCGACTTCTTGAAAATGATATCAAAGTTATGAGATCTGAAAACCATCGTCTTTCCCATGAAAAATCTGTTATGGTTGATAGGATTAAAGATAATCAAGAAAAGATCAATAATAATAAGCAACTTCCTTATTTAGTTGGAAATGTCGTTGAACTTCTTGATTTAGATGCTGAAAAGGAAGCCAAAGAACAAGGAGCAAATATTGATCAGGATGCTGTAAGATCAGGTAAATCTGCTGTTATTAAAACTTCAACTCGTCAAACCATCTTTTTACCCTTGATTGGATTAGTTGATGATGAAAAACTTAAACCAAATGATTTAATTGGTGTAAATAAAGATTCTTATTTAATACTTGATACTCTTCCTTCGGAGTATGATTCGCGTGTAAAAGCTATGGAAGTTGATGAAAAACCAACGGAAGATTATTCTGATATTGGTGGTTTAGATAAACAAATTGAAGAGTTAATCGAAGCAGTTGTTTTACCAATGAAACAAGCAGATAAATTCAAGAATTTAGGTATAAAACCACCAAAAGGCGCATTAATGTATGGACCTCCAGGTACGGGTAAAACTCTTTTAGCAAGAGCTTGTGCTGCTCAATCTGGTGCAACATTTTTAAAACTTGCAGCTCCTCAATTAGTTCAAATGTTCATTGGTGATGGTGCAAAATTGGTCAGAGATGCATTTGCACTTGCAAAAGAAAAAGCTCCAACAATCATTTTCATTGATGAATTAGATGCAATTGGAACAAAAAGATTCGATTCTGATAAATCTGGTGATAGAGAAGTTCAAAGAACAATGTTGGAGTTATTGAATCAATTGGACGGGTTTGGTAGTGATGATAGGGTTAAAGTGTTAGCAGCAACAAATAGAGTCGATACATTGGATCCAGCTTTATTGAGAAGTGGGAGATTGGATAGAAAGATTGAATTTCCGTTACCATCTGAAGAAGCAAGAGAATCAGTTTTAAAGATTCATGCAAGAAAATTAAATTGTGATAATAATTCAGTTAATTGGAGAGAATTAGCAAGATCAACGGATGAGTTTAATGGTGCTCAATTAAAGGCAGTAACTGTAGAAGCAGGAATGATTGCTTTAAGAAATGGTAAGAGTGTAATTAGACATGAAGATTTTGTTGAAGCAATTAGTGAAGTGCAAGCTAGAAAGAGTAAATCAGTAAATTTCTATGCTTAATCAAGGATTAACATTGATGTTAGTGGTATTATGGTGAAATGAGCAGGAAACTAGTAAATACTATAGTAATGAATAGTTTTGAGACTGTAATCCACTGTAGACATTGAGTAAATAACGAAACTACTAAGGGACAGGTCTCTCTATCTCTTCCCTGTCTCTTCTTCTTTTCCCCTGCTTTCTATTGTTCCTACATTTTTGACCTTCAAACTTGTATTAATATACACCTATTTCACTTCTTACTCTTTTCCAATTCCTCTCTTAACTTATTCGAAAAATCATCCTGGTCATCATCTTCCCAATCTTCTTCCCATAAGCTTTTAGGATTCACTTCTTTTGATTCTTGAGTTGACCCCCATTTGGTGTCGACAGGGAAATCCTCAAATTCATCGTCATCTTCTTCCAATGATTTGATTATTTTTTTTTCTTCTGACATTCTAATTCTTGCCACTATAATCACTGAAAATTGAGGTTTGAGATTCGAGATTTTGGTGATAATTTTGGTTGGTGAACGGACTAAACCTAACGTCCACTAAAATGCAATAATAGATTGTAGATAGTGTATGAAATATAGATAGTAAGAGAGGGATCGCTTAAAATGTTTAAAGTAGCAATTTAGAAATCAGAAGATGTTTGTAGGAGGGTTACCTTGATTTATTGGAGTAGTAAAATTTAATACTAAAATACTCGTAAGGAATCCTTCTAAATTGAATAGATCTAATCGGTAGTTACCCTCTATGGGACATATTGAAATTCACCAGCCCATACTTTACTCCACGAATTCAACACTTCGTCAATTGAGATTGACTCTATTTTACCACTCCTTCTTAACTTCATTCAACTCTCAATCACACAGCAATATTCAGTACTGGAAGCCGTTCAAACTATTGGTCACGTTACCTTCCCCTGCTTCTGTTCCCCCTAACTTCACCAATCCCTGATCGTTTCTATTAAAAGTCTTCAAATCCTATACTACATCCTGTATATAATCCCCTCTTTCCTGTACACAATACCCCATTTGATCAAAGTCTTTGTTGAACCCCAATCTAACCAATACTAAGTCACAGTACAATGATCTAATACGACCCTTGCAAACTCTATACGGTTCCACCTTCCTGGAAAACGTCTCTTTGCGCTACTCTCAGCGGTTTCCATTCCCTCAATGATCTAGCTCCTAATATAGTGCATCTCCGAGCCGCGTGAAAAATTTTAAATCCTAACCCATAACTCATGAAGGAAGTAGTGGTTGATGAAACCCCCAAGAGGATTCTGGGTCTAGAGTTCAGTGCTCTCTCCGCTAAGGATATCATTGCCCAGAGTGAAGTCGAGGTTAAAACTAGAGACTTGTATGAGCTCGAAAAAGGTCGTAGCGTTAAAGAGTTTGGAGCTTTAGATACCAAGATGGGGATCTCTGCTAATTCAAGCGAATGTGCAACCTGCCATGGGAACTTGGCCCTGTGTCATGGTCATTTTGGTCATGTTCGTTTGGCTCTCCCAGTATTTCATGTTGGATACTTTAAGGCCATAATCTCAATCCTTCAAAGTATTTGTAAGAACTGTGGTCATATCTTACTAGATGAACAAACTAAACGGAAGTTCTTATCAGATCTCCGTCGTCCTTACCTTGATAACTTACGTCGTATGAGGATTTTGAAGAATGTTTTAGATCAATGTAAAAAGCAAAGACGATGTTTTAAATGTACTCATGTAAATGGGGTCGTTAAAAAGGCTGCAAGTGGTGCTGGGCCAGCAGCTTTAAAAATTGTTCATGATACTTTCAGGTGGATCGGAAAGAAGCCAACACCTGAGAAAGATTTATGGGATTCAGAAATTGATCAAGTTTTATCAAGAAACCCAGAACTTGAAAAATTCACCAAAAGAATGTACGAAGATTTAAATCCTTTAAAAGTACTAAATCTTTTCAAGCAAATCACGCCAGATGAATGTGAACTATTGGGTATCGATGCCTCAAGAGGTGGGAGGCCAGAAATGTATATTTGGAGGTACTTACCGGCACCTCCAGTTTGTATCAGACCTTCAGTCATGATGGATGCGCAATCTAATGAAGATGATTTGACCGTTAAATTAACAGAGATTGTATGGACTTCATCATTGATCAAAGCTGGGATTGAGAAGGGTATCTCTATTAATAATTTGATGGAACAATGGGATTATCTACAACTATCTGTAGCCATGTATATTAATTCAGATGCTGCTAATCCTGCACTTATGCCATCGGCTGGGGCCGGTTCTAAATCGTCTAAACCTATACGAGGATTCTGTCAAAGATTAAAGGGTAAGCAGGGAAGATTCAGAGGTAATCTTTCAGGTAAAAGAGTTGATTTTTCTGGTAGAACTGTTATTTCTCCAGATCCAAATTTAAAAATCGATGAGGTTGCAGTCCCAGATAGAGTGGCTAAAATCTTAACGTACCCTGAAAAATGTACTAGATATAACAGAAAGAAACTTCAAAAATTGATAGTTAATGGGCCTGATATTTATCCAGGTGCCAATTACGTTATGAAGCTGAATGAAAACACAAAGAGAAATTTAAGATTTGGTGATAGAATTAAAATCGCTAAAAACTTACACATTGGTGATGTGGTTGAAAGACATTTGGAAGATGGTGATGTCGTCTTGTTTAATAGACAGCCTTCTTTACACAGATTATCTATTTTATCTCATTACGCCAAAATTAGACCCTGGAGAACCTTCAGATTGAATGAATGTGTTTGTACACCGTATAATGCTGATTTCGACGGGGATGAAATGAACTTGCATGTACCTCAAACTGAAGAAGCTAGAGCTGAGGCAATAAATTTAATGGGGGTGAAGAATAACTTATTAACTCCAAAATCCGGTGAGCCAATCATTGCTGCTACCCAAGATTTTATCACTGGTTCTTATTTAATCACACATAAAGACTCTTTTTACAATAGAGCTACCGTAAATCAATTATTGTGTATGATGTCTGATGCTGATATCCACTTTGACCTCCCGCCTCCTGCCATAATCAAACCAGTACTGTTGTGGACTGGTAAACAAGTGTTTTCATTGCTTATTAGACCAAATAAAAAACTGAATGTGGTTATCAATTTGGATGCTAAGGGTAAGACATATACTGCTCCTGCCCCACATTTTGCCAATGAAATGTCCCCTAATGATGGATTTGTAATCATTAGAGGATCCCAAATATTGAGTGGTGTAATGGACAAATCCACCCTTGGTGATGGTAAAAAGCATTCCGTGTTCTATACAATCCTTCGAGACTATGGTCCCGATGAAGCAGCTAAGGCCATGAACAGGATGTCAAAGTTGTGTGCTAGATTCTTGGGTAACAGAGGTTTCTCCATTGGTATTAATGATGTCACTCCAGGTTCTGATTTGAAAAACAAAAAGGAATTGATGGTTGAACAAGCATACTTGAAATGTGATGAATTAATTGACTTATATAATAGGGGTAAATTGGATACTCAACCAGGTTGTAATGAAGAACAGACTTTGGAAGCTAAGATTTCTGGTCTTTTATCTAAAGTTAGAGAAGAAGTGGGTGATGTTTGTATTAGAGAATTAGATCCTCTTAATGCCCCATTGATTATGGCTACTTGTGGATCTAAAGGTTCCACATTAAATGTGTCACAAATGGTGGCAGTTGTCGGTCAACAGATTATTTCTGGTAATCGTGTTCCTGATGGGTTTCAAGACAGATCATTGCCACATTTTACCAAAAATTCCAAAACTCCACAATCTAAGGGTTTCGTAAGAAACTCTTTCTACAGTGGATTGACACCACCTGAATTCTTGTTCCACGCTATTTCTGGTAGAGAAGGGTTGGTTGATACTGCTGTTAAAACTGCCGAAACTGGTTATATGTCGAGAAGATTGATGAAATCTTTAGAAGATTTATCCTCTCAATACGATAATACAGTTCGTAATTCGTCCAACGGTATTGTTCAATTCACATATGGTGGTGATGGATTAGATCCTTTCGATATGGAAGGTGACGCCAAACCTGTTAACTTTACTCGTCAATGGGATCATAGTTTCAACATCACTCTCGACAATAGTGAAACAGGGTTACTTCCTTATCAAGCCATGGAACAAGTTGACAAGGTATTAAAGCCTCTCGAAGATAACTTGATCCGGTATGATAACTTGGGTAATACAGTGGTAGATACCATTGTAAGAGAAGAACATATCGATCAAAAAGATGCTGAGAGAGACTTTTATCAATCCATTAGAGATTACGTTGATAAGAAAGCTACTGCTTTGGCTAAAATCAGACAAAAGAAAAATTTGAAACCTTACTACACCAAACCTTCAGATGATGATATCCTTATAGAAGATGACGAAGAAAGCTTGAACGCCGTTAACCAAATCAGTAAAATCACTTCTTACTGTCTTAACAAATTCTTGGGCCAATGCTTGTACAAATACTCCAGGGCCAAGGTTGAGCCTGGTACAGCTGTTGGTGCTATAGGTGCTCATTCTATTGGTGAACCAGGTACGCAAATGACGTTGAAGACTTTCCATTTTGCTGGTGTGGCCAGTATGAATGTTACGTTGGGTGTACCTCGTATTAAGGAAATTATAAATGCTTCCAAAACTATTTCCACACCTATTATCAATTCTGTCCTTGTAAACGACGAAGATGAAATCGCTGCTCGTGTGGTCAAGGGTAGAATTGAAAAGACATTATTGAAGGATGTGGCTTTCTACATTCAGGACGTATACAAGAACAATATGGCTTATTTATCCGTAAAAATCGACTTGAGGACAATTGAAAAATTACAATTGGAGTTAAATCTTGATTCTATTGCTCAAGCTATTATCAATGCTCCAAAGTTGAAAATTCAACCTGCTCATATCTCTATTACTGGTAACGATAGAATTAACGTTTTGGTTACCCTATCTGATGCTAAGGTGGAAAGTTTGGCCAAATCCATGAATGTGGATTACAAGCAAAAAGACACGAATAATGTTCTCTTCTTTAGAATGCAACATTTAAAGAGAGTCTTACCAGATGTTTGCATAAAGGGGTTGCCCAATATTGCCAGAGCTGTGATTAACATCAAGGATGACAACAAGAAGGAATTGTTGGTAGAAGGTTATGGATTCAAAGATGTTATGGCCACTGATGGGATCATTGGGACTAAAACATGTACTAATCATGTTCTTGAAGTGTTCGAAGTTTTGGGTATTGAAGCTGCTAGGTCTTCTATTATCAGAGAAATCGATTATACTATGAGTAAGCATGGTATGAGTGTTGATCCTCGTCATATTCAATTGTTAGGTGATGTTATGTCATACAAGGGTGAAGTTTTAGGTATTACCAGATTTGGTTTGAGTAAAATGAGAGATTCGGTTTTACAATTAGCATCATTCGAAAAGACCACCGATCACTTATTTGATGCTGCCTTTTACATGAAGAATGATAAAATTGAAGGGGTTTCAGAGTGTATCATATTGGGACAAACAATGAGTATTGGTACTGGTTCTTTTAAGTTGGTTAAGACCTCCAACGTTGAAAAGAATGCTTTGATACCTAAACCTACTTTATTTGAAGATTTATGCCAGCCAGCACTTGTTTCGGCTGCTTAAGTATTTAGTACATATTAATTGCATAAAGGTCTATATTTAAAAAGATTTTCTTACTTTGTACATGAATCTATGAAAAAAGCAAACTACAATTCAGTAGGCGTAGAGACTTTCACAACGATCTTACCGTTATTTTTCCCACTGACAAGCATATCATGGGCCTCCTGAGCTTGATCGAAGTTGTAAACAGAATCCACAAATGGTTTGATTTTGCCTTCTTCAAAAAGCTCTTTAACATTCTCAAATCCAGTGCTTGGTTCAACAAGAATCAACTTAAACTTCACTGGTGATAAGTTAAAAAACGTAAGAAATGTATTTTTTAATACATCCAAACTTACCATACTCAGAAGAGTAATATTGTCTAATTTGAATTTTTTGGCACCAGTAATAGAAATACAATACCCACCTTTAGCGACAAAAGAAGCTAAATTAGCCAAAAGCTTATCACTTCCACAACAGTCTAAGTAATGGTCGAATTTTTTATCTCTTGTTTCTTCCAAAACACTATTAACAATGTTATTAGAAACTGTATAGTCGATAATTTTATCTGCGCCCAATTTCTTAATAATTGGTTCAGACTTACCAGAACAAATACCAACAACTTCAGCCACATTTGGATTAAGTTTCAACAAGCTGATAACATACTTGCCGACTGAAGTCGAGGCTCCATTAACAAGAATCTTCCCATTTTCTGGTACATTGATTTGATTAATCATAGAACAAGCCGTTGAATAGACCAAAGCGAATGATCCTGCCTCATCCAAATTCAAACTGTCTGGCTTCTTAACCATTGACCACAGTCTTTCCAGTTTCATATCCACCTTAATGAACTCTGTTAATGTGGAGTTAGAAGAGCCAGCCTCAGTCTGGCCGCAAACAACATCACCAATTTTAAATCCATATTTTGCGGCAGCCTTTGGTCCAATGTCCACAATTGTACCGGAGTAGTCATTACACAAACCGAAATCCTTGTACATATAGTTTACCACTGGGTGAGCAAAGAATTTTAAAACTATATCAACTGGATTAAAAGCAGCAGAATGAATTTTAACTAAAATTTCTCCATCATCAGCTCCGAAAGTACCATCTTGTTTTTTGGTCAATTTGATTGATTTCTCAACAGTTTCAAGAGTTTTAGTATTCTTGTTTTGGTAAACAACGCTTTTAGTCTTTAATTCAGAAGAAGAGAACATGACTTAAAAAAAATTAATCGTTGCTTTTACACACAATTTGCATTCGCGAAAAGATTATGATCGTGAGCCAAAGAGTACAGCCGAGGCAGTTCGGAACCGGTATGTCGTTGCTTCCGAAAGATTCTGCAAAGTTCTCTGGTTAGGTTAGGTTAGGTTCGTTTCGTTGTTTATCGAACTTTCTGGAATAAAGTGCATCCCAATGACTGCAAAATTTCGCGTTAAAAGCTTAAAATGCTTATTAATTAATCCGAGCATTGTTATATGTTTATTAATTAATCCGAGCACAGTAGATACTTATTAATTAATCCGAGCAGAGCAGATGGGTGCGGTAAAAAATGTAATGGTCTATGGTCCAACTGCATCTTTGGTCCTTTCACTTGCTAGATACAAAGGAACCAGTCGGATTATTTGAATCAACTTACTTTTTGAACCTGCAAATTGAATTTTTTTGGGATCTCTCGCACCCGCGTATTACATCCTCCACAATAACTATGTCTGACGGATCGTACAACTGTACCCACTTCACTCATTACAGTCAAGTGCTATACATGGAAAAATGGTGTGAAGACGAAATTATCCCATTCGACGAGATTGATACTCAATCACTCGTAGAAGCAACCGCCAGTCTTTTCCCTCAACTTTTACTAGAAGAAGAGGAGGATGGAGGAATTCCGATTAATCCTAGCAATTTCAGTGCCAAATATTATAAGAATAAACGACTTTCAAAAGAAAGAGTTTGGAAAGATCTAGGGATTTACGATAAATTTTTGAATGAAGATAGTGAACTCCATCAACTTAAAGATGAAACTGTGCTTAAATCGATTCATGGAGGTTCGATTCTCGCCAATGATATTGCACTGTTTCTAAGTAACGGATATTCGGCAGATAGCATCGATCATATGTTGAACTCCAATGATGTTAATGATAGTATTATGGGGAATAATAGTGATATTTCGATAAATTTAAATACCGAATTTATACCACCAAACTTCCCAGTTCCAAAGAGAAATAATTCGGGAACTTATGTGGCACAAACTCCAAAAGTTGGAAGATCTCGGCAAATGTCTGGAACGTATCAAACCCCAGTGGGCAGAATCTTGTAGTCTAGTATCCATAATATAATGTAAAATAGAATTATTGAGGCAAACAGTAGTTGTTATAATCTCGTACTTGTTCATCCTAATATACATTTCCTATACTACAGTCTAATCTACTAGTTTATCTACTCTTCTCTTAATTTCCTCGATCACCTCTTTCCTCTTCCTGCTCTTCTCCATTCTATTCTTGATTCTTACCAGTGCCAATACCATCTTAGCGACCATTCCAAAAGTAAGCTTTTTCTTCTTCGTCTGATAATCAGGATAAATTCCAAGAGTTGAAAGCTTCGTTAAATCATTACGAAGCATTCCTCCAGAATTCAGAATGCTTTTAATAACAAAATTGTACATAACTTCAAGGTCATTGGCTCTAACGTTGAAGTCATGAAGTTTGGCCTTGTAATACTTGAGTTGATCTTCATAAAGTACAATCTGATTTTTGTTCGGAGAAGAGAGGTGGGTCTTACCCAACTTGTTACTCAAAACATAAATATCATCAGGTCGTTTCATCTCATTCAGCTTAATTTCATGAAGTTTGGTAACTAACTTGTGACAATGCTGAGAAGCTTTATTCAACTCTTCAGAAACCGACTTATTCTTCATCTCCAATCTATCAATCTCAAGTTTAAGAAGTTTTTCATTACTGGCAAAACTTGCATTTAAACTTTGTAACTCCAACAATTCTTTCTGGGAAACAGAAAACCGTTCTTTTAAATTAGAAACCTGTTGTTTCAGCTCTAAAATTTCCTGTTTCAGTTCAGAAACTTGACTTTCCAATTGTCCCAATTTTTGTGACATTTCATTTTTGGATTTGTACGCTTCATCAATCTGTTTCTCCAAAAGTGACACCACAGAATCTGGTTCACTTGCCGCTTTACTGGAAAGTAGATCCTCAATCCGAGACTTATGGTGTTGAATTTGAAATTCATAATCCTTTTGTAAACTCTCCTTTTCCAACTGCAATTGTTTCAACTTTGAGTCACTCACCATTTTAGCCTTAATCAATTCACTCTTGGTATCTTCGTCAGAAGAAAGGTTGTTCTTGGTCATTCTTCTCAATTCCTTGAGTTGAATTTCAGCTCTGTCCAAGAGATCTTCCTTATCTACTAACGACACTTGTAAGTTTCTATACTTGTGCTCCAAGTCCCGCAAATTGTTACTCATCTGGTCTCTTTCCAAGTGTAATCTGTGGCACTCGTTCTCTAAAAACACAGAATTGGTGGGTGTGAGAGGCCTAAAATCATTAGATTGTTTTCTATCTCTTTCATAGTCCAATTCATTTCTTAGCCTTCTAAGTTCGCCTTGGAGCAGGTCAATTTGCTCCGGATTAGTGGTGAACTCTAACTCTCTTCTCAATTTCTTATTCTCTAATTGTAGGTCTTCTGATCGATTGTTTGATTTTTCAAAATCAAGATCTCGTTTGGACCTAGAAAGTTCAGAATTAAGAGAATCGATTATTGTGTTAAGAGACTTGATTTCTTGATCCATTTTTTGATTATCTGATTCAAGTCTTTGTAAATTAAACTTGTCCAATTCAGAAACTGCAGAAATATTGGCCATCTTGGCCTGAGACTTGATTTGTTCAGATAAAATAGCATTTTCATCTTTCAAATCTTGAAACTCTCCATTTAGCAGATCAAGTTCTTTTTTGAGTTGAGTTTGCGTCTTCTCTGAGCTCTTATAAGCATCTTCGACGTTAGCAAACTCTTGTTCATAGAACAAAAGCTTTTCTGAAAGTTCCTTGTTCTGTCTTCGTAAAGACATCACCTTGGAATCATTTGTATTGCCACTAGCGTTAGAAGAAAGATGGAAAATTTCATCCTTCAATTGGGCAACTTGTGCCTGTAATTTTTTATTCAACTCCGTTAATCTGAATTCACTATTAGAAAGATCTTCAATCTGAGATTCATAAAACGCTCTATTATTGTCTGATTTCAGTCTCATCAAGGTGTTAATCTGAGCTCTCAAATCAGCTTCTTCCTTTTCATGGTTACTCAACTCATGATTCATTTGATCGAGTTTAGAAAGGAGGTGTTGGTTGTCTGATTGACCGTGAAGAAGCTCTTGTACTTCTTGTCTGCTTTTCTCAAGCTGAGATTGGGTAGATTGATACTTGCATTCAATATCATCAATCATAGATTTGAGAGACGCTATTTCAGCTTTAGTAGAAGACAATTCAGATCTTAGTCTACTAGACTCGTCATCAAATGGATCACGAGAAGAAGCGTAACGTTGATAATTACCCTCAATATTTTCACATTTCTTTCTCCAAAGCTCTGATTCAGCATTAAGTTCCTCGATTGTGTCTCTCATTTTCTTGACCATATCGTCTTTATCCTCTCCATCATTAAGGATTTGATCCATCTCTTTCTTAAGCTGGGCCTTAGAGTGTTTTAAGTCATCAATTTCATCAAGAGCGTGCTGTAACTCTGCCGTCAATTCTGCATTTGTCTGTTTCATCTGAAAGTTGTCAGTATCATTATTGCGGTGTAATTGAGTCTGGACGTGTTCAAGATCCGACTCATGTTCCATTTTCATGTTTTCAATTGTCTCGAGAAGCTCATTTTCTCTACGTACAAGCTCGTCTTCACGATCTACAAACGTTTGTTGTTTCTGAGCGTATTCATGCTCTCTTTGGTGAAGTTCTCGTTCTAATTCTAAACGGATTTCTCGTTCTCTTTCAGCATTTCTCATATCATCTCTAACCTCATCTAACTTTCTGACTTGTCCCCGCAACGTATCTATCTCTCTTGCGGCATTTGCGAGGTCTTGTTCAAGACCCATTTTAGCATTAATTACGACATTAATATCTTGCGGGACTTGATTTAAGTATTTTCTTAACGTATTCACTTCAATTTTCAAGTTTAAATTTTCAGTTTCGAGTCGTGAAATGTCTTCCTGTTGTTCTCTGATGGAAGTGGTCCCTCCAACAAGACCATTCAGACCATTCAATCCAGTTCCAGTGGCTCTGTGCCCGTTTTTTAATAAATTATCTCCAGATCCCAGTACAGAAACACCAGGACCTCTGAGTTCTCGATCAAGCGCCCCTACTCTATACGGAGAGTTAGTCACGACGCTGAATTCATCAGTGTCTAGTGTCAAATCCATATCTTTTTCAATCTTGCCTCGATTAAAATCTTTAGGTCCAAGAGGAATGTTATAATTTTCTTTATCTTCATAAGTATTTGGGTTATTGAAGTCGCGGTTGTTGGAGCGTGACGCCTCTCTCTGACTGGCTTTACCTATCGGCGTAAACTCAAGCAGCTGTTTGGCTCGGTTAGTTTGAGGGGTCCTTATAAGCTTAGATGAAACCATTGGTTTTGTTTATGTACGCGCGTACAATTTTATGCTTTGGTAGTGCGTATGACTAGATCTGGGGTGTGAGGCAATCGATTCTTTATTTTACGTGTTTAATTTGGAGTGAGGTATTTAGGGAAAGATGGTTTAAATTGTTCCAAAAGAGTGCTTCTAGTATTATTGTCTATATTACACGTATCATAATCTAATCTACACTTATTATTCTCTAACAGTCAAATTTATACCAACTTCCTTATCAGCATCAACATAGGAGTCACACATGATCCACACAGTTAAATTGTGCTCACCAGTCGTTGGAATAGTAATCTCCACGTCGACAGCTTGACTCTCTTTGCCGATAGTGGTCTTTTTCATGCCATAAAGTTGTTTACTTTCAGTATCACCAATAATAACCCACCATTCCTCTCTTTTATCACCAGGGTACTTAGAAGTTACTACATCCAAATCCTCCATTTCCTCATCTCTTTCTAGATTGACGGTAACAAGAGTCGGCTCGTTTACAACTACTTCAGAAACCGACCCACAACTGACATCAATATTAGGATACTTGTTAACAAACTCGGCCACATCTTCCAATTGCTCTTCTTCTAATTGAAGCACATCATCTCTTTCTTCATCCTCCAACGACATGATATCGTACACCGTCTCAACATTGTATTTTTTGCATCGAGACAACATCCCCTCATTGACATGGGGGATCTGCTTCAAAGGCGAGTCCCGGTTCCACATTCCTTGTACAATCATCTGCGATAAATCTATCGCTTGAATAGCGTTCAAATACCCTTCACTTGATAATGTATCCACACAAGCACCAATGACATTCAATACTTTTTTGAGAACGGTTGCAAGATCCAACCGTAAATCAACTGGTAGAGTAAATCGAGAAAAGTGAGCTTGAAGAAGAATAAAAGCTTTGAAAAACGGAGATTCGAAGTCTGGATTAGCTGACTTTACCGGCATTTGATTATAAATTCTTTGAAGGTTGATTTCCTCGTTGTATCTTAACGGAAGATCTTCGAACTCAGCCGCAGAACAAACAATCTCTAGGATGCTTCTAAGCTTCGTTTGATTTTCTAGCTTATTCAACTCAATCATAGTATGATACGAAACGTTATGGTGAGAAGCGATCAATGCTCCATTCAAAGGAGATAAAACTTCCTCTTCCTCATCTTCCTCATCTTCTTCCTCTATTTCCTCCAACTCCACAAAGTCGTTATCAGTAAGGTCCTTGATTGTATCCTCGACCAAATCGGACAAGAACTCCGAAATACCTGAATGGCTAGTCTCCTTTACATCATAGAAACTAGGGTTGATCTGTAACCGCCTATAAAAATATGTGAAAGTCAACCAGTCCACACAGTCTTGTCTTTCTTTGAATGTTCTTGTGCTGATCTCCGTGAGGAAAATATCGTGAATCTTGGAGTTATAGTAACTTTCCAATGGTAACCCTTCATTCAAGAACTTCGAATAATGGTTTATTGTAGCCGATCTTGTATAAATCAATGCCTTGGCCTGATCCATACTATCAAAGCAACATCCCACCATTTCCAATACTGTATTAACTGGGTAATTGACGTATCTTTGTTCTCTACCATCAAACTCTTGGGTTCCTAATATAACAACATTGTTAGCTGAAGGACAGTAAGAAGCACTGTCTTTTGAAACAACCAATACACTTAAAAGTCCACTCTCAAAAATGCGTTCTACAATCAACTGATCGACCTGAGCCATACCGTGGTATAAGTACCCTAAACCTCTCAGCAAAAACTCTTTCAAAGCAGAATCTTTCACTTTTTTCAAATATGCCTCAATCAGATCACCATCAGTTCTAAGCATACTCCACTTATCAAAGTCAGCGTTTTGAATAAAACTTGATGAAACTTCAATGGCATCCTTACGACTTGAAACAAACACCAAAGATTTTCCCTGTCCTGTATGCTCCTTAATAAAAGAGTAAGCGGGTTTGGTGGTGTTCAGAAGCATTGTTTTGTTGTCGTTATAGTTTGTTCCTTGTACTCTTATTTCCTCAATCTTGTGGAAACGCTCAGAGGGGTCAAAGTTGTATATGGATTGCCTGGGGCACTCTAAGTAGTCACCAAGATCTTTACCATTGGAAAGAGGTGAAGACAACCCAATAAATCTAATCTTCTGCTCAAGTTGAGATGAAATGAATTTTATTCTGGCGATGGTGTTCTCATAACAAACACCTTCAGACCCTGAACCAATTAGGTGGATATCGTCACAAATTACCATCTCTATGGATTGAACGACCTTTCTTTGTCTCCATTTCTTGGAGAGGTGGTCGAAAATTTCAGGAGTTGTTAAAATCAAATGATTCGAATTGAGTTTGCCCAAGTCACTAGCCAAATCTCCGGAGAGAACGTCGACTTTTTTGCCTGATTCCCCAATCAGAGCGTAGAGTTTATTCCACTTCTTTGAGAGTCTGTTAAGCTTCTTCTCGTTTGAATTAAGATAGAGTATTCTTCCCTTATTTCTCTTCCAGTGACTTAATATGGCTAGTTCAGCACAAGTTGTCTTACCGCAACCCTTTGACATACCAATAAAAGTGTTATCCTCGGTGTTATAAAGTGATTGGAAAACCTGTGATTGAAATTTGTTGAAGAATTTGAAATCAAAAGTATCCATAAATTCAGGGACTTTCAACTCTTCAATTGGTACATTACCACTGCCGCTCCATTGGGTGAAGCTTGTAGGTTTTTTGGGGATTTTCAAACTTGAAATGTCCAAGGGAACTCTGAACTCTGAATGGAGCCATTTATCGTTTATGAAGTTCACAAAATAGTTTGGTTGCAAAGGATCCAATAATGGCAAGGTGAATTCAATCATTCTCTCTTTACGCTCAAAATCCTTGGATATGGTCATTCTGTCTCGATAAAGAATCTTGTCACCGTCAACGTCTTCTACGAAAATTAAGAAATCTTGGAAATTCCCGTGGATTGAAGTATCCCAGTTCCAGTCTGGGACAACTTCAACTTGTACTCGCAAGGTATTAAACGACAACGGCTGTGCATAGTAGCTCAATGACAACCTGGGGAATAGTTGAAGAAGATCATGTACCCGTCTACTGTTTCCCTTCAAGTTAATAGCCTCTGCCAAACCTTCAGCGGTTAGATTGAAGTAACTAATAAACGGTAAATGAGAGTTCTCGGTGGCTCGGATGATTTCTTTGGATACGGACGCTCCAAATTGACGTAATGGAGAGTTCGTTAACCACATTCTCTTTTCAACTATTTTACATAAATTCAAGGTAATTCTTGAAGCAGAAGACCAATCTTTTCTTAAACAGATTTCATGCAATGCTCTCAACAATCTGCCAGCTGATTGGGTTACGTAAACCATATCAGCTATCAAAGCAAACCCTTCCAAGGATAATCTTGAAATATAAGCTTGTAACAAGATATTCACTTTGGCTAAAGGATCAGATATTTGTTCTTTAATTGGGATAGGACATTTTTCGTATAATTTTGAAACTTCAAGCCTTTCTTCTTGACGTAGAGGAATAAACTTGAACTCACCAGATGACGCAAATATACTCAAAATGTCAATCTCACTTAACCATGGTTTAAGTTGTTTGTTGAAACTGTTCATGGTCTGATAGTTAATATAATAATGAGACGCAATTTTCCCAAGTTCAGTAGCCCTAACAGTCCCCTGTTTGAAATTGTAATTCACTAACTTGTTATTCTCCAAAAGCATCAATGCTGAGTGGGCTATGTCAAGTCGTTTGTAGTATAAGCTTTCGTCGTTTTCGTACTCGGCTCCCACATGATACTGTGCTGGTGATTTGAGCATTCTTATAAATAGATAAGTATAGCTTAACCATTTTACAGCGTCCTCTAAAGAACAGATGGTCCCCAAGACGACTTCAGCGTTTATGGTGTCGGCAATTTTACTCATCATTTGGGATTCGATAGGTAATTGTTGATTCAAAACAGCGAGATAATACTCTAATTCATCTTGAGATGTGATAATAATACCCTCTCCACTCTTATCGTACCGAGGTCTACCAGCTCTTCCCAACATTTGAAGAATATCCTGTGGCGATAACTGAACCCATGTACCCTTTTCGGGAGAATACGTTTCTGTTCCCTTAATTACAACAGTATGTGCTGGCAAGTTGACACCCCAAGCTAATGTAGCAGTGGATACAAGGCATTTGATATGACCTTGAGCGAACAAGTCTTCCACTATGGTTCTTTCATCCTTGTTTAAACCGGCGTGATGGATACCAAATCCAGATGGTAAAATATCCTGAAGGTTTTTATTTGACATAGCTTCCGCTTCCAGCCTTAAGATTTCTTTAACCCCAGCATTTGAGTTCAAAAACTTATCGACTTTGTCTTCATCTTGAAGCTTTTGTTTCAACCAATTAGCAGTCTTGAAAGTGTCTTTTCTTGAGTGGACAAATATGATAACCTGGTGGCCATTATCAATACATTCTGTCAATTTCTCGTAACACGCTTCGTTCATCGCGTTAAGTTTCTTGATGGCTTTCTTTTCTTTGACTCCAATGAACTGTTGTTCTAAAGGACAGGGTCTGTAAGCGGCATTAAAGAAAAACAAGCCCTTTAGTAAGTCAACTCTCAAGAATCTGGCCACATCTTCGTAGTTGGGTAATGTGGCAGATAATCCAATTAATCTCACATTATCACCAGATTGTTCCACTTGTCTCAAGGTTCTGGATACGATACTTTCCAAAACTGGACCTCTTTCGTCGTGTAACAAATGAATTTCATCAATGATAACTAATCTCACAAGGTTCGTGTATGATAAATCAGTGGATTTACGAGTGATAATATCCCATTTTTCTGGAGTAACCACCAAAAGTTGAGTTTCCATGATCTCTTGTTTGTTCAAATTAGAATCACCGGATAATTGGTTTACGATGATTCCATAATTTTCTGTCAATCTTCTTTGAAACTCTCTCATCTGTTCCTGTACAAGAGCCTTTAACGGAGCAATATAAACCATTTTAAAATCGTCTAATCTTATCAGACCATCAGAGTTTCTAAAGTTCTCAATAGTTTTAAGGATGGTCAACATCGCCACATTTGTTTTACCTGCCCCGGTTGGAGCACAAAGTAGTAAATTTTCGTCACTCTTGAAAGCCATTGGATAAATTTTTGACTGAATCACGTTTAATGTAGATGTTTCATTCGATGGGAATGATTTTCTTGCCCATTCTGGAAGATCTGAAATGGGTACCAAGTTCTTAGAGGCCTCAATGACTTCTGATGATGGTTCAGGTGCCGGAACACTCACGATATCGTAGAGTTTCTTATTTTGTTGATAAGAACCTTTTGGAAGCTTTATTTTTGTGGAAGACATGAGACGAGCACCCTGATCAAATGTTAATGCTTGAAGATCAACGATTCTTGGTTGACGAGGTTCAAGTTTTGAACTTTTGGTTTGTGGTTCAAAGTCTGGTACAGTATCGGAAAGTTTTCTTTTTTTACTGGAAACATGAGAAAGGGATCTGAGCTCGTTGGCCAACGCGGTCAAGTTAAGGCTTGACAATTCATCTTTTATTCTATCGAATCCGCTGGAGATGTACTTAAGTTTGAACACAATCCTCCACCTATTCTCTACGAATCGTTGAGAAAGATTGGGGTCATTAATACTGGATAAGTAATTTTCAAGTTCTGAACTCGAAAGTGTGGTATCCAGGAGTTTGGAAAGGACCTCAGAGGCGGAGCTAGAACTGGCATTTTTTGAAGTTGAAAGGGTCTTTTCAAGGTAATCGTTGCCAATATCTTCTAAAGGAATAGTATTTCGTATTACTTCAGTATCGGTTATTCCTTGGGGTTGAGATTCGGGCTCTTTTGTGTCGACATTAGCTTGTTCAAGCGAATTCTCTTCTCTTTCTTCCTCCTCTTCTTCAACATCTTCCTCTTCTTGATCTTGTTGGTCTTCATCATCGAAAACAATTGCGGTATCTTGTATTTCTTCATCTTCTTGTTTTTCCTGGTAATCGGTAATTTTCTTTGCCACGTTGATCCAAGTGTTGAGTTCCACGTCACTCAAAATCACGTCCAATAAAGTATCAATCTCTTGCCGCTTATCTCCCACGGCTAAGTCATCATTTTTCAAGATTTCAAGCACCACATCTGTAGCAGAAACGATGGTGTCGTGACTTGCGTCAGTCAATTTCTGATGAATTTCCACCATGAGCTCCTCATGTGCTTGTTGAGTTTGTGGATTTGTAGGATAGTACGATAGATCTTCTATAGCGGTAATGGACGATGATTGGAAATTTGTGGAAGGAATGCTTGATACTTTAGTCGATGGTTTAATAGATTTAACAGGGGGGTTATTGGTTGGAACTGAGGATGAAACCTCTTTCATGGTGATTGTAGAAGTGATAGGCTGAGGGATAGAGTCTGGGTCTGAGTTTGTTGACCGTTGTGACGGCACAATTTGATTTAAATTTGACATATCAAGCCAAAATATAGTTAAATGTTGTTTATCGCACCTCATCGCGGGAGAGTAAATTGAGTTGTTTCTACTGTATATGTATTTCTACGTATATAAACTATTGTGTACCTCTACATTGTACTATACTATTAGTGTGTATTCTTAATAGACCTGATTAGAAAAAGTACCCTTTTCGAAATTCCAAGTGTCATCAGAAATTCTTCCTCTTAATTCTGGAACTTCACTACCTCTAACATAAACATCTTCGAACAAAATATCCATCTTGGCTTCAGGTGGAGCATCGGCTTCGGCAGCCTTAACTTGTTCATCGACGTATTTTCTAGCTTCCTTATCATAAGTTTTGATTTCTTCTTCAGAAGCGATTTCTTTTTCTAATAAAGTAGCCTTTAAACCAGCAATTGGATCATTTCTGGATCTCATGTGTTGAACTTCTTCTCTGGTTCTGTAAGTAGTACCTGGGTCAGACATGGAATGACCACCGTATCTATAAGTTTCGTATTCCAAGACTAATGGACCATTACCACTAGCACACCAGTCTTTGGCGAACTTAGAAGCTTGGTAACAAGCCAAGACATCCATACCATTAACCTTCAAACCAGGAATGTATTGACCTCTCTTATAGTATTCGGTCATGGCAGAAGATCTGGCAGCAGCAGTACCCATACCATATTTGTTGTTTTCACAAGCGAAAACACATGGTAAGTCCCACAATTTAGCCATGTTATAAGCTTCAAAGACTTGACCTTGATTACTTGCACCATCACCGTATAAAGTGAACGTAGCATTCTTTTCACTCTTGTATTGATGGGCAAATGCTAAACCAGCACCTAAAGGAACTTGGGCACCGACAATACCATTTCCACCATAGAAACCTGGGGCAAACATATGCATAGAACCACCTTTACCATAAGAAACACCTGATCTTTTACCCATTAATTCACCTAAAACTTCTTTAACACTGGCACCTCTTAAAAAGGCGAAACCATGACATCTATAAGAAGTAATGACAGTATCTTTTGGTTCAATGGCGTGTTCAATACCGATGGCGACGGCTTCTTGACCAACGGATAAATGACAGAAACCTCTAATTTTTTTAGCTTTATAAAGGGCATCAGCAGCCATTTCCATTCTTCTAACAATAATCATATCCTTATACATTTGTAATAAACTTTCCTTTTCAGTTTCGAAGCTTAATTCTGGAACTTCAAGGTTGTAACCTTCAAAAGAGGATGCTGGAAGTTCAATAGACACACTTCCAGAAGTGGAAGAAGCCATTGATCTTCTAGTAATAATTCTACTAGCCGACTTAAACATTGATTAATTTGAGAAATAAGAGATGAATTTTTATTGAGTTTTTATTCGCACCGGACGTTAGGTCCCGGCGGGCAGGTCTTATCCGTTGCGACAAACTAAAAACGCGACATGAGGATTACTCCGAATCAACTGTTAATGAACCAAAGATGATTTAAGAATCAAACGGCCCATTGAAATTTTATTATTCTAGTCTAGTCTTCAAGTCTTCAAGTTTTCGAGTCTTCAAGTCTTCAAGTCTTGTATTTGGTTTCGTCATTGGTCTTCTAATCTTATAATTTTCTAATCTTCTAATCTAGTAGTCTTTTGGTCTTATAATCTTCTGGGCTAACTTCATTTACTCTAGTTATGCTCGGGTACCTTGACTTTTGAACTGTGCCTTTTTGTTATTGTTTTCAATCTATCTCCACCCTTAACTCGAGACGTCTTTCACTTTGTGAAGTGACAATAGGAGCTTCAAAAGAAAACAGTGGGCTTGAAAAGTAACTGATAATGGTAACCGAACTTTAGCGTAACCCTGTTTAGTACTGAGGTTTGTTTACACTGCCAGGGGCGGTCTTGAGTCGCCTTTGTTATAAATTACTAAATATCCATACTCCGGACAAATCCTTGATCCTTACAATTTTTCATCCATTAAACTTCTCTCCACTTCTGTGTCTTCATTCTGATGTATATATGCACTGGAGAAGCTTGGCAAATCATAGAGTCGGCTTCGGAGAATTCTACCTTAAAAAATCCAATTACAATATCTAATTACGTTGGTTCTAGTATCGCTTGTCACATTCTGACCCCTGGAAGATTGTCGGGAATACTTGCTACCAACCAGGTACCAGAAATTCATCCCAAATTTCAAGAGTGTATGTAATCTATAAACCAAAAGAAATGTAATCTTTTGAGGAGATTCTTGACTAGTTAAAAAATAAACTTCCTATCATGAGATTACGAGAGTATGACATATCCAGTTGTTTGTAGCCCGTCCATTTAGTCAAGCCGTAAGGTAGTGTGGCTAGGGGTGTGGTAGATGTGGTAGGTAACAAAAATTAGAGACCCAGTATTCGGGGGGGAGGAAGAAGGCAAAAATTAGTTTCCAAGGTTTAAAATAGATTTCCAAGGTTTAAAATTGGTTTCAAAGGTTTAAGATTAATTGTTGAGGTGTTATATGAATTACTGTTATGTAAATGTGTTATAAATGTAGCCTGCCATGCAATTACTTGTTTATTTTATGGATTAACCGTTTGTGACGTTCTCGACTGTCTCTCCTATAGAATACCTTGTTACAGTCACAAATATATACAAGTTCTCTTACTAGTTTTTCTTCGTATTTATCTTGAACTTGTGGCACAATACCGTGAAAATGTTTTGCAGCAACGTGACGACGAACCATAGCTTTTTTGCCAAATCCAATTACGTTAAAAGGACAATTATTAACTGGGCATTTAAATTTTAAACTTTTGAACATGTCTAAAGTTTCATAGTGTTTTGCAAGCTTATAAACATTGGGGAAACTATGGTCACAATGGAAACATTGAACATTTTCTTCTTCAAAAAGTTGATCGGAATAGTGATAAGTGAGACTTTCCATCATGGTTTTGAAATGTTCGGTTGGTTTACCGGGTCTTGAAATGATTCTCTTTTTTGGCTTGAGATCTTTCAAATCGACTTCTTTGGGTTTAATTCTTGAATCCACCGAGGTCAGGCCGGGCATGGGACCTGGCACCGGAACTGGGTGTTGCATCTGATTTGGTACCATGTTTTGTACCTGATTTTGCACCTGTTTTGAAGGGGGTGCAGAGACAAGCGAAAGCGGAACAAATTCTAGAAGACTCCCAATGTCTGAATTTTTCATTGGAGATCCCGTCTGTGAATTTGGATCAAGATCTCCAGGTCCCAGTCCCGGCCCAAGTCCATATCCCGACCCAGGTCCTAATTCTTGTCCAAGTTCTGGAGTGAAAGGTCCCATACTGGAAGGAGATGAACTCTTTTCAGTTTCAACCCCTTCCAAGATCGATAAACCAGGAAATTCAAGTAAATTAGCATCTTCCATTGAAGGCAGTGTTTCTCCACTAAACCCAGTAAGGTTATCAGAAACCACATCACTAGATGCCAGATCCAGTTTCCAACCGTCATTGTATTCGAATAAATAAGACAGGTCTAAAAGCTGTACCCCAGATCCTGCCAAATATGAATAATTATTATCATTGTTATAATTATTATTATTAAGGATGTTGCTATAAACGTTTGTTGTTGTAGTGGTAGTATTATTACTATCGTCACTATTTTTTGAATTAGCGAATTTAATAGGTGTTAAAGGGGAGAATAGCTTCTGCTGTTCTGGCAGATATCTAAGATGATAATTATAAAGTTCTTCATTTGTTGAAGCATACAATGAATTTTCAGCTTGTTTTGATTCATTAACATCAAAAAAGTATTGCATATCCTTTACGGGAGATTTCGCAGTAAATTTAACAGGGGTACTGATAAGATCAGGTTTTGATTTGAAATACCCTCCGAGTTTAAGATTCAAGTTTATATTGTCTTTGTAAATTTGATTGGTGTCTTCGTCAACGTAGTATTGCATCTTTGAATGAATGCAAATGTCTATAAGTGTCTATATACGAATTGTCATGAGGATCCTAGCTTGTTAAATATGCTGAATTCCAAGCTACGGTTCGTATCTCATGCGAGTAATTAATACACTTTTGGTTATATCCATAAATAAAACAAAAAAAAAAAGATTATTTTTTTTAAAATAAAAATGAAAAAAAAAGATCACACGCATAAAATTTAAAAGATTAATTGCCGACCTGCCTGCCTGCCTTTTGAGAAATCTGTTGAGCGGCGGTTTAAAAAATATTGGGACAAATTATTGAACTTTTGGTTAAAAAAAAAAAAACCACCACTACCACCGCTGGCAAAAAGATCTAAATAATAATAATATTAATGATCTGATTAGTTTAGTTTGCAACAGGTGTGGGAGGGGGGAGGGGGTTAGATTAAGGAGGGTTAATTGGAGATTGGAGGGCAACGATAAAGACAACAGTGTGAAAAACAATTACAATCACGAAGCAGTTGCCTTCTCGCATTCTTTGAATTAAAGTTTGTTCATATTTAATCGCTCTCACCAACAAGACGTCAAAGATTACCGAGGTACATCAAACATTTACGGGCAATCATATATATAAGAAAAAGAGGGACCTTTTGAGCCGGCACGATACGGTGGGGGAGAACTCAG